>NC_069429.1:26652642-26672154 GCF_026875155.1 Cherax quadricarinatus
AGGTTACTTAACTGTGGGTGATTGATACTCCTTATTTCCTCCATTCACCATCTCATTTCGATGTCCTGCTACACCGACACGGTTCTCATTCCAGCAGGACGAGGTATCCGTTGGTTTGTCCCGGTTTAGAAGTCGTGCTTCCATAAAGCTTCCCTCTCCTCGGTACGAGAATCACACGTTCACTCGGAGAAGGTCGATCTATTTCACATCCCGCATTCTCTTAACTCAATGTTATTATCACTGATTACATTACCATTCACAAGACGATTCAACGTCTCATAACTATTACACACATTAGAGGTCACTCCATTAAGATCTGAGACCGATGAGTGATGATTAACCCAAGGGTAATTTTCCCCAGGACACAGTCCATGGTGACGCGCCAGTCACCCAGTCCTACCCTTATTCACTCATTTTACCACTTTATTACGGTGGTCCCGTAAATCACGTTCCCTCACTCTCCACCAGGAACAGTTACGACACTTCCTATTATGAAATGAGGCCTATATTAATCCTTAGGCCGCCGTGAATGCCAATTTCGTGGTTCCATGCTTTCCCAGCCTCCTCACCACATTCAAAAACACTCCCGCCTCCCCCATGGCCCGAGTCGCCCCAAACCCCCGCACATCCGCGCATGCGCAAAGGGAACTCTTGGTTCTACCCTATTGTCAAATACATTTTGGACTCATATCGACACATTAAACACCTATTAGGCGCTATAGCTTCGGAAAATCAAAAATTTTCCACAGGATTCACTGATTTATATCGAAATATTCCCGATGGTTTCTCGCCATATTATGGCTTATTTTATTCAGTCTAGAGTATGTAACATGTTTGTATGTTATTTATAGTGTTTATTATATCATATTAGATCAATTCTGATAGATAAATAAGCCGTAGAGTTGATACATAAGCTGATATAAACGTAATATTGAAGTGATTTCTCCTGGCTCTCTCTGGAGTGGGAACACTGCCGAGTGTTCCCATATGGTTCCTGTTTGTCTCTAAGTCTACGGATAAGCTCCACCTACTGTTTTATGATGCCAAATAGTCAGTTATTATATTAGAAAGAATAATGCAAGAAAAAGCGATAAAAAACAAGGAAAAAATTCCAAAAAATATATGGGCTGTGAGCAGACTTGCTACCAACATCGCCGTCACCATACCTGATATAAATTATTATAATTTCTTGTAGAAACGTCATAGAACACTCATTCTGGTACCACTGTATTGCCAAAGAGTTAAGCTATTTTTCGGAATACATAACTCAATTTCCATAATTTTTCGAATTTTGGTTGAGTGCGTGCGGAAACTAACCCTACAGCCCCCTTCAGTTGTACCAGAACAAAAGAGGAAACTTATATTTTCCCATATCCAGGACTCAGATGTGAGCAATGGTGATGATAGTGATAGTGAATATGACCTACAAGCTCTTGAAAACAGTTCCAGTAGCGATAATGAAGTAGAATATTCTCCAATGAAGCGTCAGTATATATGACAGTATATGCGCTCTGGTAGTGTGCCATATGCTATTCCAATGGGAAGGAGTACATCTCGGAGTACAACCCATGGCTGTACAACAGAAACAGATAGTGAAAATGAAGATGATAGTGTTGCAATTGGGATGGAAAATGCGCATGCATCAGTTGGTGGTAGTGGTTGTGCCAGCCGTGAGGCACCAGCAGTGGGGCCATGCTGCCACCCACGCCACTGCCTCAGCAGAACTACAACAAAGGTCACCATCCCCCACCCACCCACCACACCAACCCCACAACCACAACCACCACAACCACAACCACCATTCAATATCAGTACCCAACAGCAAACCGCACCTGGATTGGCAGGAAGCTGCCAATTTTGTTCTCAATCCCCATCACTTTGATGAAACTCAAAGTGGAATACGGCCATCTTGTACACTTGGGAACAATGCCACTGAACTGGAATGTTTCAAGTTATTCTTTGACAAACCTTTGATGGAAATTATTGTCATGGAAAGCAACAGATACTTTGAGTACACCATGGTAAACACAATACTTTCACCAAAATCACGTCTACACCAGTGGAAGGAGACAACTGTGGCTGAGATGTATCTTTTCTTTGCCACAATAATGCTTATGACACATGTGTATAAGCACAGTGTCAAATCATACTGGTCAACAGACCGCCTGATTGCAACCCCAGGTTTAAAGAGCATACCTTAGCTCATTTTTTTTACATTTGTTAAAATAATTCAGGTGCTATTTTATAGCTATAGAATATTTACTTTGTTTTATACTTAATTCTAATTGTAGATTCACTATAAATCGTATGATAACAAGCATTGATCCTGATACCAACCTCTTATCTAATGACTTAAATGAATCAAACAGTAACTGTAATTACTACACAGCAGAACAATCAAAGGCACTTCTCAGAGCCAGCAACTACAATATCAGATCTTTAAGTAAACATTACGATGACCTATAGCATTACTAAATTCCCTGCATGCCAGTATGTCCATCATTACTCTCACCGAAACCTGGCTAAGGCCTGATACTACAGATGTCTATGCCATTCCTGGTTACACAGCCATACACAACTGTAGGCCAGATCAAAAAGGGGGGTGGCACAGCTATATATTACTCAGACCAACTAGAATGTATCACTAATACTTGCACAAGGGATGAAAATGGGGAATATATAATAGCTAAATTCAAATCCAAATACCTACAAAAACCTCTCACAGTGATAAACATCTACAGAGTACCACAGTCAAACATTAGCCGTTTTAGTGAAAACCTAGGAAGTATGATAACTGATGCATGCATGAACAAAGATCACTTATTACTCTCATGTGACTTCAACATAGATCTACTACAAGATCAAGACCCACATGTTACTGAATTCACAAACACAATGAGTAACTGCATGTTGCTACCAACAGTAACAAAACCTACAAGAGTTACAGAGACTAGTGTTTCCCTACTAGACAACATCTGGACCAACACCATATCCCCCTTAAGATCAGGCATAATCACAGATAATATCACAGACCATTACCCTACCTTCCTCATAACAAACCTTGGCAAATTACCCCTAGACACTACTAAAGTCACTTTCAGACTTCACATGAGGCAGCTATCAATAACTTCACAGCAGCAGTGGCAAACATTGACTGGCACACTGAGCTAGAAATCTATTACAGATATTGACGAATGTATTAATAATTTTCTAAAAAAGACCCAATACCTCTTTAACAAGCACTGCCCTAAAAAACTAAACAGATGACTGCAAAGAGACTGAACAGTCCCTGGCTAACACCCATGTATCCTCAAATCCATAAATACAAAGCACCTATACGAAAAACAGTACAGAATGGGCCACATAACCAGAGACCAAACAAGACGTTACTCGTCAATCCTAACCAGCCTAATAAGAAGGGCTATAAAATTGTATTATGAGAACAGATTATCCAACTTACGAGGTGACATAAAAAGACCTGGAAAACCCTATCAGAAATACTAGAACAAAAAGATAACACGAAATAGCGAAATTGAATTAACAAAACCAGATGAACCCCAATTCCCACCAACTGAAACAGCAAACAGACTCAATGATTTCTTCTCCACTACAGGAAAAAACCTTGCCAATAAAATCCCAAGCTCAGATACCCCACCCAATGACTACCTCACTGGCAACTACCTGAACACACTGCTCCTAGCTCCGACTAACCCAACTGAAGTTTCCCTTATTATCAACAAACTAAAAAACAAGACAGGAGATTTAAATACCTTACCACCCATTATATACAAAAAAAGTGTCACAGGTGCTATCACCAATCATTGCAACACTCTTTAACAAATCCATTGAATCCTCTACCTTTCCTACAGTTCTCAAAATAGCAAGGGTCACCCAGATTCATAAAGGAGGAGACCACACAGACTTGAATAACTATAGGCCAATATCCAACCTACACCCTCTCTCTAAAATCTTTGAAAAATTAATCCATAAGCGTATCTATTCCTACTTCATCTCCCACAACATACTCAACCCCTGTCAATTTGGGTTCAGGCCTAATAAAAATACTAATGATGCTATTATCCACATGCTAGAACATATTTATACAGCAATAGAGAAAAAAGAAGTCACACTGGGGATCTTCATTGACTTACGTAAAGCTTTCGATACAGCTGACCACGACTTGCTCCACAAAAAATTGTCGCACTGTGGTATAAGAGAGCACTCCCTCAACTACCTAAAGTCACACCTCAGCAACAGAAGCCAATATGTGTACACAAATGGGGTCAAACTCTTCAGCACAGCCAATTACAGTTGGTGTCCCACAGGGAAGTGTCCTAGGCCCTCTTCTCTTTCTCATATACATAAATGACCTACCAAATGCATCGCAACTACTCAAACCCACACTATTTGCAGATGACACTACATACGTCATCTCCCACCCGAGCCCAGTCATGCTAGCCATTACTGTAAATACCGAATTACAGAAAATATCAGCCTGGATGAGGACCAACAAACTTAAACTAAACATTGACAAAACCTACTACATTCAGTTTGGTAACAGAGCTGCAGATGTGTCTCTTAACATAATGATAAATGGATCACCTATCCCAAAACTCACACAGGGAAAATTCCTAGGAATCCACCTTGATAATAGACTCAAATTTCAAACACATATACAACAAATTTCCAAAAAAAATTTCCAAGACCGTAGGCATACTATCGAAGATACGGTACTATGTTCCACAGTCAGCCCTCCTGGCCTATATCACTCACTTATTTACCCCTATCTCACCTATGGAATTTGTGCATGGGGCTCAACAACAATAAACCATCTCAGACCACTAATCACCCAACAAAACGCTGCAGTCAGAATGATAACAAATTCCCACTACAGACAGCACACTCCATCAATATTCAAAACTCTAAACCTACTCACAATACAAAACATCAATACTTATTACTGCACCTACTACATACATAGACACTTAACTCTGACATAAACCCTCCCCTCAAACATCTCATTACCAACCTCAACAGAACACATGACCATAACACAAGACACAGATCACTCTTTGATGTTCCTCGTGTCCATCGCACGCTATGCAAAAACTCAATGCACATAAAAGGCCCTAAAATCTGGAATTCATTACCTGTTTACCTGGAGTTTACCAGGAGAGAGTTCCGGGGCTCAACGCCCCAGCGGCCCGGTCTGTGACCAGGCCTCCTGGTTGATCAGAGCCTGATCAACCAGGCTGTTGCTGCTGGCTGCACGCAAACCAACATACGAGCCACAGCCCGGCTGATCAGGAACTGACTTTAGGTGCTTGTCCAGTGCCAGCTTGAAGACTGCCAGGGGTCTGTTGGTAATCCCCCTTATGTGTGCTGGGAGGCAGTTGAACAGTCTCAGGCCCCTGACACTTATTGTATGGTCTCTTAACGTGGTAGTGACACCCCTGCTTTTCATTGGGGGGATGGTGCATCGTCTGCCAAGTCTTTTGCTTTCGTAGTGAGTGATTTTCGTGTGCAAGTTCGGTACTAGTCCCTCTAGGATTTTCCAGGTGTATATAATCATGTATCTCTCCCTCCTGCGTTCCAGGAAATACAGGTTTAGGAACCTCAAGCGCTCCCAGTAATTGAGGTGTTTTATCTCCGTTATGCGCGCCGTGAAAGTTCTCTGTACATTTTCTAGGTCGGCAATTTCACCTGCCTTGAAAGGCGCTGTTAGTGTGCAGCAATATTCCAGCCTAGATAGAACAAGTGACCTGAAGAGTGGCCTCCCTAGTTTTGAAGGTTCTCATTATCCATCCTGTCATTTTTCTAGCAGATGCGATTGATACAATTTATGGTATTGAAGGGGAGATCTTCCGACATATCACTCCCAGGTCTTTGACGTTTGGTGTTTCGCTCTATTTTGTGGCCAGAATTTGTTTTGTACTTGATGAAGATTTAATTTTCTCATGTTTACCATATCTGAGTAATTGAACTTTCTCATCGTTGAACTTCATATTGTTTTCTGCAGCCCACTGGGAAAAATTTGGTTGATGTCCGCCTGGAGCCTTGCAGTGTCTGCAATGGAAGGGCACTGTCATGCAGATTTGGGTGTCATCTGCAAAGGAAGACACGGTGCTGTGGCTGACATCCTTGTCTATGTCGGGTATGAGGATGAGAACAAGATGGGAGCGAGTAAATGTGCCTTGTGGAACAGAGCTTTTCACCGTGCTGCCTCAGACTTTACTCTGTTGACGACTACTCTCTGTGTTCTGTTAAATGAGGAAATTATAGATTCATCGACCGACTTTTCCTGTTATTCCTTTAGCACGCATTTTGTGCGCTATTTCGCCATGGTCACACTTGTCGAAGGCTTTTGCAAAGTCTGTATATATTACATCTGCATTCTTTTTGTCTTCTAGTGCATTTAGGGCCTTGTCGTAGTGATCCAATAGTTGAGACAGACAGGAGCGACTGTTCTAAACCCATGTTGCCCTGGGTTTTTGGGAACTGATGGGTTTCTAGATGGGTGGTGATCTTGCTTCTTAGGACCCTTTCAAAGATTTTTATGATATGGGATGTTAGTGCTAATTGGTTTTTGTTCTTTCTGTTGCTTTACTGCCCCCTTTGTGGAGTGGGGCTATGTCTGTTGTTTTTTAGTAACTGTGGGACGACCCCCGTGTCCATGCTTTCCTTCTCCATAGGATGGAAAAGGGTCGTGATAGGGGCTTCTTGCAGTTCTTGATGAACACAGAGTTCCATGAGTCTGGCCCTGGGGCAGAGTGCATGGGCATGTCATTTATTTGCCTGTTCGAAGTCATTTGGCGTCAGGATAACATCGGATAGGCTTGTGTTAATCAAATTTTGTGGGTCTCTCATAAAAAAATTTATTTTGATCTTCGACTCTCAGTCTGGTTAGCGGCTTGCTAAAAAACTGAGTCATATGGGACTTGAGTAGCTCACTCATTTCCTTGTTTTCATCTGTGTAGGACCCATCTTGTTTAAGTAGGGGCCCAATACTGGACGTTGTTCTCGATTTTTTATTTGGCATAGGAGAAGAAATACTTTGGGTTTCTTTCGATTTCATTTATGGCTTTTAGTTCTTCCCGCGATTCCTGACTCCTAAAGGATTCTTTTAGCTTAAGTTCGATGCTTGCTATTTCTCTGACCGTGTCTCCTACGCATTTCAGATATGTTGACCTCTTTTAGCCGCTCTGTTATTCTTTTCCATCCCCTGTAAAGGGAGCGCCTGTCTCTTTCTTTTTTAAACATCTACTCCTCCTTTTTCTTAGGGGAAAATAAGACTTGTGCATACATCGAGTGCCACCGATTTAATCTGTTCTAGGCATAAGTTGGGGTCTGTGTTGCTTAGTATATTTTCCCCAGCTTATATCGGTTAGGACTTGGTTTACTTGGTCCCACTTTATGTTTTGTTATTAAATTTGAATTTGGTGAATGCTCCCTCGTGACTAGTCTCATTATGTCGGTCTGGGGCTCCACGCATACATGTCTGAACCTCAATTATGTTGTGATCTGAGTATATTGTTTTTGATATGGTGACATTTCTTATCAATCATCATTGTTAGTGAAGATGAGGTCTAGTTATTCTCCAGTCTAGTAGGCTCTATTATTTGCTGGTTTAAATTGAATTTTGTGCAGAGATTTAAAACTCGTGTGAGTGTGAGTTTTCATCAGAGCTGCCTCCTGGTGTTATTACTGCAACAATTTTTAATTGCTATATTACTCCATTTTAGGTGCCTTAAGTTGAAATCCCCGGGACCCAAGATGTTGGGGGGCAGGAGCTGGAAGATTTTCCAGACAGTGGTCAATTTTTAACAGCTGTTCCTAGAATTGCTGGGATTTTGCATCCGGAGGCTTGTAGACACCACAATGACTAGGTTTTGGTTCTCGACCTTTACTGCTAAAACTTCCACTGCATCTTTTGAGGCATTAAGCAGTTCTGTGCAAACAATGACTCTGCAATGTACGGGGCCAAACCCCCCTCCCCTTTTGCCTGTTCACTCTGCCCACAACTGTATGGGTTTGTAGCCTGGGATCCATATTTCGTTGTCCAAGTGATCCTTTATGTGGGCCCTCAGTGAAAGCCACGAACATGCCTTTGCCTCTGCAAGCAGTCCACGGATGAAAAGTATTTTGTTGTTTGTTGCTGGCTTTAGACCCTTTTATATTTGCAAAGAAGAATGTTATCGGACTGGTGGTATTGTTGGTACTGGGGGCATTTTTTTCCGGCATTAGTATCTGTATCTTTTTTTGGGAGTGAGACCATCGACTGTGGTTCCACTCCAGGAATGACTGGATTTGGTGTACGATTTCTGCCATTTCCTGCAGTTTTTTTCCTTCCTGGCACTAAAAAACTCTCCCTCTTGAGTGGCTGTTGCTTCCCAGGTTTTCCCATGGCCGGATTTTTTTGTATCTTTTTGTCCCCTTTAGATGGTATGCCTGGCAATTTAAGTTATAGCACAGTCTTTCCTGTACTGAAGAGGTACCAGTTTAGGGTGAAAAAGGGCTTACAGGAAGGGAGTTTGCTTTTTCCTTTTGTCATTTTGGGCATGGCATTTTCTAGGGTGGTCATAGTTGCATGTCCCATCTGTTTTTCCAGATTTCCCATCCCTGCAGATACCAAGTGCATAGTAGGTGCACAGGCTTGGTTTCCGTTTGCATTGGGTTTCTGTGACTGTATTCCCTTTTTGGTGCATGGTTCCCTGTCTTACTCCTATCCTCCCTAGCACCAACAATGAGCTCCCACCAGTTGTTTTTTGGTAATATATCCTCACTATTGCTAGTGGAGTCCTCTTTTTTTGCTATTTCCTGCGGAAATTTCTATTTTTGCAATATTGGTTTTATCTTATCTTTGACTACACTTGTTTCCCTTCTACGGCTCCTGTCCCCTATGAGGTCATTTATATGTATTCCATCCTGCGTATAATTCCCAACTACCTGGCCCAAAATCCCCCAGCTTCACCATTACTGTCTCCCGGGACAGCACCTCTAGCTTCACCATTACTGTCTCCCAGGACAGCACCTCCAGCTTCACCATTACTGTCTCCCAGGACAGCACCTCCAGCTTCACCATTACTGTCCCCAGGACAGCACTATCACCCCACTTTTACTGACTACCAGGACTCACCTCCAGCCTTACAGTTTCTGACTACATGGCCAGTATCAAGGGCAGTACCATTCTGCCCAGACTTTTTAAGTTCCCATCTGTTGTAGAAAGCTTCCAGGTTTTCTATGAAAGCAGCTTTGATGTTGTCCTCTTTTAATACCCTTATGATTTTAGTCCACAGATTTATATCCTTTGGGCATACCCAAAAACACTTCCCTGTTTTAATACTGCTGTAGCTATTTTCTGGGATATCTGCACAAGGGGCGTGACACCAATTTCCACAAAAATGACAATTTATCCATGTGGAAGCCTGTTTGTTTGATTGACTGCAGACTACACAGAGCTTCATAATGATTTGAATGGATGATTTACTGTAATTCTTGTAGTTTTAAAAATAGGTTAGATAAATACATGAGTTGGTGTGGGTGGGTGTGAGTTGGACCTGATTAGCCTGTGCTACTAGTGTTCTGTTACTGCTGCTCTACAGCGGTTTAGTGCCAATGAAGGTAGTGTAGGTAGCAATGATACGTTCTTCAGAGGCTTCTTACTTTATTGATAAGTAGTGGTGGGTTACACAGGCTTGTGTGTTTGTGTCCATGGCCCGGGAGGGCCATCCCACGAGAGAGAGCTGGGAGGCCTTGTGTCTTGATGCCAGGCCACTGTGTGAGTGAGAGCGAGGCATGGGCAGACAGGCTGGCATGCCCACCGAGAGGCCTGGCTACAGAGGGCAGCACCTGAGTGGCACGAAATGTGAACTAAGCTGGCAGACAGCATGGGCTGTCTGTGCAGACAGTACAGGCTGTCCACATATGCTCGGCCACCTACTGCGCGTCGTCCCAACGCGACAATACTGGTGGTAAAAGAAACTCGGTCTCTCTCTCGTAGGAACAGGGCACAGAACACAAAACATATGTACATATGGACATGGGAAAAAAAAAACTTCCTACAGGGAGGGAAGAAAAAACATGTGGGGTGTGCTAAACATCGTGGTCAATAGGCATGAGCGTCGAAGGGCATCACTGCAGCCTTCCTGCGCCCTGGACAGATACTGCAACACAGGAGATATCGCTGCGGCTGAGCTGTGACATAACAGGGTACGGTCTCCTCTGGAATGGTGAAGCAGACATCGTAGGAGTCGCTGCACGTTTTCACTCAACCTGGGGCACGACAAAACTCGGCAACTGGGCAGGACTTCTGGCAAGCGACTCAGGAGGACACTTCTCGACTGGTACTGTCGCTGGGCTGTCACTGCCGGCGAGCGTGGAGCGAGTTGTGGAGCGAGTCATGGCAGAGATGACTGGGCGAAACATCTGGGAGTCGAACATCAATCACCAGACTGCAGTGGAGAGAGCTAGCAGTCAAAGTGACATCTTCTTGTGCAGGCTGCTCACTGAAGCTTGGACACGAGGCTGACAAAAGTGTGTCATTCTCTCGGCAGTTGGGGTTATAGCAAAGGTTAGTCTAAGCATCCCCAGACTTGTTTCTCTACATATAACTGCACTCTGAAGGTCTGGAGGTGTAAATGAAACAAATCTCGATGGGAATCGTAGCAGTACGATTCTGCAGAACTTCACGAGTGACGAGCTCAAAAAGCTTTTCTGTGCAAGAGGGCTCATACGCTCAGGGCTGTCTGATAACAGCTGTCAAACACACTGGTTTACACGGGTGGGCTTTAAAACAGTGGTGCTACTCAGGTCTGGCTCAGACCTCACTGGACACACGGAAAACTTTAAACACACCGCTGTACATACGGTACACTAACATGTGAGAACACTGACTGAGAAGAATTAATTAACACGACATATATCTTCTCTCGATCTTCTCGACAATACTGAAATAATTACTGAACACTCGATGGTGACATCATGTGATGTCAGGCGTGATGTCGCGAGGTGACGTCAGCAGGACTGTGACGTCAGCAGACATCTCGAGGTGACGTCAGGCAGACATCGTGACATCATGAAGTCGGGCAGTATCGTGGGTGACGTCAATGTGATGCGGGCAGCAGACCACAGCATGAGTCCTGGGACATCTGGTAACTCACGTGGCTGGTAGATCCACGTGACATCGCCCACACCCACGTGGCGTCGGGATCCACGTGGCATCGTGATCTACGTGGCATGCTGGTCCAAGTAGCTTCGAGTGGCCTCGGGCACTCGGATACACAGCTCTGGCAATGAATCACACGAAAAACAGCAGAAAACACAGCAGAGGGAGTGGACAGTGGTGAGTGGTGTATGGTAGTGTGGTGGCGAGGAGCGTGGGTGAGTGTATGGCAGGGGAGCATCTGGCCATTCCTTCTCCTCCCACCCACAAACACAGGGAAACACACTGGACACAGAAATCACCACAAAACTCACCTCTGGCTTGCTGAAACAGCTGTGCTGAGCTGAACAACAACAACAACAGCAACATACAAGTGAAAGCTGAACACGTGACTTGGGAAACAGCGTGGGGTCACTGGGACGCCACTTACAATTCTCGGAGAATTTCGGCAAATTTTGGCTGGATCCTGCTTGTACCTGTGTCTGGATGCTGAAACATGCAGACACGACATCAGGATAACTCGTTGAGAGACGGATGCTTCTTGTGTAGGGTGATGAAGTGAAGATGACTTCATACCTCTTCCTTCCTCGCTTTGGGCAAACACACTGCTGCAACCACCGCTTTCCACCACTGTTATTATGGTTCTTGGTCCTAACAGCGGTTTAGTGCCGATGAAGGTAGAGTAGGTAGCAATGATACGTTCTTTGGAGGCTTCTTACTTTATTGATAAGTAGTGGTGGGTTACACAGGCTTGTGTGTTTGTGCCCATGGCCCGGGAGGGCCGTCCCACGAGAGAGAGCTGGGAGGCCTTGTGTCTTGATGCCAGGCCGCTGTGTGAGTGAGAGCGAGACATGGGCAGACAGGCTGGCATGCCCACCGAGAGGCCTGGCTACAGAGGGCAGCACCTGAGTGCTGCAGGGGTGTCACTAGCACGTTAAGAGACCATACAATAAGTGTCAGAGGCCCGAGACTGTTCAACTGCCTCCCAGCACACATAAGGGGGATTACCAACAGACCCCTGGCAGTCTTCAAGCTGGCACTGGACAAGCACCTAAAGTCATTCCTGATCAGCCGGGCTGTGGCTCGTACGTTTGGTTTGCGTGCAGCCAGCAGCAACAGCCTGGTTGATCAGGGGCTGATTTCCCCCAGGAGGCCTGGTCACAGACCGGGCCGTGGGGGGGTTGACCCCGAAACTCTCTCCAGGTAAACTCCAGGTGCAAAATGTGAACTAAGCTGCAGACAGCATGGGCATCTGTGCAGACAGTACAGGGTGTCACACTAGGTCCTTCCTTAAGTGAATGTAACCTGACTTGACTAGGTGGGAGGCTTGGACCTGCCTCGCATGGGGCCCGTAGGCCTGTTGCAGTGTTCCTTCTTTCTTAGTTCTTATGTTCTTATATATTGCACACAACAGGGAAAAAACGTTTAAAGTACTTTCTTCAAGTATTATAAAAAAAAGAATACAACACAATGTACATAAATAAAGCAAGAAAATTAAACACTGAAGAAAAAAAAATATTATTGCAAAAAGAATGTAATGAACACTGAGTCTAATCAAAAGTCATTGAATATCACTAAGAAATCACTGGGAAAAAAATGTCACTAAGAAATCACTGAGAAAAGAAATATCACTAAGAAATCACTGAAAAAATGTCTCAACACTTGCAAATGTCTCTATAAAAAAAATTATTATCACTGGAGCGGCGTCAGAGAATGAATGGGGTGGTGGGGGTGTTGGGGGGTGGTGGAGTCTCGTGGCTGGTGGCGACTCTCTACTTGGCAATTTCTCGAAGTTTCTAGCACATAAAAACGATGATAAATGCACACAGGAGGCTTTACGTTGGCGCGCAGGGACGAAGGAACAATCTTGCGTCTTGAATACCTATGTGGTCCATAAAATATGGTGCTATGACCCGATATAAGGAAAAAAAAAACCAGTGCTGGTGGTGGAAGGTGGTTGAGGCAGCGCACTGGTGACGCATGGTGGCAAGGCTGCTGGATAAGCTGTATAACCCAAATGCTCTGGGTACACCAGCACTAGGCACGAGAATGTTTTAAGCCAGGCTGGTTTAAAAACCCACAAAATACCAAAACACCACAGGGATGGTACAAGATTAGATTTTAGATTTTGCCACCGAAATGGCTAGTTTATTGGCACCCCATATCCATCCTGTGGGCGATACGCAGAGCATATGGATCACAAAAGGCCTAGGAACTAGGCCCCAAAGGGTTAACAGGAATACATATGGATTTATATCTACATATTTAAAAGTTCACTTATCTGTTACAAGCAAATTTAGGAAATTTGCTTAGTATATCTGGTATCTTACTTTCATTAATAAATATCTTGACATGTCACATAGGTTATTATACTGTCTGTCTCTGTATTCCTCAATAAGTGGACAATTAAGCACATAGTGTTCAAAGAGTGACCATATGCCTGATCACATAATTTAAAATTTTTGTTTGATCATCATCTGTGTGTCCCCCCAAACTGCCAGAATACTTGTAACCAAGCCTAAGCCTGGCCACTACAAACATCAGTCAGTCTGTTCACATTGCAAGTTGCTCCATAAACATTACTTATCTACGTTCATGTTATCAAAAGTGGGTGGGTTATAGATCTAACTCAGGCTTCTACCTGCATTCCTATAACAATCATTTTTATTATTTACTTCTCTCCTAATATTTATTCCTAATGCTAGACACAGTTATACCAAAGTTATAAATTTTACATTCTCCTTCTGGTACTCTTCTTGGCTAACATATCAACTTTATCATGAAGGGGTTTAAACCAATGTGTGATGGGATCCATAGCAATTGTACATTAATTCCTTTCTCCTTAATTTTTGAGTATCTATACCTGGCTTCTCCAATGAGCATGTTGTTGGAGTCATTATATGAGTCAAGAGCCTTCAATTCAAATTCAAATTCAAAGTTTATTCTCTATAAAGATTACAATGTTGAATTTACAGAATTTGTTTGTTGCGTGGTTTACATGTAGTTAAATAATGATTACAGAGTGTACCACTAGAACGCCTAGCATAGCTAGGCATTTCGGGCAGACTTAGTTTAATTCTTTATTTTAAAATATTACAAATTATGAGGTAAGTTGGTATAATGGCTAAGTGACTAAATACTAGTTTGTGAGTTTAGCAATGTGAATGCTTTTGTTTTGGCACAGTACATATTTTTCAGTATTGGAGTATCATAGGATTCATTATTTTAAGATTGAGATTAATATTTCTGTTTATGGTCAAATGGGTGAGTGAGTGTAAGTGTGAACCACCAGGTGGTATTCGTGTAGTTAGTTGATGCGGTGTATTTAAGGAGATAAGATGTTTTCTAATGGTAGTTTTGAAGGTGATGAATGTGTCTGCAGTTCTAGAGTTCTCAGGTACGGTGTTCCAGATTTTAGGGCCTTTGACATACATTGAATTTTTGTAAAGGTTTAGTCAGTTTAGTCAGACACGGGGAATGTCGTAGAGATGTTTGTATCTGGTGTTATTGCCTGTGGGTTCTGTCACAACTATCAAGAAAGCATTTTAGGTCAAGGTTGATATTGGAGTTTAAGGTCCTGTAGATGTAGATTGCACAGTAGTAAGTGTGGATGTACTGAACAGGGAGTAAGTTTAGATCTATGAAGAGTAGGGGGGTGTGTTGCCAGGGATGGGATTTAGTGATTATTCTTACTGCAGCTTTTTGTTGGGTTATTATTGGCTTTAGGTGTGTTGCTGCAGTTGATCCCCAAGCACAAATAGCATAGGTGAGGTATGGATAAATAAGTGAGTGGTATAGTGTGATAAGGGCATTTTGTGGCACATAGTATTGTATCTTGGAGAGGATCTCAACCGTTTTGGATACTTTTTTGGTTATGTGTTGGATATGGGTGCTGAAATTCGGGTTGTTGTCAAGGTATAGGCCTAGGAATTTGCCCTCAATATGTCTGGTAATTAGAGTGTTGTCGATCTTAAAGTTAATTTGTGCATTTCCTGCTCTGCTACAAAACATAATATAGTAGGTTTTGTCAGTGTTAAGTGTAAGTTTATTGGCTGTCATCCAAGTCGATATTTTGATCAGCTCCTCATTAACAATGGTGTTGAGGGTGGCAAGATTAGGGTGAGAGATGACATAAGTCGTGTCGTCAGCAAAGAGAATGGGTTTCAGGTGTTGGGATACGTCTGGAACATCATTGATGTATATGAGGAAGAGCAGGGGACCAAGAACACTTCCCTGTGGAACTCCAGTATCAAGTGGCCGTGTTGTTGATGCTGTGTCTTTAATGGTGACATACTGATACCTATTAGTAAGGTAAGATTTGAAATAAGCAAGCGCATGGCCTCTTATACCGTAATGGTCAAGTTTGTGGAGTAGGATGTCGTGGTCTACTGTGTCAAAAGCTTTTCTTAGGTCAATAAAAATTCCTAGTGGATATTCCTTATTTTCCAATGCTGTGTAAAGCAGATCTAGCATTTTTATGATTGCATCATTAGTGCTTTTATTTTTCCTGAATCCAAAATGGCAGGGGTTGAGTATGTTTTGTGCTGTTATAAATGAATATAGTCTCCTGTGCACGAGTTTCTCAAAGATTTTGGATAGCAATGGTAAGTTTGACATTGGCCTCTAGTTGTTTAAGTCTGTTGGGTCACCACCTTTATGTATTGGTGTAACCCTTGCCATCTTGAGTAGTTTCGGGAAGGTGCTAGTTTCTAGTGACTTGTTAAAAAGTAATGAAATAGCATGTGAAAGGATATGGGCCGCTCGCTTGTACAGTAATGGTGGGACATTAGACAGATTCCCTGAGTTGTTTTTAAGTGACTTTATAATCTCAGTGACTTCCGAGGGCTCGGTTGGTACAAGATAGAAGGAATTTGGGAAATTCCCATCTAGGTAGTCCCTGGCATGGGCATTGGTATGTGGGATTTTATTGGCGAGATTAGATCCTATGGTTGAGAAGAAGTCGTTTATCTTGTTAGCAGTGTCAGTGGGATGTAGTGGTGTTTCATTAGGTTTAGTTACGACAATATTCTTGTTTTTTTCAGTTTGTGGGTCCTTAGAATCTGAGAGAGTGTTTTCCAGGTCTTTTTTATATTACCTCTAGTGTCTGTGAATCTACTGGAGTAGTATAGTTGTTTGGCTTTCTTTATTACTTTGGTGAGAACTGATGAATAGTGTTTAAAAATATCTTTGTGTATTAAGCCCTGTCTATATTGCTTTTCATATTGGTGTTTCTTGTCAATGGATTTCAGAATGGTGCTGGTTAGCCATGGGCAACCAAGCCGTTTGTTTGTGATGTGTTTCGTTTTTATAGGACAATGTTTGTTGTATAGTCTAAGTAATTTGTTAAGAAAAATGTCTGTCCAGTCATCAATACCATTGGCCTTGGAGAATTCTGTAGGCCAGTCAACAATCTCTAGGTCAGCTGTGAACTTCCTTACTGAGGCCTCGTCATGGAGTCTAAATGAAACTTTGTTGTATTCAAGTGGTGGTTTACTAATGTTTGTCAGGAGGAAGGTAGGGTAGTGGTCTGTAGTGCTATCTGTGATTATCCCTGATTTAAGGGGGGGGCTAGTATATTGGTCCATATGTGGTCTATTATGGTTGCACTTGTCTCAGTGAGCCTGGTTGGTTTAGTTATTGTTGGTATGAGAAGTGTGTTGTTCATATTGTTGATGAAATCAGTTACAGGCTGATCATCTAGTAAGCCAAGGTTGATGTTGAAGTCTCCAGCTAAGAGAAGGTGGTGCTTATTCATTTGTCTGTTTGTTATTAGTGACTTTAATTTCTCACTGAAATTTGGGATGTTTGTGTGAGGTATCCGGTAAATGGCACCGATTGTTATAGGTGACTTAAGGTTTTTTACAGTAAAATTAGCAAAAATGTATTCACCATATTCATCAATAAAGCAAGTGGTGCTAATACAAGATAATTGGTTAGAGTAATAGACTGCAATACCACCCCCAACTTGGTTTGGTCTGCAGTTGCGAATTGCTGTGTATCCTGGTAGAGGGTAGATATCTATTGTGTCCTGCTTAAGCGAGGTCTCAGTAAGAATAATGCAGGAGAAGGGTGTCTTTAGTGATTCAAGGAGTGCCAGGAAGTCATCATAGTGTTTGCTTAAGGACCTGATGTTGTAGTTAAGTACTGATAGACTTTTAGCATTGTTTAGGATAGTGCTAGCTTGTGATGCTGTGTAATAAAGGCAGTTACTTTCCAATAGGTTTTGACTGGGTGTCAGATTATGGAGGTTTAGATCAGGGTCAACGTGATCAATCATCTTCTAGGATTAAATTATGGTTATTTATATCCTGAGTTGTGTGTTGAGTTCTAGTACTGATATCTGTAGTGGTGGGAAGTTTGGATAAGTATATAGGTAGGGTATTTTGGTCATATAGAGTACAGTCACTACTACACATAATGAAGTTGATGTTGTCTATGTGTTGTGCTGGAATGAACTAAAGTACAACTAGGTATAAACTAGTAATATAAAAATACAAATTTAAAATAGAACAAGACTCTCACTTGTAATTGCACTAAGGTCTAATATAATGACTTTTGTGGAGTCTATGTTTTGAGCTAGAATGAGCTATAGTACAACTAGATTTAATCTAATAATATAAAAATACAAATTAAAAATAGCACCAGTCCCCTCACTAGTAATTGCACTATGGTCTAATATAATGAATTTGGTATTGACTATAGTACAACTGAGTTTAATCTAATAATATAAAAAAGGCACAAGACTCTCAATTGTAATTGCACTAAGGTGTTATATAAGTTGTTTACAAGAATTAGAGTATAACTAGATTTAAATTGATAAGATAAAATATACAAGTTAAGGTAGCAAAAGAATAATAATAAAAAAAAAATGATAAAAATAAAAATGGGAATGACTTGGTTATAATATGCTAGTAAGATGGTAGACAGGATAATATAAAAGTTGTAGTTGAAAATACTAGTTTAAAAAAGTATAGAATAAAATGGTCAATAAAAGAAGTTTACAATAAGTTTGATCAATATAGTTTAAAGCAAAATTGGGCAATAATAGGGATTTTAGAATAAAACTGGGCAATTGAGTATTTCTTAAAGTGAGGTAGAATTATTGAGGGCAAGTTATGGCTAGTTTATATTAAAATAAGATAGAACAGTGATGTGGTAAGTTGTAAAAAAGGAGAAAGATTCTGTAGATATTAAACAAATTAAGACTATGAGGTAGAATGGTCGTTGAATACAACAATGACAATCAAAAGTAGTTGGGGTATTAGAATTTTAGGGGGGCACAAATTTATGACAATATAACACTAACTGTGGACTGTGGTGACAATATAACACTAACTGTGGACTGTGGGTATTATCTGCACTTTACTCTGATTCTGTTAGTCCAGCCTCACTTAGGAATGTTTTAAGGTCATGTTCTGTAGAGATGAAGTATCTCTTCCCAGTGGGCTGTTTCCTACTGCTATTTTTTTCCCTCCCTCACAAAGCACTGGTGGATTTTTGGGCATAGCGTAGTTTTTCATAGCCGATAAAGAAGGTTTGTCTTATTTTGGTAAGGCACTCATTGACGTGAACACCATTTTCATGAAATAGATGACATAAAATCAGTAATGATGATAGAGTCAAGCTCAGTGTCATAGGTTAGCGTTAGCGCCATTAGAATTGCAAACAATTCAGTTTGCAGTGTAGACGCCCAGTTGTTAATTCTTATGCCTAACCCAACAAATTTATTATCGTTCTTAACTAGGGAGGTGGCAACAAGAGCAGATGCAGCCTTGCCAGAAGACTCCTGTTTAGATCCATCAGTGTATATAACTTGTGATAACTTATTACTACCAGCTAGGTGAGAAATTTCTTCTTGAACAGTTGCTCTAACAAGAGACTTAAGGAAGGGATTACAAGCAATGAGCTTCTTGGGAGGGACTTGTAGGTATGTGATATTAAATGAACACATCTTCCATGGAGGGGTGAAATGTTCTTGTTGCCTACAGTGATACAGTTCATGCAGGTTATAAAACTTAATGCAATTGCACGTTTTCACAATCTATTTACATCTGTGTGTATTTACCTCTAGACACTTGGTAAGATTCACTGTGACAGTGTCTGGTTCGTTTCTCACCATTCTAATACCGAGTACAGTGTTAATTTCAACAATCCTATCACTGATACTAGAAATGCCAAGCTCCTTCCTCCTTCCTTCAAGCTGGCACTGGACAAGCACCTAAAGTCAGTTCCTGATCAGCCGGGCTGTGGCTCGTACGTTGGTTTGCGTGCAGCCAGCAGCAACAGCCTGGGTTGATCAGGGCGCATTTTCCACCAGGGCCTGGGGCACGGGCCGGCCGCGGGGGCGTTGA
>NC_069429.1:26672654-26701350 GCF_026875155.1 Cherax quadricarinatus
TCCCCCTTTCCTCCTGACAAACATTAGTAAACCACCACTTGAATACAACAAAGTTTCATTTAGACTCCATGACGAGGCCTCGTAAGGAAGTTCCAGCTGGACCTAGAGATTGTTGACTGGCCTACAGAATTTCTCCAAGGCCAATGGTATTGATGACTGGACAGACATTTTTTCTTAACAAATTACTTAGACTATACAACAAACATTGTCCTAAAAAACGAAACACATCACAAACAAACGGCTTGGTTGCCCATGGCTAACCAGCACCATTCTGAAATCCATTGACAAGAAACACCAATATGAAAAGCAATATAGACAGGGCTTAATACACAAAGATTTTTAAACACTATCATCAGTTCTCACCAAAGTAATAAAGAAAGCCAAACAACTATACTACTCCAGTAGATTCACAGACACTAGAGGTAATATAAAAAGACCTGGAAAACACTCTCTCAGATTCTAAGGACCCACAAACTGAAAAAAACAATAATATTGTCGTAACTAAACCTAATGAAACACCACTACATCCCACTGACACTGCTAACAGATAACGACTTCTTCTCAACCATAGGATCTAATCTCGCCAATAAAATCCACATACCAATGCCCATGCCAGGGACTACCTAGATGGAATTTCCCAAATTCCTTCTATCTTGTACCAACCGAGCCCTCGGAAGTCACTGAGATTATAAAGTCACTTAAAAACAACTCAGGGAATCTGTCTAATGTCCCACCATTACTGTACAAGCGAGCGGCCCATATCCTTTCACATGCTATTTCATTACTTTTTAACAAGTCACTAGAAACTAGCACCTTCCCGAAACTACTCAAGATGGCAAGGGTTACACCAATACATAAAGGTGGTGACCCAACAGACTTTAAACAACTAGGGGCCCAAATTTGTCAAACTTACCATTGCTATCCAAAATCTTTGAGAAACTCGTGCACAGGAGACTATATTCATTTATAACAGCACAAAACATACTCAACCCCTGCCATTTTGGATTCAGGAAAAATAAAAGCACTAATGATGCAATCATAAAAATGCTAGATCTGCTTTACACAGCATTGGAAAATAAGGAATATCCACTAGGAATTTTTATTGACCTAAGAAAAGCTTTTGACACAGTAGACCACGACATCCTACTCCACAAACTTGACCATTACGGTATAAGAGGCCATGCGCTTGCTTATTTCAAATCTTACCTTACTAATAGGTATCAGTATGTCACCATTAAAGACACAGCATCAACAACACGGCCACTTGATACTGGAGTTCCACAGGGAAGTGTTCTTGGTCCCCTGCTCTTCCTCATATACATCAATGATGTTCCAGACGTATCCCAACACCTGAAACCCATTCTCTTTGCTGACGACACGACTTATGTCATCTCTCACCCTAATCTTGCCACCCTCAACACCATTGTTAATGAGGAGCTGATCAAAATATCGACTTGGATGACAGCCAATAAACTTACACTTAACACTGACAAAACCTACTATATTATGTTTTGTAGCAGAGCGGGAAAATGCACAAATTAACTTTAAGATCGACAACACTCTAATTACCAGACATATTGAGGGCAAATTCCTAGGCCTATACCTTGACAACAACCCGAATTTCAGCACCCATATCCAACACATAACCAAAAAAGTATCCAAAACGGTTGAGATCCTCTCCAAGATACAATACTATGTGCCACAAAATGCCCTTATCACACTATACCACTCACTTATTTATCCATACCTCACCTATGCTATTTGTGCTTGGGGGATCAACTGCAGCAACACACCTAAAGCCAATAATAACCCAACAAAAAGCTGCAGTAAGAATAATCACTAAATCCCATCCCTGGCAACACACCCCCCTACTCTTCATAGATCTAAACTTACTCCCTGTTCAGTACATCCACACTTACTACTGTGCAATCTACATCTACAGGACCTTAAACTCCAATATCAACCTTGACCTAAAATGCTTTCTTGATAGTTGTGACAGAACCCACAGGCATAACACCAGATACAAACATCTCTACGACATTCCCCGTGTCTGACTAAACTGACTAAACCTTTACAAAAATTCAATGTATGTCAAAGGCCCTAAAATCGGAAACCCGTACCTGAGAACTCTAGAACTGCAGACACATTCATCACCTTCAAAACTACCATTAGAAAACATCTTATCTCCTTGATACACCGCATCAACTAACTACACGAATACCACCTGGTGGTTCACACTTACACTCACTCACCCATTTGACCATAAACAGAAATATTAATCTCAATCTTAAAATAATGAATCCTATGATACTCCAATACTGAAACTATGTACTGTGCCAAAACAAAAGCATTCACATTGCTAAACTCACAAACTAGTATTTAGTCACTTAGCCATTATACCAACTTACCTCATAATTTGTAATATTTTAAAATAAAGAATTAAACTAAGTCTGCCCGAAATGCCTAGCTATGCTAGGCGTTCTAGTGGTACACACTGTAATCATTATTTAACTACATGTAAACCACGCAACAAACAAATTCTGTAAATTCAACATTGTAATCTTTATAGTGAATAAACTTTGAATTTGAATTTGAATTGAAGGCTCTTGACTCATATAATGACTCCAACAACATGCTCATTGGAGAAGCCAGGTATAGATACTCAAAAATTAAGGAGAAAGGAATTAATGTACAATTGCTATGGATCCCATCACACATTGGATTACTCCTTCATGATAAAGTTGATATGTTAGCCAAGAAGAGTACCCAGAAGGAGAATGTAGAATATAACTTTGGTATAACTGTGTCTAGCATTAGGAATAATATTAGGAGAGAAGTAAATAATAAAAATGATTGTTATAGGAATGCAGGTAGAAGCCTGAGTAGATCTATAACCCACCCACTATGATAACATGAACGTAGATAAGTATGTTTATGGAGCAACTTGCAATGTGAACAGACTGACTGATGTTGTAGTGGCCAGGCTTAGGCTTGGTTACAAGTACTTCTGGCAGTTTGGGAGACACACAGATGATGATCAAACTAAATGTAAATTATGTGATCAGGCATATGGTCACTCTCTTGAACACTATGTGCTTAATTGTCCACTTATTGAGGAATACAGAGACAGACAGTATAATAACCTATGTGACATGTCAAGATATCTTATTAATGAAAGTAAGATACCAGATATACTAAGCAAATTTCCTAAATTTGCTTGTAACAGATAAGTGAACTATAGATATGTAGATATAAATCCATATGTATTCCTGTTAACCCTTTGGGGCCTAGTTCCTAGGCCTTTTGTGTATCCATATGCTCTCGCGCTATCGTCCACAGGATGGATATGGGGTGCACAATAAACTAGCTATTTCGGTGGCAAAATCTAAAATCTAATCTTGTACCATCCCTGTGGTGTTTTGGTATTTTGTGGGTTTTTAAACCAGCCTGGCTTAAAACATTCTCGTGCCTAGTGCTGGTGTACCCAGAGCATTTGGGTTATACAGCTTATCCAGCAGACCTTGCCACCATGCAGTCACTCAGTGCGCTGCCTCAACCACCTTCCACCACCAGCACTGGTTTTTTTTTTCCTTATATCGGGTCATAGCACCATATTTTATGGACCACATAGGTAGTCAAGACGCAAGATTGTTCCTTCGTCCCTGCGCGCCAACGTAAAAGCCTCCTGTGTGCATTTATCATCGATTTATGTGCTAGAAACTTCGAGAAATTGCCAAGTAGAGAGTCGCCACCAGCCACGAGACTCCACCACCACCCCAACACCTCCACCACCCTCATTCATTCTCTGACGCCGCTCCAGTGATAATAATTTTTTTTATAGAGACATTTGCAAGTGTTGAGACATTTTTTCAGTGATTTCTTAGTGATATTTCTTTTCTCAGTGATTTCTTAGTGACATTTCTTTCCAGTGATTTCTTAGTGATATTCAATGACTTTTGATTAGACTCAGTGTTCATTACATTCTTTTTGCAATAATATTTTTTTTTCTTCAGTGTTTAATTTTCTTGCTTTATTTTATGTACATTGTGTTGTATTCTTTTTTTTATAATACTTGAAGTAAGTACTTTAACGTTTTTCCCTGTTGTGTGCAATATATAAGAACATAAGAACATAAGAAAGAAGGAACACTGCAACAGGCCTACTGGCCCATGCGAGGCAGGTCCAAGCCTCCCAACCTAGTCAAGTCAGGTTACATTCACTTAAGGAAGGACCTAGTGTAGACAGCCTGTACTGTCTGCACAGACTGCCCATGCTGTCTGCCAGCTTAGTTCACATTTTGCACCTGGAGTTTACCTGGAGAGAGTTTCGGGGGTCAACGCCCCCACGGCCCGGTCTGTGACCAGGCCTCCTGGTGGATCAGCGCCTGATCAACCAGGCTGTTGCTGCTGGCTGCACGCAAACCAACGTACGAGCCACAGCCCGGCTGATCAGGAACTGACTTTAGGTGCTTGTCCAGTGCCAGCTTGAAGACTGCCAGGGGTCTGTTGGTAATCCCCCTTATGTGTGCTGGGAGGCAGTTGAACAGTCTCGGGCCTCTGACACTTATTGTATGGTCTCTTAACGTGCTAGTGACACCCCTGCAGCACTCAGGTGCTGCCCTCTGTAGCCAGGCCTCTCGGTGGGCATGCCAGCCTGTCTGCCCATGTCTCGCTCTCACTCACACAGCGGCCTGGCATCAAGACACAAGGCCTCCCAGCTCTCTCTCGTGGGACGGCCCTCCCGGGCCATGGGCACAAACACACAAGCCTGTGTAACCCACCACTACTTATCAATAAAGTAAGAAAGCCTCCAAAGAACGTATCATTGCTACCTACTCTACCTTCATCGGCACTAAACCGCTTTTAGGACCAAGAACCATAATAACAGTGGTGGAAAGCGGTGGTTGCAGCAGTGTGTTTGCCCAAAGCGAGGAAGGAAGAGGTATGAAGTCATCTTCACTTCATCACCCTACACAAGAAGCATCCGTCTCTCAACGAGTTATCCTGATGTCGTGTCTGCATGTTTCAGCATCCAGACACAGGTACAAAGCCAGGATCTCAGCCAAAAATTTTGCCGAAAGATTCCGAGAATTGTAAGTGGGCGTCTCAGTGACTCCCACGCTGTTTCCCAAGTCACGTGTTCAGACGTCACTTGTATGGTTGCTGTTTGTTGTTGTTTGTTCAGCTCAGCACAGCTGTTTCAGCAAGCCAAGGTGAGTTTTTGTGGTGAGTTTCTGTGTCCAGTGTGTTTCCCTGTGTTTGTGGTGGGAGGAAGAAGGAATGGCCAGATGCTCCCCTGCCATACACTCACCCACGCTCTTCCTCGCCACCACACGACCATACACCACTCACCACTGTCCACACTCCCTCTGCTGTGTTTTCTGCTGTTTTTCGTGTGATCATTGCCAGAGCTGTGATCCGATGCCCGAGGCCATCGAAGCTAAAAAAAAAAAAAAAAACAAAAAAAAAAAAAAACTTGGAGTCAGCATGCCACGTAGATCACGATGCCACGTGGATCCCCGACGCACACGTGGTTGTGGGCGATGTCACGTGATCACCAATCCACGTGAGTTACCAGATGTCCCAGGAACTCATGCTGTTGTTCTGCCTGCCCGCGTCACATTGACGTCACCCACGATACTGCCCGACTTCATGATGTCACGATGTTCTGCCTGACGTCACCATTCGAGGATGATCTGCTGACGTCACAGTCCTGCTGACGTCACCTCGCACATCACCCTGACATCACATGATGTCACCAATCGAGTGCTCAGATAAATTATTTCAGTATTGTCTAGAAGATCGAGAGAAGAGTTATGTCGTGTATTAATTCTTCTCCGGAGTCAGTGTTCTCCACATGTTAGTGTAACCGTATTGTACCGCGTGTGTTTAAAGTTTTCCGTGTGTCCAGTGGAGGTCTGAGCCAGACCTGAGTAGCCCACTGAGTAAGTCTCCCCGTGTGACTCAGTGTGTTTGAAACAGCTGTTTATCAGACAGCCCTGAGCGTATGAGCCCTCTTGCACAGAAAGCTTATGCTCGTCACTCGTGAAGTTTCTGCAGAATTCGTACCTGCTACGATTCCCATCGAATTTGTTTCACTACACCTCAGACCCTTCAGATGCAGTTATATGTAAGAACAAGTCTGGGGATGCTTAGACTACCTTGCTATAACACCAACTGCCGAGAGAATGACACACTGTGTCAGCCTCGTGTCACAAGCTTCAGTGAGACACCTGCATCAAAGAAAGATGTCACTTTGACTGCTAAGCTCCTCTCACAGCAAGTCTGGTGTATGATGTACGACTCCCAGATTGTCGCCCAGTCATCTCTGCCATGACCGCTCCACAACTTCGCTCCACGCTCGCCGCAGTGACAGCCCAGCGACAGTAACCAATTCGAGAAGTGTCCTCCCTGAGTCGCTTGCCAGAAGTCCTGCCCAGTTTCCGAGTTTTGTCGTGCCCCAGGTTGAGTGAAAAACGGCAGCGACTCCTAGTACGATGCCTGCTTCACCATTCCAGAGGAGAACCGTACCCTGTTATGTCAACAGATCAAGCCGCAGCGATATCCCTGTGTTGCAGTATCTGTCCAGACGCAGAAGGCATGCAGTGACGCCTTCGAACGCCTCACTGCTATGGACACGATGTTTTAGCACACTACCCCACATTTTTTTCTCCCTCCCTGTAGGAATTTTTTTTTTCCCATGTCCCATATGTACATATGTTTTTGTGTTCCTGTGCCCTTTCCCTACGAGAGAGAGACCGAGTTTCTTTTA
Source organism: Cherax quadricarinatus (assembly GCF_026875155.1). NCBI lineage: Eukaryota > Metazoa > Arthropoda > Malacostraca > Decapoda > Parastacidae > Cherax > Cherax quadricarinatus. The sequence goes on from NC_069429.1 coordinate 26,679,426, forward strand.
ACCCACCAGTATTGTCGCGTTGGGACGACGCGCAGTAGGGGGCCGAGCATATGTAGACAGCCTGTAATGTCTGCACAGACAGCCCATGCTGTCTGCCGCTTAGTTCACATTTCGTGCCACTCAGGTGCTTGCCCTCCTGTAGCCAGGCCTCTCGGTGGCATGCCAGCCCTGTCCTGCCCATGCCTCGCTCTCACGTCACCCAGTGGCCTGGCATCAAGACACAAGGCCTCCCAGCTCTCTCTCGTGGGATGGCCCTCCCGGGCATGGACACAAACACACAAGCCTGTGTACCCCACCACTACGTATCAATAAAGTAAGAACCTCTGAAGAACGTATCATGCTACCTACCTAACCTTCATTGCACTAAACCGCTGTAGAGCACAGTAACAGAACACTAGTACCACAGCTAATCAGGTCCAAACTCACACCCACCCACACAACACATGTATTTATCTAACCTATTTTTAAAACTACAAGAATTACAGTATATCAGCCATTCAAATCATTATGACAAGCTTCTGTGTAGTCCTGCAGTCAATCAAACAACAGGCTTCCACATGGATAAATGTTGTCTTTTTTTGTGAAATTGGTGGTAACGCCCTGTGCAATATCCGAGAACTAGCTACAAGTCAGTATTATAACAGGGAAGAGATTTTGGGTATGCCCCAAAGGATATACTCTGTGGACTAAATATCATAAGGTATTAAAAGAGGACAACATCAAAGCTGCTTCATAGAAAACCTGTAGCTTTCTACAAACAGATGGAACTTAAAAAAAGTCTGGCAGAATGGTAACTCCCTTTTGAAACTGCCATGTAGTCAGAAACTGTAAGGCTTGGAGGTGAAGTCCTGGTAAGTCCAGTAAATGTGGGGCTGATTAGTGCTGTCCTGGAGACAGTAATGGTTAAGCTGGAGGTGCTGGTCCTGGGAGACGTAATGGTGAAGCTGAGGTGCTGTCCTGGAGCAGTAAAGGTGAAGCGAGAGGTGCGGTCCTGGGAGAACAGTAATGGTGAAGCTGGAGATTTTGTCCAGGTAGTTGGGAATTTTACGCAGGATGGATACATAAAATGACCTCAAAGGGGACAAGGAGCCCCCCCCCCCCGGGGTTAAAAAGAAAGGAAACAAGTGTAGTCAAAGATAAGATAAAAAAAACCAATATTGCAAACGTAGAAATACCGCAGAAATAGCAAACAAAGGACTCCACTAGCAATAGTGAGGAATATTACCAAAAACAACTGGTGGGAGCATCCATTGTTTGTGCTAGGGATGGGAAGGAGAAAGACAGGGAACCAGATGCACAACCGGGAAATACAGTCAAACAGAAACCCAATGCAAACGGAAACCAAGCCTGTGCACATACTATGGCACTTGGTATCTGCAGGCATGGGAAATCTGGAAAAACAGATGGGACATGCAACTATGACCACCCTAGAAAATGCCATGCCCATATGACAACAGGAAAATCAAACTCCCTTCCTGTAAGCATTTACACCCTAAACGGTGTACACTCTTCAGTACAGGAAAGACGGTGCTATAACTTAAATGCCAGCATAACATCTAAAGGGGACAAAAAGATACAAACATCCAAGGCCTTGGGAAAACCTGGGAAGCAACAGCACTTCCAAGAGGGAGCGTTTTTTAGTGCCAGGAAGGAAAAAAAACTGGCAGGAAATTGCAAAATCGTACACCAAATCCAGTCATTCCTGGAGTGTAACCACAGTCCGATGGTCTCCACTCCAAAACCAACAAGATACAGATACTAATGCCGGAAAAAAATGCCCCCCCAGTACCAACAATACCACCAGTCCGATAACATTCTTCTTTGGCAAATTACAGGGTCTAAAGGCCAGCACAACAAACAACAAAATACTTTCATCCGTGGACTGCTTGCAGGGCACAGCAATGTTCGGTGCTTTCAACTGAGACCACATAAGGATCACTTGGACAACGAAATATGGATCCCAGGCTACAACCTATACAGATTTGACAGAGTGAACAGGCAAAAGAGGGAGGGGGTTGGCCTGTACATTGCAGAGTCACTTGTTTGCACAGAACTGCTTAATGCCTCAAAAATGCAGTGAAGTTTTAGCAGTAAAGGTCGAGAACCAAACCTAGTCATTGTGGTAGCTACAAGCCTCCGGATGCACAACCCAGTCAATTCAAGAACAGCCTGTTTAAAAATTGACCACTGTCTGAAATCTTCCAGCACCTGCAACCAACATCTTGCTCCTGGGGATTTCAACTTAAGGCACACCTAAAATGGAGTAATATAGCAAATAATATTGTTGCAGTAATAAACACCAGGAGGCAGCTCTGATAAAACTCAAACTCACACGAGTTTTAAATCTCTGCACAAAATTCATTTAAACCATCAAATAATAGAGCCTACAGACTGAGAATACACTAGACCTCATCTTCACGACAATGATGAACGATAAGAAATGTCACCATATCAAACACTATATACTCAGATCCACAACCTAATTGAGGTCAGACCATGTATGCGTGGACCCCAGACCGACATAATGAACTAGTCACAGGGACATTCACCAAATTCAACTTTAATAACAAAAACATAAAAAGTGGGACCAAGTAAACCAAGTCCTAACCGATATAAGCTGGGAAGATATACTAAGTCACACAGACCCCAACTTATGCCTAGAACTAGATTAACTCGTGGCACTCGATTATGCCACAAGTCTTATTCTCTAAGAAAAAGGGGAGTAGATTGTAAAATAGAAAGAGGACAGGGCGCTCCCTTTACAGGCGATGGAAAGAATAAACAGAGCGGCCCTAAAAGAGGTCAACATATCCTAAATGCGTAGGGAGAACACTGGTCGAGAAATAGCAAGCACGAAACTTTAATCTAAAAAGAATCCTTTAGGAGTCAGGATTCGCGAAGAACTAAAAGCCATAAATTAATCGAAAGAAACCCAAAGTATTTCTTCTCCTATGCCAATCAAAATCGAGAACAACGCCAGTATTGGGCCCCTACTTAAACAAGAATGGGTCCTACAACAATGAAACAACAAGGAAATAGTGAGGCTAACTCATTCCCAATATGACTCAGTTATCAAGCCGCTAACCAGACTGAGAGTCGAAATCAAAATGAATTTTTTATGAAGAGCCACAAAATTTGATTAACACAAGCCTATCCGATGTTATCCTGACGCCAAATGACGTCGAACAGCGGATAAATGAACATGCCATGCACTCTGGCCCCCAGGCCAACTCATGGAACTCTGTGTTCATCAAGAACTGCAAGAAGCCCCTATCACGAGCCTTTTTCCATCCTATGGAGAGGGGAGGCATGGACAACGGGGGTCCGTCCCACTAGTTACTAAAAACATCAGACATAGCCCCACTCCACAAAGGGCAGTAAAGCCACAGCAAAGAACTACCGACCAATAGCACTAACATCCCATTATCATAAAAATCTTGAAAGGGTCAAGAAGCAAGATCACCACCCATCTAGAAACCCATCAGTTACACAACCCAGGGCAACATGGTTTAGAACAGGTACTCCTGTCTGTCTCAACTATTGGATCACTACGACAAGGTCCTAAATGCACTAGAAGAAAAAAGCATGCAGATGTAATATATACAGACTTAGCAAAAGCCCCTTCGACATAGTGTGACCATGGCGAAATAGGCGCACAAAAGCGGTGCTAAAGGAAATAACAGGAAAAGTGTCGGTCGATGAATCTATAATTTTCCTCACTAACAGAACACAGAGAGTAGTCGTCAACAGAGTAAAGTCTGAGCAGCCACGTGAAAGCTCTGTCACAAGGCACAGTACTCGCTCCCATCTTGTTTCCTCATCCTCATATCCGACATAGACAAGGATGTCGCCCCAGCACCGTGTCTTCTTTGCAGATGACACCCAAATCCTGCATGACAGTGTCTTCCATTGCAGACACTGCAAGGCTCCCAGCGGACATCAACCAAATCTTTCAGTGGGCTGCAGAAAACATAGAAGTTCAACGATGAGAAAGTTCCAATTACGCAGATATGTAAAACAAGAGAAAATTAAAATCTTCATCAGAGTACAAAACAAATTCTGGCCACCAAATAGAGCGAAACACAAACGTCCAAAGACCTGGAGTGATCATGTCGGAAGACTCACCTTCACTTACATACATTGTATCAATCTCATCTGCTAGAAAAATGACAGGATTGGATAATGAGAACCATCAAACCTAGGTGGCCCACTCTTCAGGTTACTTGTTCTATCTAGGCTGGAATATTCCTGCCCACTAACAGCGCCTTTTCAAGGCAGGTGAAATTTGCCGACCTAGTAAAATGTACAGAGAACTTTCACGGCGCGCATCACGGAGATAAAAACCCTCAATTATGGTAGCGCTGAGGTTCCTAAACCTGTATTTTCCTGGAACGCAGGAAAGGGAGAGATACATGTATATACACCTGGAAAATCCCAGAGGACTAGTACCGAACCTTGCACACAAAATCACTCACTACGAAAGCAAAAGACTTGGACAGACGATGCACATCCCCCCAATGAAAAAGCAGGTGTCACTACCACTTAAGAGACATACAATAAGTGTCGGGGCCTAGACTGTTCAACTGCCTCCCACACACATAAGGGGGATTACCAACAGACCCTTGATGTCTTCAAGCAGGCACTGGACAAGCACCTCTAAAGTCAGTTCCTGATCAGCCGGCCTGTGGCTCGTATGTTTGGTTTTGCATCAGCCACACAACAGCCTGTTGATCAGGCGCTGACAACCAGGAGCCTGGTCACAGACCGGCCGCTGGGCGTTGAGCCCCGGAACTCTCTCTGGTAAACTCCAGGTAAACGGTACTGAATCCAGATTTTAGGCCCTTTTATTTGTGCATTGAGTTTTTGCATAGCGGCGATGGACACGAGGAAAACATCAAGAGTGATCTGTGTCTTGTGTTAGGTCTCTGTGTTCTGTTGAGGTTGTAATGATATGTTTGAGGGGAGGGTTTATGTCAGAGATAAGTGCTCTATGTATTAGTAGGTGCAGTAATATGTATTGATGTTTTGTATTGTGAGTAGGTTTAGAGTTTTGAATATTGATGGAGTGTGCGTCGTATGGAATTTTGTTATCAATCAGACTGCAGCGTTTTGTTGGGTGATTAGAGGTCTGAGATGTTTTTGTTGTTGAGGCCCCATGCACAAATTCCATAGTGAATAGTGTTAAATAAGTGAGTGATAAAGGGCCAGAGGGCTGACTGTGGAACTATACCGTACTTCGATAGTATGCCTACGTCTTGGAAATTTTTTTTGAAATTTGTTGTCTATGTGTTTGAAATTTTTGAGTCATTATCAAGGTGGATTCCTATGAATTTTCCCTGTGTGAGTTGGATAGGTGATCCACTTATCATTATGTTAAGAGACACATCTCAGCTCTGTTAACCAAACTGATTGTAGAGGTTTTGTCATTGTTTAGTTTAAGTTTGTTGGTCCTCATCCATGCTGATATTTCTGTAATCGTATTACAGTAATTGCTAGCATGACTGGGCTCGGGTGGGAAATACGTATGTAGTGCATCCCTGCAAATAGTGTGGGATTGAGTAGTTGCGGCGATGCAAGTTTTGTAGTCATTTATGTATATGAGAAAGAGAAGAGGGCCTAGGACACTTCCCTGTGGGACCAACCAAACGTAATGGCTGTGCTGAAGAGTTTACCCATTTGGTGTACACATATTGGCTTCTGTTGCTTGGGTGTGGACTTTAGGTAGTTGAGGAGTGGGCTCTCTTAACCACAGTGCGACAATTTTTTGTGGAGCAAGTCGTGGTCAGCTGTATCGAAAGCTTTACGAAAGTCAATGAAGATCCCCAGGTGACTTCTTTTTTCTCTATTGCTGTAAAAAATATGTTCTGCATGTGGATAATACATCATTAGTATTTTTTTATTAGGCCTGAACGCCAAATGACAGGGTTGAGTATGTTGTGGGAGATTGACGTAGGAATAGATACGCGTATGGATAATATTCAAAGATTTTAGAGAGAGGGTGTAGGTGGCTATTGGCCATATTTATTCAAGTCTGTGTGGTCTCCTCCTTCTGAATCTGGGTGACCCTGCGATTTTGAGAACTGGAGGAAAGGTAGAGAATTCAATGGATTTGTTAAAGAGTGTTGCAAGATTGTTGATAGCACTGTGACACTTTTTGTATATAATGGGTGTAAGGTAATTAAATCTCCTGTCTTTCTGTTTTTTTAGTTTTGTTGATAATAAGGGAAACTTCGTTGGGTTAGTCGGAAGCTAGGAGCATGTGTTCAGGTCGTTGCCAGTGAGGTAGTCATTGGGTGGGGATCTGAAGCTTGGGATTTTATGGCAAGTTTTTTCCCTGTAGTGGAGAAAAAGCATTGAGTCTGTTTGCTGTTTTCAGTTGGTGGAATTGGGGGTTCATCTGGTTTTTAATTCAATTCGCTATTTCGTGTTTATCCTTGTTTTGTTCCTAGTATTTCTGATAGGTTTTTCCAGGTCCTTTTTTATGTCACCTCGTAAGTTGGATAATCTGTTTCTTCAAATACAATTTTTATAGCCCATCTTTTTATTTTTTAAAAAATTTTTAGGCCTGGTTAGGATTGACGAGTAACGTCTTGTTTGTCCTCTCTGTTAAGTGGCCCATCTGTACTGTTTTTTCGTATAGGTGCTTTGTTTGTATTTATGGATTTGAGAGACTGGGTTTAGCCAGGACTGGTTCAGTCTCTTTGCAGTCCCATCTGTTTTAGTTTTTAGGGCAGTGCTTGTTAAAGAGGTATTGGGTTCCTTTTTTAGAAAATTATTAATACATTCGTCAATAACAGAATAGATTTCTAGCTCAGTGGTGCCAGGCAATGTTTGTCCAACTGCTGCTGTGAGTTATTGATAGCTGCCTCATTGTGAGTCTGAAAGTGACTTTAGTAGTGTCTAGGGGTAATTTTTGCCCAGGTTTGTAATGTGGAAGGAAAGGGTAATGCTGTGAAATTATCTGGGGTTGATTTATGCCTGATCCTTATGGGGGGATATGGTGTTGGTCCAGATTTCTAAGTAGGGAAACACTAGTCTCTGTAACTCTTGTAGGTTTTTGTACTGTTGGAGCAACATGCAGTTACTCATTGTGTTTGTGAATTCAGTAACATGTGGTTACTTGATCTTGTAAGAGATCTAGTTAATCACATGAGAGTATAAGTGATCTTTGTTTTCATGCGTGCATCAGTTATCATAACTCCTTGTTTCACTAAAACGGCTAATGTTTGACTGTGGTACTCTGTAGATGTTTATCACTGTGAGAGGTTTTGTTGTAGGTATTTGGGTATTTGAATTAGCTATTATATATTCCCCATGTTCATCCCTTGTGCAAGTATTAGTGATACATTCTAGTTGGTCTGAGTAATATATAGCTGTGCACCCCCTTTTTGATCTGGCCTACAGTTGTGTATGGCTGTGTAACCAGGAATGGCATAGACATCTGTAGTATCAGGCCTTAGCCAGGTTTCGGTGAGAGTAATGATGGACATACTGGCATGCAGGGAATTTAGTAATGCTATGAGGTCATCGTAATGTTTACTTAAAGATCTGATATTGTAGTTGTTGGCTCTGAGAAGTGCCTTTGATTGTTCTGCTGTGTAGTAATTACAGTTACTGTTTGATTCAGTTAAGTCATTAGATAAGAGGTTGGTATCAGGATCAATGCTTGTTATCTTACGATTTATAGTGAATCTACAGTTAGAATTAAGTATAAAACAAAGTAAATATTCTATAGCTATAAAATAGCAACCTGAATTATTTTAACAAATGTAAAAAAAATGAGCTAAGGTAGCTCTTTAAACCTGGGGTTGCAATCAGGCGGTCTGTTGACCAGTATGATTTCACACTGTGCTTATACACATGTGTCATAAGCATTATTGTGGCAAAGAAAAGATACATCTCAGCCACAGTTGTCTCCTTCCACTGGTGAAGGACGTGATTTTGGTGAAAGTATTGTGTTTACCATGGTGTACTCAAAGTAATCTGTTGCTTTCCATGCAATAATTTCCATCAAAGGTTGTCAATGAATAACTTGAAACATTCCAGTTCAGTGGTCATTGTTCCCAAGTGTACAAGTGGCCGTATTCCACTTTGAGTTCATCAAAGTAGTGTTGGGGCAAATTCGAGAACAAAATGGCAGCCTTGCTCGCCATCCCATAGGTGCGGGTTTGCTGTTGGGTACTGGATATTGGAAGGTGGTTGTGGTTGTGTGGTTGTGGTTGTGGAGGTTGGTGTGGTGGGTGGGTGGGGGATTCTTTCCCCCCCTAATCTCGCTGGTGGCCCCATAGGTTGGTGACCTTTGTGTAGTTCTGCTGGGCAGTGGCGTGGGTGGCAGCTGGCCCCATGCTGGTGCCTCACGGGCTGGGCACAACCACTACCACCAACTGATGCCATGCGCATTGTCCATCCCAAATTTGCAAACACTATCATGTCTTCATTTTCATATCTGTTTCTGTTGTAAGCACGGGTTGTACTCCGAGATGTACTCCTTCCATTGGAATAGCATATGGAACACTACAGAGCCGGCATATACTGTTATATATACTGACGCTTTTTGGAGAATATTCTATTCATTATCGCTATGGAACTGACTTTCAAGAGCTTGTATGTCATAATTCACTTTCACTTCTCACAATTGCTCAATCTGAGTCCTGGATATGGGAAAATATAAGTTTCCTCTTTTGTTCTGGTACAACTGAAGGGGCTGTAGGGTTAGTTCCGCACGCACTCAACCAAATTCGAAAAATTATGGGAAATTGAGTTATGTATCCGAAAAATAGCTTAACTTCTTTGGCAATGCTTTGGTTACCAGGAATGGAGTGTCTATGACGTTTCTACAAGAAATTAATAATAATTTATATCAGGTATGTGACGGCGATGTTGGTAGCAAGTCTGCTCACAGCCCATATATTTTTTGACCGAATTTTTTCCTTGTTTTTATCGCTTTTTCTTGCATTATTCTTTCTAATTATAATAACTGACTATTGGCATCATAAAACAGTAGGTGGAGCTATCCGTAGGACTTAGAGACAAACAGGAACACATAATGGGAAACACTCGGCAGTGTTCCCACTCCTGAGAGAGCCAGGAGAATCACTTCAAATATTACGTTTATATCAGCTTAGGTAATCAACTCTACGCTTATTTATCTTTCAGAATTGATCTAAATGATATAATAAAACACTATCAGTACATACCAAACATGTTACTACTCTAGACTGAATAAATAGCCATAATATGGCGAGAAAAATCGGGAATATCGAATAAATCAGTGAATCCTGTGGAAAATTTTTGATTTTCCGAAGCTATAGGGCCTTTTAGGTGTTTAATGTGTACGTATGAGTCCAAATGTATTTGACAATAGGTATAACCAAGAGTTCCCTTTGCGCATGCAGCGGGATGTGCGGGGGTTTGGGGCGACTCGGGCCATAGGGGGGCGGGAGTGTTTTTGACTGTGGTGAGGAGGCTGGGGAAAAAGCATGGATCCCACGAAATGGGGCATTCACGCGGCCTAGGATTAATATAGCCTCATTTCATAATAGGAAGTGTCGTAACTGTTCTGGTGGAGAGTGAGGGGAACTGATTTACGGGACCACCGTAATAAAGTGGTAAAATGAGTGAATAGGGTAGGACTGGTGACTGGCGCGTCTCCATGGACTGTGTCCTCGGGGAAAATTACCTTGGGTTAATCATCACTCATCGGTCCAGATTTAATGGAGTGCCTCTAATGTGTGTAATAGTTATGAGAGTTGAATCGTCTTGGAATGGTAATGTATTCAGTTATAATAAAACATTGAGTAAGAGAATGCGGGATGTGAAATAGATCGACCTTCTTCCAGTGAACGTGTGATTCTCGTACCGAGGAGAGGGAAGCTTATGGAAGCCACGACTTCTAACGGGACAAACAACGGATACCTCGTCCTGTGGAATGAGAACCCCCCCCCCCCCACTGTCGGGTAGCAGGACATCCGGAAATGAGATGGTGAATGGAGGAAATAAGGAGTAGCAATCACCACAGGTTAAGTAACCTTTCTAGTTATAAACAGACTGATGCTGGCCAGTTGGGATGTTGTGATTAGATAGGTTATGAGTGATCCAAACTACATCAAGTGCCACAGAGTATATCTGGTAAGTGGAGAGATAATGTACAAGTGTTTTCTTGATGGACATATCCATGTGTATCCTACCCCCCCCCTTCATTCAGTTCAAACTAATATAATCTTTACGTCCACAATTATTAGTAGCACCGTATTGTGGGTGCTATCCAAATCCATTACTGGTCTCGGATAGATATGGATAAGATTGTGGGTCGAAGGAAACCACTTGCCGCGACCAGGGGTGTTAAGTTTCTCACATGTCTACACGGGGTGACTACGGTAAAACAAAATGGGTTGTCTCCCAATGAGATTACTGGGATGTATATAATGTTGAGGTACATCAGTGTAAGACCCTAGAAAATTTTCATCATATCTGCCCGCTGGTCCTTCCCTGAACCAGAGGCAATCAGTGAAAAAATAAATTGAATTAATAATAATTAAGTGACTGATTGAAGGAAGAGGGTGTAGGGTGCACAAGTTTAATCCAATGTGTGATTGGCTGATAATTAGCCCAATTAATTGCTAGCACATGTGTGGCTAGGATTTATAAAGAGTAAAGTGGCAAAGAATTACTCTTATAAGGGCGCACTTAAGTTGTATAATAGTGATTAATAATTCTTAACCATGCTGGATCTAATGGGAGTTAATGTGGCTGGACAAGTCCGTGAATTTTAGGAGTAATGAAAGCATCATTACAGGCTATTAAAAGATGTGCGAAGGATTTGATTCAGTGAATCACAGAACGTGAACCCTAATGAATAAAGTTATATTTTAGATGCTTTAGAGAGTAGATTTGACTGGTACAAATTGTGGTTTAAAGCTGTGGAAAGAGATCTGCTAGAGAATTGTGCAGATGGAATGGAAAAGAATGTTTTAATTAACAAACATTACGAATTGGAAGAAAACACTGTCTTGTAAAAGTAAGGGTTTGAATAAAATAAAGGGTGTAAGCCAGACAGTTGATCAACCTATTAATGCAAAGGGTGGGTTTGCCAAAACCTCCATAGTACGGTATGGAGGAAATCAGACTTGGTCGGCAGGAATTAATTGTTCAATTGCAGAACAGTCAGCCAACAGTTCTAAGGATATACACATAATTACTCTGAAGTATCTGTCAAAGTCTCAAAAGAGAAAAATAATCCAGTGGTAATAATCATAGTTAAGAGTTAAATAGGCCACATATCAAGTCAGGATCAGTAATATGGTTTCTCACATCATGTAGAGAATAATTACTCAGTAAGGGGTAACCCAGTTTAATAAGAGTTCAGGCCCAAGGAAAAGAGAGACTGCCCTTCTGCCAGGGTTACTCATTTCACTAAAAAATTGGTAATGCCAATAATTCATGGGGATATTAAAGTGGAAAGAATGAAAGAACTTGACAGATTTATCAGATGTCTAGACAAATCATAATGTAAAGGATTGTCATACCAAATTGAACAGTTGCTATCAATGCAACAAGGGTGAAGGCACCATACAGTTATGTGAGGGATTGTATGTGATTCTATAATAATGGTGGACAATAATGATAATGTTAATAACCCTGACACTACAGTGAATGATGTAAAGGTTGCAGGTAAATGGCAATAATGATGCCTAGCTGAGGTAGCCTTGCCGGCGTTGGATGTAATAATTCAGGTTAATGGCATAAATCCAAAAGCATGCGGCGTCACTCTCCTCAACACTGGTACGGGCCATGTAATATATGGCAGACTACCGCCTAGTAATAATGACTAGAAGTAGTGAATACAGTCACGGTGTCTTGCTCATAAAAGGTCAACCCAGTACAAGTATTCTTCTATCGAGAATGATGTTGAACCAGTCTAATTTGTGGGAGATGGACAGCATAGGGATTAATATAAATGAGTTAAGTCAAAATGATTCCTTTACTCAGGAACAATACCTGAAGGATGTTAAATGTGAATCTGGACATTACTGGGTGCGACTTCCGTGGAAGCTCGACCGTCCAGAATTACCAATAAATATGGATGGCCATGGAGTTGGCGCTTATATGCAGTAATGTGCTGGGGCTGACTTGGGATACTGAGAGAGACTTATCATTGTTAAAGTCTCATAATTCCAGTATGCCCAATAAATTAATCCAGGGAGCATAGGCTTATGCCCCTTAGAGAATGGAACACTAATTAGTCCATTTTGAGGGTTCAATAAATATGGATGGCCAAGGAGTTGGTGCCTATATGCAGTAATGTGCTGGGGCTGACTTGGGATACTGAGAGAGACTTGTCATTGTTAAAGTCTCATAATTCCAGTATGCCCAATAAATTAATCCAGGGAGCATAGGCTTATGCCCCGGAGAGAATGGGAACACTAATTATGTCCATTTTGAGGGTATCAATAAAATATGGATGGCCATGGGTTGGTGCCTATATGCAGTAATGTTGCTGGGGCTGATTGGGATACTGAGAGAGACTTGTTATTGTTAAACGTTCATAATTCCAGTATGCCAATAAATTAATCAGGGAGCATAGGCCTTATGCCCCTGGAGAGAAATGGAACATAATTAGTCCATTTTGAGGGTTCAATAAATATGGATGCATGGGTTGGGCCATATTGCAGTAATGTGTGGGGCTGACTTGGATACTGAGAGAGACTTGTTATTGTAAAGTCTCATAATTCCGTATGCCCAACAAATTAGCCCCGAGAGCATAGACTTAGTGTCATACCTTACATAGAGGGAAAATTGTTAATACAGAAGCCATGGAGGCTTGAGTGTGCTTTGGATGGAGCCCTACACTGAGGGAGTTAACAGGTGGAAAAGAATTATTGGGTGATTATGTAAATACCTATGTTGGAGTTCCAAGCCGGGTGGGCCAGTGAAGATGGGGAAAATTTACTCCACATTATGTAAGTCATCAGCAACGACCCTACGCCGGCCGCAGATGTGGAAAATTTTTGATTTTCGAAGCTAATAGCGCCTAATAGTGTTTAATGTGTCGTATGAGTCCAAAATGTATTTGGACAATAGGGTAAACCAAGAGTTCCCTTTGCGCATGCGTGGATGTGCAGGGGTTTGGGGCGACTCAGGCCATGGGGGAGGCGGCCCCCCCCCCCCCCCCTTGCCCGAGTGTTTTTGAATGTGGTGAGGAGCTGGGAAAGCATGGAACCACGAAAATTGGCAATTCACGGAGCCTAAGGATTAATATAGGCCTCATTCATAATAGGAAGTGTCGTAACTGTTCCTGGTGGAGAGTGAGGGAACGTGATTTACGGACCACCGTAATAAAGTGGGTAAATAGTGAATAAAGGGTAGGACCGGGTGACTGGCACGTCACCATGGACTCCCCCGTGTCCTGGGGAAAATTACCCTTGGTTTAATCATCATCATCGGTCTCAGATCTTATGGTGTGACCTTAATGTGTGATAATAGTTATGAGCGTTGAATCGTTCGTGAATGGTAGATTGGTGTAATCAGTGATAATAAACATTGAGTTAATGAGAATGCTGGGATGTGAAATAGATCGGCCTTCTCCGAGTGAACGTGTGATTCTCGTACCGAGGAGAGGGAAGCTTTATGGAAGCACGAGACTTCTAAACCGGGACAAACCAACGGATACCTCGTCCTGCTGGAATGAGAACCGTGTCGGTGTAGCAGGACATCGAAATGAGATGGTGAATGGAGGAAATAAGGAGTATCAATCACCCACAGTTAAGTAACCTTTCTAGTTATAACAGACTGATGCTGGCCAGTTAGGGATGTTGTGATTAGATAGGTTATGAGTGATCCAACTACATCAAGTGACACCTGAGAATAATCTGGTAAGTGGAGAGTTTTATGTACAAGTGGTTTTCCATGATGGACCATAAATCCATGTGTATCCTACCCGCCCCTTCATTCACTTAAACTAATATAATCTATATAGTCCACAATTAATTAGTAGCACTGTACTTGTGGGTGCTATCCAATCCATACTGGTCTCGGATAGATATGGATAAGATTGTGAGGTCGAAGGAACACTTGGCCGCGACCTGGGTGTTAAGTTTTTCAATGTCTACACGGGGGTGACTACGGTAAACAAAATGGTTGTCTCCCAATGAGATTACTGGTATGTATATAATGTTGAGGTACATACAGGTAAGCACCCCTAGAAAATTTTCCATAAATCCTCTCATGTCATATTCTTTGGTCTCTGAGTAAGAGAAAACGGTGTTTTGAAGAGGTTAATACACTAGAACATCAGTTTACTAAGAAATAACCCAAACATACACGATTTTCGCGATTTTTTTTTTTTTTTTTTTTTTTTTTTTTGAGACGGTGGGCCAGCCGGCGCTCGAGGGCGATATCTCGGAAGTAACTTATTCACCTAAATTCCATAATTCTTCCTTTATTACTTAATTAAATGGATAATATTCACAGAAATTGTAAAATATGGATTTTTCTCTATTTACTAAAGCTATTTTTGGGGAAATATTACAATTATTTTGGGATTTATGTGGGAGTAAAGGGCAGATATTTTGCAACATTCCAAGAACTAACAAACTTTATTTTTTTTTGAAATAAAGATAAAGACATTTAGTGGACATTATAAACTTTAGAAAGTCGTATTACATTGTTCTTCGGCACCAAGTGTCCAGACAACCTTACGTCGTCCCATATAGGAATAAATTTGGTCACAAGCGCATTTTCAGTAAATCAGTTCTTTTCAGTCTTTTCTCAGTTGTTGTTTGATGTATATTTTTGATAATATTTTTAAAAGAGTGAAACCACTTTGTCTTTTGCACCCAAAACTGGAGAAATCGGCCACATTGCGATAAACAAAAGAGCTTTAATTTTTTGTCCAATGCCACCTGAATTTGAACAAGATGCCCAGCACCAGATATGGAAGCTTGAGGGTTCAATCTGGATTTTCCTCACTATACCGGTATTATGGTCCATTAGTTTCGGTCACCAAACCTCATCGAACTTTGAAATCATCTTCACTGGCACTTCCATCTGTATTAGAACGTCACTGTGAGAACCAAAAGTGTCCCAGTTCACCGAGGGTGAGGAGTTTCTTGCTGCAAGGCATGGTGAACAAGGTGTACTAAAATGGTGTTCCCACAATGCCACCACTGGTTCCCCAAGATTTTTCCTACCACGCACATAACACGCAGACCCATTTCTCTCACTCTATGCCTCACCAGACTTTTCCCGCTTGATTTGAAGGTGCTAGAATTTTTGGTACTAGTACATCAATAACCTGGCACATAAGCCATACTAGTACATTGGAAAACCCTTGAAAGAGTTAACACTAAACATTGTTCATTAATTACTTGGATAAAGAAGGATACCTATTGATATCAGTGGCTTAAGGAGCGGACAAATTTTTGGAGTGTGGTCACAGCAATTTCAACAGGAGCAATATGCGGCCATTTGTACAGTCAATTACTTTATTACCAACTGCTTGGTCTCTAAACCATCATATAGCAACATTTAAATTTAGCATAAGTTCAAGCCACGTGACAAGAAATCACCCAAAATTCTCGTCACGTGGTATATGATTAAAACCCTTTTGGCGACCTCTCAGGCTTCGAACGTTCTAGTAACGGCTTGTGACACAGGGGTTTTTGAACGTACTAGTACACATAAATTCTACCTCCCCGTCAATCTCGCGAAAAGGCTGGGTAGCCTAGATGTGAGAGATGGGTCTGTGTGGTGGGCTAAGGTACGTGTGTAGTTGGTAGAAAAAAAATTGGGACCCAGTGGTGCATTGTGGGAATGTCATCTTTGTACACATGTCCACCATGCTCGCAGTAAAAAGTTCCTCCATTCCTCAGCGGAATGGAACACTTTTGATCCAGTGACAGTTCTAATACAGATGGAAAATGCAAGTGAAGATGAGTTTCAAGGTTTTTCGTTGTGGTTTTGACCGAAACTAATTGTGGAAACTATTTAATTTCGAAGCTATAGTGCTAATAAGTGTTTAATGTGTTGATTTGGGGTCAAAGATGTATTAGTATTTGAATGGAACCAACTGGGTTCCCACTGTGCCTGCGCAAGATGTTGCAGGCGGGGTATAGGTTGAGCTGGGCACGAGGTGGCGGAAGTGTTTTGGAATGTAGTGAGGAGACGGTGAAAAACATGGGGTCAGGAAATTGGTGTTCAAGGCGGATAAGATTAATATAGGACCTCACTTCAGAATAGGAAGGTCGTAACTTTTCCTGGTAAAGAGTGAGGGAACGTGATATACGGGCCAACATAAAAAAAAAGGTGGTGGGGCAAAAAATTAGATTGAATAATGGTTCGAATGGGGATGACTGGTGCTCGGCCATGGTGTGTGTCCAGGGAAAATACCCGTGAGTTAATCCTCACTCATCTGCCTCAGATCTTAATGGGAGTGCCTCTAATGTGTATTAATAATTATGGAGACGGTTAAATCGTCTTGTGATGGTATGTAATCGTGATAATAACATTAAGTTAAGAGAATGTGTATATATAGATGAGATAGATGTGAAAGAAATCGCCCTGCTCGAGTGAAGCGTGGTTCTTGTCCCGTGGAAGTGAAGTTTTATGGAATCACAACTCTAAACCGGGACAAACCCAACGGATACCTCATCCTGCTGGAATAAAAAACTGTTTCGTGTAGACGTGACATTGAAATGACGCTCACCCCCTGTAGCATGTGCCCCCCCTGCCCTATGCCTTACTAATATAGCGTGCCCATGTTGTAACATCCTCCTTATCTCGTGAATATAGTACACCCCATCATGTCCTCTACGGTTTGTGTGTGAGCGACAGCCACTAATAGCTTCCCCCACACCCTCACAGCTATCTCACAATCACCAACTCCACTCCTACTATAGACTCGATCATCCACTCCCCAATTAAATTGAGGTTAAGAAATGTATGCGTGGAGCCTCAGACCGACAAAAATGAGACTAGTCACGAGGGAGCATTCACCAAATTCAACTTTCAATAACAAAAACATAAAGTGGGACCAAGTAAAACCAAGTCCTTAACGATTAAGCTGGGGAAGATAAAGATATTACTAAGCACACAGACCCAAAATTATGCCTAGAACAGATTAACTCGGTGGCACTCGATGTATGCACAAGGCTTATTCCTCTAAGAAAAAGGAGAGTAGATGTAAAATAGAAAAGAGACAGGCGACTCCCTTTAAGTCGACGGAAAAGAATAACAGATCGGCTAAAACGGGTTCAATATATCAGAAATTGCGCAGGGAGACACTGGTCAGAGAAATAGGCAAGCATCGACTTAAGCTAAAAAGAATCCTTTAGGGATTCAGGAATCGCTGGGGAAGAAACCTAAAAGCCATAAAATTGAAAATCGAAAGAAACCCAAAGTATTTCTTCTCCTCATGCAAATCAAATCGACGAACAACGTCCAGTATAGGGCCCCTACTTAAACAAGATGGGTCTACACAGATGACAGCAAGGAAATGAGTGGAGCTACTCCAGTCCCAATATGACGCAGTTTTTAGCAAGCCGCTAACCAGACTGGAGAGTCGAAGATCAAAATGAATTTTTTATGAGAGAGCCACAAAATTTGATTAACACAAGCCTATCCGATGTTATCCTGACGCCAAAATGACTTCAACAGGCGATAAAGGGACCTGCCCATGCACTCTGCCCAGGGCCAGATCATGGAACTCTGTGTTCATCAAGAAACTGCAAGAAAAGAAGCCCTATCATGATCTTTACCATCCTATGGAGAGGGAGCATGGACACGGGGGTCGTCCCTCAGTTTACTAAAAAACAACAGGACATTAGCCCACTCCACCAAAGTGGGCAGTTAAAAGGCAACAGCAAAGAACTACACGGACCAATGCAATAACATCCCATATCATAAAAAATCTTGAAAGGGTCCTAAGAAGGCAAGATCACCACCCATCTAGAACCCATCAGTTACACAACCCAGGGCAACATAGGGTTTTTTTAGAACAGTCGCTCCTGTCTGTCTAACATATGATCACACGACAAGGTCCTAATGCTAGAAGACAAAAAAAAGAATGCAGATGTAATATATACAGAAACCTTTTTGCAAAAGCCTCGACAAGTGTGACCATGGCGTGTAATAGCGCACAAAATGCGCGCTATAGGAATAACAGAAAAGTTGTCGATGGATCTATAATTTCCTCACTAACAGAACACGAGAGTAGTCGTCAACAGGTTAAAGTCCGAGGCAGCTAACGGTGAAAAGCTCTGTTCACAAAGGCACAGTACTAGCTTTCCCATCATTGTTCCTATCCTCATATCCGACATAGACAAGGATGTCAGCCACAGCACCGTGTCTTCCTTTGCAGATGACACCCGAATCTGCATGGACAGTGTCTTCAATTGTGGACACTGGCAAGGCTCCCAGGCGGGACATCAACCAAATCTTTTCGACTGGCTGCAGAAAACAATATGATGTTCAACGATGAGAATTTTCAATTACTCAGATATGGTAAACATGAGGAAATTAAATCTCATAGAGTACAAAACAAATTCTGGCACAAAATAGAGCGAAACACAACGTCAAAGCCTGGAGGATTATGTCGGAGGATCTCACTTCAATGACCATAAATTGTATAATCTGCATCTGCTAGAAATATGACAGGATGGATAATGAAGAACTTCAACAACTAAGGGAGGCAAGCCCATGAAGACAACTCTATATCAGGTCACTTGTTCTATCTAGCTGGATATTGCTGCACTCTAACAGCACCTTTCAAGGCAGGTGAAATTTGCGACCTAGAAAATGTACAGAGAACTTTCACGGCGCGCATACGGAGTAAAACACCTCATTTACTGGGAAAGCGCTTGGGTTTCTAAACCTGTATTCCCCTGGAACGCAGGAGGGAGAGATCATGATTATATAACCAGTGAAAATCTAGAGGGGACTAGTACCGAACTTGCACACGAAAAATCACTCACTACGAAAGCAAAAGATTTGGCAGACGATGCACCATCCCCCAAGAAAAGCAGGGGTGTCACTAGACGTTAAGAGACCTACAATATGTGTCAGGGGACCGAGAGCTGTTCAACTGCCTCCCAAGCACACATAAGGGGGATTACAAACAGGACCTGGCAGTCTTCAAGCTGCCACTGGACAGCACCTAAAGGCAGTTCCTGATCGCCCGGGCTGTGGCTGTACGTTGGTTTGCGTGCAGCCAGCAGCAACAGCTGGTTGATCTGGTGCTGATCACCAGGAGGCCTGGTCACAGACCGGGGGCCCGACGGGGGCCGTTGACCCCGAAAAACTCTCTCCAGGTTAAACTCCAGGTAAACTCCCAGGCATCAATCCACCCCCCAGTTAAGTATACCCTTCTAGTGTATAAGCAGAATGATATGGCCAGGTTAGCCAGTTAGTTAGGTATGCCCAATCAAGTGACCACCAGTGGAATATCTGGTAGTGTGGGATTATGTTACAAATGTTTTTCCTTGATGGATGTATCCTTGAGCAACCTTACCCCCCCCTTCATTTCAGTCAAAACTATATATCTATCAGTTTCCACAACTAATTAGTGCGACCGTTACTTGAGGGTGCTACCCGATTTATACTGGTCTCGGATTGATATGGATAAGATTGTGAGGGGTCGAGGGCCACCTGCACGTGACAGAGGTGGTTAAGTTTTCTCCATGTTTACACGGGTGACTACGGTAAACAATATAGTTGTTGTCTCCCAAGGAGATTACTCGTATGCATGTAATGTTGAGGTATGTAAAAGTAATCACCCCTAGGAAATTTTCCATATCTGCCCACTGGTCCTTCCTGAACCGGATGCAATCAGTGAAAAATTAATTGAATTAATTACTTAATAATTAAGTGACTGATTGAAGAAAGTGGGTATAAGTAGTATATATTGGTCGATCTAGGAACACTGCCGGATAATGACCATGGAAAAATGCGATAATGATGGGGTTTGCATGACAGGGTAATTGTTTAATATGATTAATCATGGCCCAAGGGGATAGAGAGACTTATTCCTATGCATTAATAAGTAGGTACATAAAGTAGAACAAAGGATTCGGGTGAGCAGGTGGCAGATTCCGGGATAATGAGTGTGGAAATAAGAATGTGATAATGCGTGTCTGGTCTGCATATGCACAGGTGCTGTAGGGGGTAACAAGCTTATTATGTTTAAATCATCCCCCAGGGGATAGAGAGATTTATTTCTGTGTAATTACTAAGTATAGGGAGTTAGGTAATGATCACTTCTGACACCCCAAACTCAATCACTCTGATAGATGGGAGAGGCAGTACAAAAAATTGGATTCAGGTGTGCAGGTGGGCAGATTCCCAGGATAATGGAGTGTGGAAAAAGAATGTGATAATGGGTTGGTCTTCATAAGCTCAGGTGCGTCAGGGGTACAAGATTTAATATGTTTAAACACCCCCCCAAGGGGATAGAGAGAGAGAGAGGCTTATTTCTTGTATTACAAATTAAAAGAAGGTAGGGTAAATGATCACTTTTGACTCCCCAAACTAAATCATCTGAAGATGGGAGAGACGTACAAGGATTCAGGGCTGGGTACAAGCTTACCTCTCGGGGGTCCCCCCCCCCTTTCCCCGGGCCTGCGACTACTGACGCGACTGTTGTCTTCCAAAAAACCTGTGGGTTTAAAGAACGCGGTAATGGATGGCTAGCGGCCCCCCGGGGGAGTTTTTGCTCGCCCGTCCGTACCTAGAAAAAAAAAAAAAAAGGTTTTTCCCGGGTATACGGTAGTGTTTATTCTTCCCAGTGCTTTTTTTCCCAGGTGGGGGGGGGCTTAAAGCGTGAGAAGAGGCCATCTGGGGAAGCCTTTGTGTGTTTAGAGCTCTTTGGGAAACTTTGACAAAACTTTTTCCCTCTAATGGGGAGGGCTTAAGTGGTGCGATATTGTTTAATTATATATATATATATATATTTATATTATAATTATTATTATATATGTTTAGACTAGAGAAGATGTAATATATAGTTTTATGTAAATAAAAAAAAGGTTTGTCAATTTTTTATTAATTCACTAAAAAAGGGGAAAAGTGTGCAAAATTTTTTAGCGCGAGCAAAGGGGCGAAAAATGTGGAGTTTACTGGTTAATGAATGACTGCGTCCTCTGTTCCTTTCTGTAAGATTTAAACCTCCGCTCGAAAATGATTTTCCTTTTTGGGACTCATCATCATCTGCCCTCTTTTCCCCTTCGCCCGGGTTTACCCCTTCTGTGGCTTTAGCGTCTCCCGCATTT
Source organism: Cherax quadricarinatus (assembly GCF_026875155.1). Classification (NCBI taxonomy): domain Eukaryota; kingdom Metazoa; phylum Arthropoda; class Malacostraca; order Decapoda; family Parastacidae; genus Cherax; species Cherax quadricarinatus. Next base: position 26,700,686 of record NC_069429.1, read on the forward strand.
ACTTCCCCGCGGGGGTTTTCCCTTCCTTCCGACTGACCGTCGGGTTTCGCTTCAAGGTCGCCATTTTTTCGACCCGCTGCGGCATGACCTCAACAGAGTCATCAGATTGAGCGTGAGCGTAGAGAGGTCCAAAGGTAAACAGAGACATGGGGGAAGGCTTGCGTTTCATCGTTGTGAGATCTGGTTCTTTCTTATAGGGTCCTCTATATCAGATGAATGATCCCCTCTTTCCCCAGGCTGTAAGCAAAAGAGAACTTTTACATTTAAATAAAGGATGGGGGCTGTTCTAATCTACCCAAAAGGAGGGAAATAAAAAGACATCCCTTTTTTGAGGAAAACCTATGTTTGCGTTTCCTGCTATCCCAAAAAATGACACCGCTTTGGAGTTTGAAGCCGGTGGTTCCCTTTCCCCTTTCCAATCTACCAAACCCATAAAAAACAAAACTTTACAAAATTTTGACTGGGCCCCGTGAAAATGTTGAAGAAAAAAAAAGGGACCCCCCCCTTTAAAATTATTATAAGTCTCTTGCGCTCGTTTTGTTTCGTTAATTTCAAAAAGAAATCCAATTACAGCCCATTTTTAAAACAAAAAAATTTTCAAAATTTGGGGCTGGTGCTGTGAAAAATGTTTAAAAAAAAGGACTCAATTTAAAAATTATTATAAG
>NC_069429.1:26701850-26725538 GCF_026875155.1 Cherax quadricarinatus
GCATACATGTCTGAAACCTCAATTATGTTTGTGATCTGAGTATTTTGTTTTTGGATATGGTTGACATATCTTATCAGACACATTGTTAGTGAAGATGAGGTCCTTATTTCCCTCCCATTCCACCATCTCCATTTTCAATTTCCCGCACACCGACACAGTTTTTATTCCAGCAGAATGAGGTATCCGTTGTTTGTCCCGGTTAGAAGTTGTGATTCCATAAAACTTTTCACTATCCACGGGACAAGAACCACGCGTGTCTACTCGGAGCAGGCGTTTATTTTCACATCCCACATTCTCTTACTTAATGTTATTATCACTGATTACATTACCATTCAACAAGACGATTTAAACGCTCATAATTAATATACACATTAGAGGTCACTCCATTAAGAACTGAGCCGCGATGAGTGAGGGATTAACTCACGGTATTTTTTCCCTGGACACACACCATGGCCGCGCACAGCATCACAACCCCATTCGAACCATTAATCACTAATTTTTCCACCTTTTTATGTTGTCACCGTAATCACGTTTCCCTCACGTCCTTTACCAGTACAGTTTACGACACTCCTAATTATGAAGTGAGGCCCTAATATTAATCTTAGCCGCCTTGAACACACCATTAGCCCTGACCCCATGTTTTCACAGTCTTCCTCACTACATTCAAAACACGTGCGCCCACCTCGTGCCCCCAGTCAACCTATACCCCCCCTGCACATCTGCGCCGGCGGCACAGTGGGAACCCAGTTGTTCCATTCAAAATACAAAATACATCTTGACCCAAATCAACACATTAACACTTATTTAGGCACCTATAGGCTTCGGAAATTAAATAGTTTCCACAATTAGTTTCGAGGTTCAAAAACCTCACGAAAAAAACCTTGAAACTCATCTTCACTTGCATTTTCACTCTGTATTAAACTGTCACTTGGGAACACAAGTGTCCCAATTCGCTGAGAATGAGGAACTTTTACTGCGAGGCATGGTGACATTGTGTACAAAGATGACATTCCCACAATGCACTCACTGGGTCCCAGATTTTTTTTTCAAAACCAAACACACCCACCACACAGAACGTTCGGCAGGTCTCCACCATCTAGGCCTACCAGCCTTTTTTTTCCCGCGGAGATTTTTGACGGCGCTAGAATTTATGTGTACTAGTACGTCAAAAACCCCTGTGCACAAGCCGTAATAGGAACGTCGAACCCCAAAAGGGTTTAATCATATACCTCGTGACGAGAATTTGGGGTGATTTCTTGTCACGTTGGCTTACTTATGCTGAATAAATTTAAAAATGTCTATATGATGTTTAGAGGACCAAGTGTTGGTAAAATAAATTAATTGGACTGTACAAATGGCGCATATTGCTCCTGTTGAAATTGCTGTGACCCACCACGGTCCAATCTATATTTGTCCCTCCTTAGCCACTGATATCATTGATCCTTCATTTATCCAAGTAACATTAATGAAACAAAGTTATGTGTTTAACTCTTTTCCAGGTTTCCAATGTACCTAGTATGGCTTTATGTGCCAGGTTATTGATTACTATACGCATAAAATCTAGCACCTTCAATACAAGCTGAAAAGGCTGGGAGGCATAGATTGAGAGAATGGGTCTGCGTGGTTAGTGTGCGGTTGGTAGGAAAAATATTGGGGACCCCGTGGTGCATTGTGTAACATCCCAATTTTAGTACACCTTGATCAACATGCCTTGCAGCAGTAACTTCCTCACTCCTCGGATGAACTGGGACACTTTTGTTCTCCAGTGACGGTTCTAATTCAGATGGGAATGCATGAAGATGATTTCCAAAGTTCGATAAGGTTGTGACCGGAAACTAATGACCATAATAACCGGTAATAGTGAGGAAAATCCAGATGACCTCTCCAGCTTCCATATCTGTGCTGGGCCATCTTGGTTCAAATTCAGGAGGCATTGGACAAAAAAATTAAGGTCTTTTGTTTTAACCCATCCGATGTTCCTCCAGTTGTTGGTGCAAAAGACAAAGTTGTTTTTTCCACTCTTGTTAAAAATATTTAATCAAAAATATACATCAAACAACAACTGAGAAAAGACTGAAAAGAACTATTTACTGAAAATGCGCTTGTGACCAAATTTATTCTATATGGGACGCCGTAAGGTTGTCCTGGACACTTGGGTGCCGAGAGAACAAAGTTATAAACGACTTTCTAAAGTTATAATTCCCCTAAATGTCTTATCTTTATTTCACAAAAAATAAAGTTTGTTAGTTTCATGGATGTTGCAAAAATATCTGCCCTTTACTCCCTCCCACATAAAATCCCAAAATAATTGTAATATATTCCCCTAAAATAGCTTTAGTAAATAGAGAAATCATTATTTTACAAATTCTGTGAATATTATGTCCATTTAATTAAAGTAATAAAAGGAAATAAATTATGACTTTAGGTGAATAAGTTACTAACTTCGAGATATCGCCCTGGGAGCGCCCGGCTGCCACCGTCTCAAAAAAAAAAAAAAAAAACAAAAAAAAAATCGCGAAAAAATCGTGTTTGTTTGGGTGTAATTTCTTAGTAAACTGATGTTCTAGTGTAGTTAAAACCCTCTTCGCAAAAACCAACCGTTCTCACCCTCTTACTCAGAACCAAAGAATATACTGAGAGATTGTATGGAAAATTTTTTCTAGGGGTGCTTACCTGAATGTACCTCAACATTATATACATATACCAGTAATCTCATTGGGAGACAACCATTTTGTTTACCGTAGTCCACCCCGTTAGACATGTAGAAACTTAAAAACACCCCTGGTCCGGCGAAGTGGTTCCTTCGCCTAACAATCTTATCCATATCTACCGTGCCATATGGATTGGATAGCACCCACACTAATGCTACTAAATTAATGTGGACTATATAGATTATAAATAGTTTAAGTGAATGAGGGGCGGTAGGATACACATGGATAAGTTCCATCCAGGAAAACCGACTTGTACATAATCCTCTCCACTACCAGTTATTCTCTGTGGGTCAACTTGATGTATTGGATCACTCATAACCTACGATAATCACAATACCCTAACTGTCCAGCATCAGTCGTAATAACTAGAAAGGTTACTTAACTGTGGGTGATTGATACTCCTTATTTCCTCATTTCTATCTCTTTCGAGGTCCTGCTACAAACCGACAGCGGTTCTCATTCCAGCAGGACGAGGTATCCGTTGTATTGTCCCGGTTTAGAAGTCTCGGCTTCCAATAAAGCGTTCCCCTCTTTCCTCGGTACGAGAATCACAACGTTCATCGGAGGAAGGCCGATCTATTTCACAGCCCGCATTCTCTTAACTCAATGTTATTATCACTGATTACATCCATTCACGAGACGATTCAACGTTCCTCATAAACTATTACACACACATTAGAGGTTCACTCCATTAAGAAACTGAGACCGTGTAGTGAGTGATGATTAAACCAAGGTAATTTTCCCAGGACCACAGTCCCCATGGGGGGGGTGACGTGCAGTCACCCGGTTCCTACCCCTTATCACTTCATGTTTTCCATCTTTATTACGTGGTCACCGTAAAATCACGTTCCCTTCACTCCTCCACAGGAACAGTTACGACACTTACCTATTATGAAATGCAGGCCTATATTAATCCTTAGGCTGCCGTGAAAGCCAATTTCGTGGTTCCATGCTTTCCTTCCCACCTCCTCACCACATATCATAAACACTCTCCCAACTCCCCCCCCCCTCCGCCTCCCCCATGGCCTGAGTCGCCCAAACTCCCTGCACTACCACAGCATGCGCCAAAGGAACCTCTGGTTTCTACCCCATTGTCAAATACATTTGGACTCATATCGACACATTAAACATCCCTATTAGGCCTATAGCTTCGAAAATCAAAAATTTTCCACATCTGCGGCCGGGCGGAGGTTCGTTGCTAGATGACATACATAATGAGGAGTACAATTTTCCCCCCCCATCTTCACTGGCCACCTGCCTTGGGAACTCCACATAGGTAATTATACATAATCACCCATTAATTCTTTCCACCTGTTAACCACTCCTCAGTAGGGCTTCACATCCAAAGCACACTCAAGCCTCCATGCGTCCTGGTATTAACAATTTTTCCTCTTATTGTAAGGTATGACACAAAGTCTATGTCCTCTGGGGCTAATTGTTGGCATACTGGAATTATGAGACTTTACAATAACAAGTTCTCTACTCTCAGTATCCCAAGTCCCAGCCCCCAGAGCACATTACTGCATATAATGGCACCACATCCTGGTCATCCATATTTATTGAACCCTCATAAATTGGACTATATAGTGTTCCATTCTCTCAGGGCAGAATCGCATGGCACCCTGGATTAATTTTATTATTGGGCATACTGGAATTATGAGACTTTAACAATAACAAGTCTCCTCTCATATCCCAAGTCAGCCCCAGCACATACAGCAAATAGGCCAACAACTCCATGGCCATCCCCTATTTATTGATCCCCTCAAAATGGACTAATTAGGTTTCCATTCTCTCAGGGGCAAAAAGCCTATGCTCCACTGATTAAATTATTTGGGCATATACTGGAATTAATGAGACTTTAACCAATGACAAGTCTCTCTCCAGTATCCCAAGTCAAGCCCCAGCACATTACTGCATATAGGAACCAACCTCCTGGCCAACCATATTTATGAACCCGCAAAATGGTCTAATTAGTTTCCATCTTCTAAGTTGCATAAGCCTATGCTCCCTGGATTAATTTATTGGCATACTGGAATTATGAGACTTTAACAATGATAAGTCCTCTCTCAAGTATCCCAAGCAGACCCACACATTACTGCTTATAAGCCGCAACTCCATTGGCCATCCATATTTATTGGTAATTCTGGACGGTCGGCTTCCTTCCACGGAAGCGCACCCAGTAATTCCAGATTCACCTTAAACACATCCTTCAGGTATTGTTCCAGAGTAAAGGAATCATTTTTGAGACTTAAAAACTCATTTTATATTAATCCCTATGCTGTCCATCTCCGCACAAATTAGACTGGTTCAACATCATTCTCGATAGAAGAATACTTGTACTGGGTTGACGCTTTTATGAGCAAGACACCGTGACTGTAATTCACATACTCTAGACCATTAATAACATGCCGGTAGTCCCGTAAATCATGTCCCTCCACTCCTCCATCCAGGAACAGTTACGACAACTTCCTATTATGAAATGAGTCCTATATTATCCTTAGGGCGCGCCGTGAATGCAATTTCGTGGTTCCATGCTTTCCCAGCCTCCTCACCACATTCAAAAACACTCCCGCCTCCCCTAAGGGCCCGAGTTCGCCCCAAACTCCCGCACATCCGAGCATGCGCAAAGAACTCTTGTTCTACCCTATGTCCAAATACATTTTGGACTCATATCGATCGACACATTAAAAACACCTAATAGAGGCGCTATGCTTTTCGGATAAATCAAAAATTTTCCACAGGATTCCACTTGATTTAATATCGAAATTTCCCGATGGTTTCTCCGCCATATTTATGGCTTATTTATTCAGTCTAGAGTAAGTAACATGTTTGTATGTATTTATAGTGTTTTTATTATATCATATTAGATCAATTCTGATAGATAAATAAGCCGTAGAGTTGATACATTAAGCTGATATAAACGTAATTATTGAAGTGATTTCTCCTGGCTCTCTCGGAGTGCGGAATCACGTGCCAGTGTTCCCATATGGTTCCTGTTTGTCTCTAAGTCTAGTACGGATAACTCCACCCCTACGATATTAATGAACGCAAATAGTCATTATTTATATTAAAGAAAATGCAAGAAAAAGCGATAAAAAACAAGGAAAAAATTCCAAAAATATATGGGCAGTGAGCGCAGACCTTGGCTACAACATCGCCGTCACCATACCAGGGTGTAATATAAATTATTATAATTTCTATTTCTTTCTTGAGAAACTCATAGGAACAACTCATTCTGGTCCACTGCATTGCCAAAGAGTATAAGCTATTTATCGGAAAACATAACCAATTTCCATAATTTTTCGATTTTGGTTGAGTGCGTGCGGAAACTAACCCTACAAGCCCCCTTCAGTTGTACCAGAACAAAAGAGGAAACTTATATTTCCCCATATCCAGTCGACACAGATGTGAGCAATGGTGAAGATAGTGATAGTGAATATGACCTACAAACTCTTGAAAATCAGTTTCCAGGTAGCGATAATGAAGTAGAATATTCTTCCAATGAAAGCGTCAGTATATATGACGAGTATATGCCTCCTGTTAGTGTGCCATATGCTAATCCAATGGAAGGAGACATCTCGGATACAACCCGTGGCTGTACAAACAGGAAACAGATAGTGAAAATGAAGGATGAATAGTGTGCATTGGGATGGGAAAATGCGCAATGCATCAGTTGGTGAGTGGTTGTGCCAGCCGTGAGGCACCACCAAGTGGGGCCATAAGCGTCACCCCCGCCACTGCCTCAGCAGAGACAACAACAAAGGTCACCATCCCCCACCCACCCACCACACCAACTCTCCACAATCCACAGAACCACCAACAACAACCACAACCACCTTTCAATATCCTACCCAACAGCCCAACAATAAACCGCACCTGGGAATTGCAGAAGCTGCCAATTTAGTTCTCAATCCCCATCACTTTGATGAAATCTCAAGTGGAATAGGCCATCTTGTACACTTGGGAACCATGCCACTGAACTGGAATGTTTCAAGTTATACTTTGACAAACCTTTGATGAAATTATTGTCATGGAAAGCAACAGATACTTTGATACAAACCATGTAAACACAATACTTTCAAAACCAAAAACACGTCTACAACCAGTGGAAGGAGACAACAGTGGCAGAATGTAATCTTTTTGTTTGCCACAATAATGCTTATGACACATGTGTATAAGCACAAGTGTGAAATCATACTGCTCAACAACCGCCTGAATTGCCACCCCCAGTTTAAAGAGCTCCTTAGCTCATTTTTTTACATTTGTTAAAAATATTCAAGGTGCCTATTTTATAGCTATAAAAAAATTACTTTGTTTTTATACTTAATTCTAACTGTAGATTCACTAAAATCGTAAGATAACAAGCATTGATCCTGAAACCAAACCTCTTATCTAATGACTTAAACTGAATCAACAGTAACTGTAATTACTACACAGAGAACAATCAAAAGGCACTTCACAGAGCCAACAACTACAATACTCAATCTTTAAGTAAACATTTTACATGACCTCATAGCATTACTAAATTCCCTGCATGCCAGTATTCCATCATTACTCTCCACCGAAACCCTAGGCTAAATGACCTGATATACAGATGTCTATTGCATTCCTGTTACACAGCCATACACAACCCTGTAGGCCAGATCAAAAAGTGGTGTGGCACTGCGAATATAATACTCAGACCAACTAGATTGTAACACTAATATTGCACAAGGGATGAACAGGGTAATATATAATTAGCTAAATTCAAATCCAAATACCTACAAAACCTCTCACAGTGATAAACATCTACAGAGTACCACAGTCAAACATTAGCCAATTTTATGAAAACCTAGGAAGTAGATAAAACTGATGCACGCATGAACAAAGATCACCCCTTTTTTACACTTACTCTCATGTGACTTCAACATAGACCTCCAAACATGATCAAGACCCACATGTTACTGAATTCACAAACACATTGAGTAACTGCATGTTGCTACCCAACAGTAACAATACCTACAAGAGTTACAGAGACTAGTGTTTTCCCCTACTAGACAACATCCCTGGACCAAAACAAATTCCCCCCTTAAGATCAGGCTATAATCAGCAGATATATATCCAGAACCATTACCACTACCTACCTTCCCTCATAACAAACCTGGCAAATTACCCCTAACACTACTAAAGTCACTTTCAGACATCACAATGAGGCAGCTATCAGTATAACTGTCACAGCAGCATGGCAAACATTGACTGGCACACTTGACTAGAAAATCTATACAGATATTGACGAAAGTATTAATAATTTTTCTAAAAAGGACCAATACCTCTTAAACAAGCACGGTTGAAAGCCTCTGCCCTAAAAAACTAAACAGATGACTGCAAAGAAGACTGAACAGTTCCCAGCTAACACCCAGATCCTCAAATCCATAAATACAACGCACCTATACGAAAAAAGAACAGAATTGGCCACATAACCAAAGGGAAACCAAACTAAGACGTCACTCCGTCTCCCTAACCAGCCTAAAAAGAAGGGCCTATATAATTGTACACGCTGCTACAGTCATAAACAAATTATATCCAACATAGCAGTACATAAAAAAGACCGACAAACCCTATCATAAATACTAGGAACAAAAAAGATAACACGAAATAGCGAAATTGAATTAAAAAAACCAGAATGAACCCCAATTCCCACCAACTGAGACCAGCAAACAGACCTCAAATGATTCTTCTCACTACTACAGGAAAAAACCTTGCCAATAAAATCCCAAGCTCAGATACCCCACCCAATGACTACCTCACGGCAACTACCTGAACACACTGTTCCTAGCTCCACTAACCCAACTGAAGTTTCCCTTATTAACAACAAACTAAAAAAACAAAGACAGGAATTTAAATACCTTACCACCCATGTGTATTTACAAAAAAGTCCACAGGTGCTAATCACCAATCATTGCAACACTCATTAACCAAATCCATTGAATCCTCTAACCTTTCATACAGATTCCTCAATATTAGCAAGGTCACCCAGATTCATAAAGGAGAACCACGACAGACTTGAATAACTATAGGCCAATATCCAACCTACACGCCTCTCTCTAAAATCTTATAAAAAAAAAAAAAAAAAATTAATCCATAAGCTATCTATTCCTAACCTCATCTCCCAACAACATACTCAACCCCTGTCAATTTGGTTCATGCCTAATAAAAATACTAATGATGGCATTATCCACTTGGCGAGAAAAACATATTTATGACAGCAATAAGAAAAAAGAAGTCACACTTGGATCTTTCATTGACTTACGTAAAGTTTTCGATACAGCTTGACCACGACTTCTCCACAAAAAATTGTCGCACTGTGGTATAAGATAGCAACTCCCCACAACTACCAAAAGTCACACCTCAGCAACAGAAGCCAAATGTGTACACAAATGGGGCAAACTCGTCAGCACAGGCCAATTACAGTTGTGTCCCCACAGAAGTGTCCTAGGAGCCCTCTTCTCTTTCCTCATATACATAAAATGACTACCAAAGCATCGCAATCTACTCAAATCCCACACTATTTGCCAGATGACACTAACATACGTCTTCTCCCCCCCCGAGACCCAGTCAACGCTAGCATTACTGGTAAATATACCGAATTACAGAAAATATCAGCCTGGATGAGGACCAACAAACATAACTAAACATTGAGACAAACCTACTACATTCAGTTTGGTAACATAGCTGCAGATGTTCCCTCTTAACATAATGATAAATGGATCACTACCTTATCCCAAAAACTCACTACAGAAGAAAATTCCTAGGAATCGCACCTGAAATAGCCTCAAATGTGCAAACATATACAACAAATTTCCAAAAAAATAAATTTCCAAGAAAGTAGGCAACTATCGAAGATACGTACTATGTTCACACAGTCAGCCTCTCCTGGCCCTATAACACCCACTATTTACCCCTATCTCACCTAGGGATTTGTGCATGGGGCCAACAACAATTAACCATCTTCAGACCACTAATCACCCAACAAAAAGCTGCGTCGAATGATAACAAATTCCCCACTACATACAGCACACTCCACCAATCAATTCAAACTCTAAACCTACTCAACAATACAAAACATTCAATACTTATACGTGCACGCTACTACATACATAGAACACTTAAACTCTGACAAATAAAACCTCCTCCCCTCAAACATCTCATTAACCAACCTCAACAGAACACATGACCATAACACAAGACAACAGATTCACCCTTTGATGTTCATTCGGTCCATCATTCGCACGCTATGCAAAAACTCAATGCACATTAAGCCCTAAAATCTGGAATTCATTACCTGTTTTACCTGGAGTTTACCAAGTAGAGAGTTCCGGGCTCAACCGCCCCAGCGGCCCGTCTGTGACCAGGCCCTCCAGGTGGTATCAGAGCCTGATCACCAGGGCTTGTTGCATGCTGGCTGCACGCAAACCAACCGTACGAGCCAAGACCCGCTTGATCAGGAACTGACATTAGTGCTTGTCCAGTGCCACTTGAAGACTTTTGTTTATTTTCTATTATTTTACTTGGTTTTTTTTTTTTTTTTTGACTTTTAACTTTTTCTCATTGTGATTTTGTTGTGACTCTTCTGCTTTCTTTTTGTTTGATTTGCTGCTGTTTATTCTACTCTTTAATTTTTTGTCTGTTTGCTTGTTTTTAATTCAAACTTTGTCTCTGCTCCTGTTGCTCTTTTTTTTTTTATTGTGTTTTTACTGTCTATATCTCTGTTATCTACTCTTTTTCTGTCAGCTTTTTTTTACTTACTTCTGTTGTTGATTTTTACTCTTTGTTTTTTTTTGTACCTGCTTTTTTATTATATCATACTATTTTTTTTTTTTTACTTTTTATCTTTGCATTTCTTTTGAGTGTTTTACTTGGCATTCTCTCCTGAGTTCTCTGTGCCAGGGGTCTGTTGGTAATCCCCCTTATGTGTGCTGGGAGGCAGTTGAACAGTCTCGGCCCCAGACACTTATTGTATGGTCTCTTTAACGTGCTAGTGACAACCCCCCTGCTTTCAGTGGGGGGATGGTGCATCGTCTGTCCAAGTCTTTTTGCTTTCGTACTGAGTAATTTTCGTGTGCAAGTTCGGTACTAAGTCCCTCGAGGATTTTCCAGGTGTATGATGATCAATGTATCTCTCCCTCCTGCGTTCCAGGGAATACAGTTTAGGAAACTCAAGCGCTCCCATAATTGAGGTGTTTTATCTCTCCGTTATTGCGCGCCGTGAAAGTTCTCTGTACATATCCTAGGTCGGCAAATTACACCTGCCTGAAAGGCCAGTTAGTGTGCAAGCAATATTCCCAGCCTAGAAAGAACAAGAGACCTGAAGAGTGGCCTCCCGTAGTTTTGAAAGGTTCTCATTATCCATCCTTTCATTTTTTCATTCTAAGCAGATGTGATTGATTCAATGTTATGGTAATTGAAGGTGAGACTTCCGACATGATCACTCCCAGGTCCTTTGACGTTGGTGTTTCGCTCTATTTTGTGCCAGATTTTTTTGTACTCGATAAGATTTAATTTTCTCATGGTTTACCATATCAAGTAATTGAAGATTTCTCTCATCGTTGAACTTCATATTGTTTTCCTGCAGCCCCTGAAAGATTTGGTTGATGTCCGCTGGAGCCTTGCAGTGTTCTGCAATGGAAACACTGTCATGCAGATTCGGGGTCATCTGCAAAGGAAGACACGTGCTGTGGGCTGACATCGCTTGTCATGTCGGAACTATGAGGAGAGAACAAGATGGGAGTGAGTACTGTGCCTTGTTGGAACAGAGCTTTCAATCAAACCGTAGCTGCCTCAGACTTTACCTGTTGATGATTACTCTCTGTGTTTCTGTTAGTGAGGATACAATAGATCCATCGACTCGACTTTTCCTGTTAAGCCTTTAGGCACGCATTTTGTTCGGCTATTACCCATGGTCACACTTGTCGAAGGTGCTTTTTGCAAAGTCTGTATATATTACATCTGCATTCCTTTTTGTCTCTATGCAATATAGGACCTTTGTCGGTGTGAATCCAATAGTTGAGACAGACAGGAGCGACCTGTTTCTAAAACCCATGTTGCCCTGGTTGTGTACTGAATGGGTTTTGTAGATGGGTGGTGATCTTGCTTCATAGGACCCGTTTTCAAAGATTTTTATGATATGGGATGGTTAGTGCTATTGGTCTGTAGTTCTTTGCTGTTGCTTTACTGCCCCCTTTTGTGGAGTGGGGCTATGTCTGTTGTTTTTAGTAACTGTGGACGACCCCTCCGTGTCCATGCTACCTCCTCTCCATAGGATGGAAAAGGCTCGTGATAGTGGGCTTCTTGCAGTTCTTGATGAACACAGAGATTCCATTAGTCTGGGCCTGGGCAGAGTGCATGGGCATGTTTCATTATATCGCCTGATCGAAGTCATTTGGCGTCAGGATAACATCGGATAGTCTTGTGCTAATTAAATTTTGTGGCTCTCTCATAAAAAATTCATTTTGATCTTCGACTCTCAGTCTGGTTAGCGGCTTGCTAAAAACTGAGTCATATTGGGACTTGAGTAGCTCACTCATTTCCTTGCTGTCATCTTTTGTAGGACCCATCTTGTTTAAGTAGGGGCCCAATACTGGACGTTGTTCTCGATTTTGATTTGGCATAGGAGAAGAAATACTTTGGGTTTCTTTCGATTTCATTTATGGCTTTTAGTTCTTCCCACGATTCCTGACTCCTAAAGGGGTTCTTTTTAGCTTAAGTTCGATGCTTGCTATTTCTCTGACCAGTGTCTCCCTACGCATTTCAGATATATTGACCTCTTTTAGCCGCTTGTTATTCTTTTCCATCGCCTGTAAAGGGAGCGCCTGTCTCTTTCTATTTTACATCTACTCCTCCTTTTTCTTAGAGGAATAAGTCTTGTGCATACATCGAGTGCCACCGAGTTAATCTGTTCTAGGCATAAGTTGGGGTCTGTGATGCTTAGTATATCTTCCCAGCTTATATCGGTTAGGACTTGGTTTACTTGGTCCCACTTTATGTTTTTGTTATTGAAGTTGAATTTGGTGAATGCTCCCTCGTGACTAGTCTCATTATGTCGGTCTGGGGCTCCACGCATACATGTCTGAACCTCAATTATGTTGTGATCTGAGTATATTGTTTTTGATATGGTGACATTTCTTATCAGATCATCATTGTTAGTGAAGATGAGGTCTAGTGTATTCTCCAGTCTAGTAGGTGACGTGTACTTAGTTCAGTGGTGACGTGTACTTAGTTCAGTGGTGACGTGTACGTAGCTCTGTGGTGACGTGTACTTAGCTCTGTGAAGACCTGTTTGTGTGCTCTTGAGTGGTGACCTGTACTTTGAGTGCTGACCTGTACTTAACTCTGTGAAGAAGTGTCTTGTTTGCTCCCGTGGACTGAACAAGATGCCCTCCATCGAACAACTTTATCAGCAACTTAAGGAAGAATTGAAGGCAGCGAAGATGGAGATACGGCGATTGACCGAGGAAAACAAGAGGATTCGTAGTAGTCCTCCTGTTTCGAGTCCTCAGGTCAAGAAGGGATCGTGGTCAGTGGCTGGACAGCAGGCGACGACGAAGTTGACGATCAAGAAGACGAATGGAAAGCCAGAAACGATGAAGAAGAAAGAGACTGCTGTGGAAACTCCCGTGGAAACCTCCAACGCATTCTCGGTGCTACCCGACGAATGTGAGTCTACTACTGGGATCGTCACGACGAACGACAACAAGGAAGGTAAAAATATTGTTGTTGTTGGGGATAGCCAGGTTAGATACATGGATAGGGCATTCGCTTGAAGGACAGGAGTAGGAGACAAAGGGTATGCTTTCCTGGGCTGGGATGGAGGACATTGTTAGCCGGCTTGACAACATCATGAACGGTAATGGGATCAATCCTATTATTTGCCTCAGTGCTGGAGGCAATGATGTAGGCAAGCGTAGAAGTGAGGATTTAGTTAGAAAGTTCAGGACAGCTATAGACATGATTAGGAAGAAGGTGGGGCGCCCTGTTATATGTGGCATTTTGCCAAGAAGAGGTGTTGGTAATGAATGGTTGTCCAGAGCAATTGGTATTAATTGTTGGCTGGATAAACACTGTAAGATAATGCAGTACCATTCATTGACAACTGGGGACAACTTCTATGGCCGAAATGACATGTATGCCAGGGATGGGGTTCACTTATCCAGGGCAGGTGTGGGTTTTCTTGCTAACTCAGTGAGGGGGTTGTTAGGACCTTTAAACTAGGATTAGTTAGAGGTATGGATTTAGAATGATTAATAATGAGTATGGATATATTGACTTATGCTCTGATATTAAGAATCTTAATAGTAACTGTCATGTAGTAACTCTGGGTAATGATAATTTCAGAAATTGTGTAAAACAAAGATGAATAGGAAAAATGTGCAGAAGAAAAAACATATGATGGTATTTTATGCAACAGTCGAAGTGCAAGAAATAAAATTAATGAACTACGTTTGGTAGCATGTGCTGGGAACTTTGATATCATTGCATTAACTGAAACGTGGTATGATTTAAAGAGTCGGGATATGACTGCTGAGTGTAATATTCAGGATTTAAGTTATTCAATGTGGATAGATGTAATGGGAAGGGGGAGGAGTTGCATTGTATGTTCGAGAAAATATTAATTGTTGCATAAAAACAGGTATAAAAATAGATGGAGCAGTAACAGAGTCTGTTTGGGTAGAGTTCGTGGGGGTCAAGAAAAACTAATTCTAGGTGTAATATACCGACCTCCAGGCTTGGATCACGATAGAGGGAGACTTCTTTGGGACGAAATTGTTAGGGCTTCTGGACACAGTAACGTAGTCATAGTAGGGGATTTTAACTTTAGCCAAATTGACTGGAATTCTTTGACAGGTAATCTAGAGTCCAGTGACTTCATGGAAACAGTTCAGGACTGTTTTCTGAAACAGAGTGTAACTGAACCTACCAGGGGTAATAATTTGCTAGACCTAGTTCTTGTCAAATAAGGAAACACTAGTGAATAATCTGGAGATCACTGAAGAGCTTGGCGCAAGTGATCACAAAATCCATCACCTTTAGCATTAATTGGGAATGCAAGAATAATGATAATACAGTAAAAATCCCCGATTTTCGTTCTGCCGATTATAATGGACTTAGGGAACCATCTGTCTAATCTTGATTGGGGTTATCTAGCTAATGATTTTATTGACGATAATCATACTTATGAATATGAAGGGATCTGCTTTTATGATTGTTTTCTTAATAATGTACACAGTGCCCAGAGTATATACATTCCCCAGAGAGAAATTAGGTCTAATAATAACGATCCCAAATGGGTTAACAGGAGGTTAAAGCATCTATTAGGGGAGAAAGGGGAATTTATAGGCGCATCAGAAGAGGAGAGGTTAACCTTACTGACCAATATGTTCAGCTTAAAAGAGAAGTAAAAAGGCGATTAGAAAGGCTAAACGTGACTATGAAATTAGAGTCGCTAATGAATCAAAGACTAATCCAAAGGGGTTCTTTTCAAGTGTATAGGACGAAGGTGAAGAAAAAGTAGGACCTCTGAAATCTGGGAATGGACAGCTGACGGATAATGAACTGGAAATTGTGTTCCTTATTTAATGACTATTTTTTGTCAGTTTTTACACAGGAAGATGTAATGAGATTCCAGTAATTAACAATTATTTAGTTCCTGATGAATTTAAGTTAACTAATATTACTGTCACGAGGGACATGGTTATTAAACAGATAGACAAACTGAAACAAAATAAGTCCCCGGGACCCGATGAGTTGTTTTCAAGGGTACTTAAGGAATGCAAGATGGAGCTTAGTCAGCCATTAACGAGTGTATTCAATGCGTCCATCCTTACCAGTGTTGTGCCAGAGATGTGAAGATGGCTAATGTGGTTCCTATATTCAAATCAGGGATAAGTCCACTCCTTCAAATTACCGTCCAATAAGCCTGACATCTATAGTGGGCAAGTTGTTAGAATCAATTATAGCTGACATTATCAGAAGTCACCTTGAAGAGCATGACTTGATAAATGAATCTCAGCATGGATTCACGAGAGGTCGTTCCTGCCTGACAAACTTACTGACGTTCTTCAATAGAACAGTTGAGGCAGTTGACAGTGATAAGGAATATGATATTGTTTATTTGGATTTTAGTAAAGCCTTCGACAGAGTACCTCACAGAGACTCTTAAGAAAAGTGGCAGCTCATGGTATAGGAGGTAAAGTTCTAGCATGGATTGAGGCATGGCTTACCAATAGAAAGCAGAGAGTTACCATTAATGGAGTGAAATCTGAATGGGGATTAGTCACTAGTGGCGTTCCACAAGGATCAGTTTTTAGGCCCTCTCTTGTTCATAATTTACATTAATGACCTTGATGAAGGGATTACTAGTGACATGAGTAAGTTTGCTGATGATACAAAGATAGGCCGTATAATTCACTCTGAGGAGGATATCAATGAACTCCAGGACGATTTGAACAAATTAATGTCTTGGTCTGAGAAATGGCAGATGAAGTTTAATGTGGATAAGTGTAAGTTACTTGCCCTTGGTAATGAAAATAACCCTCGAAGCTATAATCTAGGTGAAGTAGAGCTTGGTCATACAGAATGTGAAAAAGACTTGGGAGTCATGGTAAGCAGAAATCTAAAGCCAAGACAGCAGTGCCTCAGTGTGCGCAACAAGGCCAACAGATTACTTGGATTTATTCAAGAAGTATAAGTAACAGAAGTCCAAAAGTTATTTTACAGCTCTATACATCACTAGTGAGGCCTCATTTAGATTATGCTGCTCAGTTTTGGTCCCCTTACTACAGGATGGACATAGACTCATTAGAGAACATACAGAGAAGAATGACTAAAATGATTTACTGTGTAAGGAACCTCCCGTATGTAGATAGACTTAAAGCCTTAAATCTCCCTCTCTGGAGGGGGTAGAATGGGAAGTATCATTGAAGTTATAAGGGGAGATGGGCAAAAAAAGGGGACTTTAATAAAGTATGGGGTGTGAACCGTAAAAAACCGGGAAAATGGATTTAAGTTGGTAAATTTAGATTGAAAGGACATAGGTAAGTTTTGTTTTCTAACAGATTGTAGTGCTGGAAAACAGTCTTCCCGTGGGGTGATAGGGGCTAGGCCTTGGGTAGCTTTAAGAAGAGAGGGACAAATATATGAGGGGAGGGGCTGGGTTTATTGGTGGGGGGGGGGTGCGGGGTTGTTTTTTGAGAACTTTAGGTAGATTCGTTTTGAAAAGGACCTCCCTCGATGGCCAGTAGGCCTTCTCAGTTTTCCCTACATTCTTAGTTTTATTTTTTTTTCTTATGTTCTTATTTTTGCGGGTTTAAATTCAATTTTGTCAGAGATTTAAAAGCTCGTGTGGTGTGATTTTTCATCAAGCTGCCTCCTGGTGTTATTACTGCAAAAATATTATTTGCTATATTCCTCCTTTTTTAGGTGCCTTAATTGAAATCCCCCAGGGAAAAGATTTTGGGGTGGCGGGAGCTGAAGATTTTCCAGACAGTGGTCAATTTTTAACAGCTTTTCCTGGAATTGCGGGGGATGTGATCCGGAGGTTGTAGACTACCACAATGACTAGGTTTTGGTTCTCGCCCTTTACTCTAAATTTCCCCACTACTCTTTTGAGGATTAAGAGTTCGTGCAAACAATTGACTCTGCAATTTACAGGCCAACCCCCCCCCTTTTGCCGTTCACTCTGTCACATCTGAAGGGGTTTTGTGCCTGGGATCCTTTTTTCGTTGTCCAAGTGATCCTTTATGTGGGTTCGTGAAAGCCATAAAACTTTGTTTCCCCTCTGCAAGCAGTCCAGGAGAAAGTATTTTGTTGTTTGTTCGGGCTTTGACCTGTAATTTGCAAAAAAAAAGTTATCCGGACGGTGGTTTTGTTGGTACTGGGGGGCTTTTTTTTTCCCGGCATTAGTATCTGTATCTTTTTGGGTTTTGGAGTGGGGGCCATGACTGTGGTTCCCACCCCGGAATGACGGGGTTTTGGTTACTTTTTTCTGCCATTTCTGCCAGTTTTTTTCCTTCCCCTGCACTAAAAAACCCCCCCTCTTGAGTGGCTGGGTTTCCCAGGTTTTCCCAGGGCCTGGGTTTTGTATCTTTTTGCCCCCTTTAGATGGTATGCGGGGCAATTTAAGTTATAGCACAGTCTTTCCTGTTGAAGAGGTACACTTTGGGTGAAAAAATTTACAGGAAGGGATTTTGCATTTTTCGTTGTATAGGGGCAGGCATTTTCTGGGTGGTCATAGTTGCCGTCCATTGTTTTTCCAGTTTCCCCCACCCTGCGATACCAAGTGCATAGTATGTGCACAGGCTTGGTTCCGTTTCCCTTGGGTTTCTGTGACTGTTTCCCTTTTGGTGCATGGTTCCCGTTTTATCCTATCCCCCCTAGCACCAACAATGGAGCTCCCCCCATTTGTTTTTGGAAATATATCCTCACTTTGCAGTGAGTCCTCTTGTTTGCTATTCCTGGGGTATTTCTAGTTTGCAATATTGGGTTTTATTTTATCTTTGTTTTTACACTTGTTTCCCTTCTAGGGTCCTCCCCCCTATGAGGTCATTTATATTATTCCTTCCTGGTAAAAATTTCCGACTCCCGGCAAAATCTCCACTCACCATTACTGTCCCAGGACGCACCTCTGTTTCCCCCATTACTGTCTCCAGGACAGCACCTCCAGCTTCACCTTACTGTCTCCCAGGACAGCCCCTCCAGCTTCACCATTCTGTCCCCCAGGACAGCACTTCACCCCACATTTAGACTACCAGGACTTCCCTCGCCTTACAGTTTTGACTACATGGCCAGTATAAAAGAGCATACCATTAGCCAACTTTTTATTTTTCCCTCTTTGTAGAAAGCTTCCGGGTTTTTTCTTGAAAGCAGCTTTGATGTTTCCTTTTTTTAATACCCTTGTGTTTTTAGTCCACAGATTTTTCCCCTTTTTGGGCATACCCAAAAACACTTCCCTTTTTTTAATACTGCTTGTAGCTAGTTCTGGGATATCTGCACAAGGGGCGTAAACCCCAATTTTCCCACAAAAAGACAATTTACCCATGTGGAACCCCGTTTGTTTGATCGAGGGCAGATACACAGAGCTTCATAATGATTTGATGGTTGATTTACTGTAATTTTTGTAGTTTTAAAAATAGGTTAGATAAAAAAGGGTTGGTGGGGGGGTGTGATTGGGGACCTGTTAGCCTGTGCACTAGTGTTTGTTATGCGCTCTACAGCAGTTTAGTGCCGATAAGGTAGTTTTGGTGCAAGATACGTTTTTCGGGGTTTTACTTTATGAAAATAGTGGGGGGTTACAAGGCTTGTGTGTTTGTGCCCCCCATGGCCCGGGAGGGCCATCCACGGAGAGAGGGGGAGGCCTTGTGTCTTGATCCCGGCTGCGTTGGGGTGAGAGCGAGGCATGGCAGACAGGCTGGGTCCCCACCGAGGGGCCCTGGTACAGGGGGCAGCACCTGGGGCACAAAATGTAACTGCTGGCAGAAGCGGGGGTGCGTGCAGACAGTACGGGCTGTCCAAACGCTGGGGCCACCTACTGCGCTCGCCCCAACGCGACAAACTGGTGGTAAAAAAAAACTCGGTCTCTCTTCGTAGGAACAGGGCACAGAACACAAAAAAAAACTTTGTACAGGACAGGGAAAAAAAAAAAATTCCAAAGGGGAGGGAAAAAAAACATGTGGGGTGGCTAAACATCGTGGTCAATAGGGAGTGACGTCGAAGGGCATATGCCGCCCTTCCCGCGTTGGAAAATTTTCTGCAACACAGGAGGGGCATCAGCAGCTGACTGTGCGTAACAGGGTACGGTTCCCCCCTGGAACGGTGAAGCAGACATCGTAGGAGTCGTGCACGTTTTATCAACCTGGGCACGACATGCTGGTGCCCTGAGTGAGGCGCTGACAAAACTCGGCAATGGGCAGGACTTCTGGGAAGCAACTCAGGGGAACTTCTCGACTGGGACTGTCACTGGGCTGTCATGCCGGCGACGTGGAGGGTTGTGGAGCGAGTCTGGCAGAGAGATGGGGAAAACATCTGGGGGGTCGTACATCATACACCAGACTGCAGTGAAGGCTAGCAGTCAAAGTGCTCTTTTTTGGCAGGTGCCATGAAGCTTTTGACAGGGTGACACAGTGTGTCATTCTTCGGCAGTTGGAGTTATAGCAAAGGTTACTAAGGTCCCCAGACTTGTTTCTCTACATATAACTGCCCCTTGAAGGTCTGGAGGGGTAGTGAAACAAATTGAGGGGAAACGTAGCAGGTACGATTCTGCAGAACATCAGATGACGAGATAAAGCTTTCTGTGCAAAGGGCTCATACGTCAGGGGTGTCGGATAACAGCTGTCAAACACACTGGTCACACGGGTGACTTAACACGTGGTGCTATCAGGTCTGGCTCAGACCTCACGGACACACGGAAAACTTTAAACACACCGCTGTACATTTCGGACACTAACATGTAGAACACTGCTGAGAAAAATTTAAATTTCCGACTTTAAACTTTTCTCGATCTTTCGAAATACTGAAATAATTATGAAACTCGATGGTGACATCTTATGTCAGGCGTGTGTCGCGAGGTGACGTCAGCGGACTGTGATGTCACGAATCTCGAGGGAACGTCAAAGGAGCTCTGACGTCATGAAGTCGGGCAGTATCGTGGGTGACGTCAATGTGTGGGGCAGCAGACCACAGCATGAGTCTGGGACAACGGTAATCATTGGCTGGGAGACCACGTGACATCCCACCCCATGTGGCATCGGGGTCCACTTGGGATCGTGATCTACGTGGCATCGGTCCCCGTAGCTTCGAGTGGCCTCGGGCACTGGATACACAGCTCTGGGGAAAAATCACACGAAAAACAGCAAAAACCAGCAGGGGAAAATGGACAGTGGTGAGTGGTGTTGGGAGGGTTTGGGGGCGAGGACGTGGGTGAGTGTATGGGAGGGGAGCATCTGGCCCCCTTCCTTCTCCTCCCCCCACAAAACAGGGGGAAACATGGACACAGAAATCACCCAAAACTACCTCTGGCTTGCTGAAACAGCTTGCTGATTAAAAACAAAACAACAGAACAACAAGTGACACTGAACCGTGACTTGGAAACAGCGGGGGTCACTGGGGTGCCATTTAAATTTTTTTGGAGAATTTCGGCAAATTTGGCTGGATCCGCTTGTACCTTGTCTGGAGCTGAAACGTGCAGACAGACATCAGGATAATCATGAAGCGGATGTTCTTGTGTAGGGGATGAAGTGAAAATGACTTCAAACCTCTTCCTTTCCCCGCTTTGGGCAAAAACACTGCTGCAACCACCCCTTTTCCACCACTGTTATTACGGTTTTTTTGGGGCCTAAATGGGTTTTGTGCCCATGAAGGTACATAGGTACAATGATCGTTTTTGGGGGCTTTTTACTTTATTTATAATAGGGTGGGTAAAAACAGGCTTGTTTGGGTTTCTGCCCATGGCCCAGGAGGGCCATCCCACAAGAGAAGGGGAGGCCTTGTTCTGATCCGGCCGCTGTGTGGTGAGAGCGAGGGATGGGGAGAAGGTTGGGATGCCCCCGAAGGCCTGGCTCAAGGGGAGCACCTGAGTGGTGCGAAATGGAAATAAGCTGGGGGACAGCATGGGGGGTGTCGTGCAGACAGACAGGCGTCTACACTAGGGCCTTTTTAAGTGAATGTAACCTGACTTTACTAGGTTGGGAGGCTTGGACCTGGCTCGCATGGGCCAGTAGGCCTGTTGCAGTGTTCCTTCTTTCTTATGTTCTTATGTTCTTATATATTGCACACAACAGGGAAAAACGTTAAAGTACTTACTTCAAGTATTATAAAAAAAAGAATACAACACAATGTACATAAAATAAAGCACGAAAATTAAACACTGAAGAAAAAAAAATATTATTGCAAAAAGAATGTAATGAACACTGAGTCTAATCAAAAGTCATTGAATATCACTAAGAAATCACTGGAAAGAAATGTCACTAAGAAATCACTGAGAAAAGAAATATCACTAAGAAATCACTGAAAAAATGTCTCAACACTTGCAAATGTCTCTATAAAAAAAATTATTATCACTGGAGCGGCGTCAGAGAATGAATGAGGGTGGTGGAGGTGTTGGGGTGGTGGTGGAGTCTCGTGGCTGGTGGCGACTCTCTACTCGGCAATTTCTCGAAGTTTCTAGCACATAAATCGATGATAAATGCACACAGGAGGCTTTTACGTTGGCGCGCAGGGACGAAGGAACAATCTCGCGTCTTGACTCCCTATGTGGTCCATAAAATATGGTGCTATGACCCGATATAAGGAAAAAAAAAACCAGAGGTGGTTGAGGCAGCGCACTGAGTCACTGCATGGTGGCAAGGTCTGCTGGATAAGCTGTATAACCCAAATGCTCTGGGTACACCAGGACTAGGCACGAGAATGTTTTAAGCCAGGCTGGTTTAAAAACCCACAAAATACCAAAACACCACAGGGATGGTACAAGATTAGATTTTAGATTTTGCCACCGAAATGGCTTGTTTATTGTGCACCCCATATCCATCCTGTGGACGATAGCGCGAGAGCATATGGAACTAGGCCCCAAAGGGTTAACAGGAATACATATGGATTTATATCTACATATCTATAGTTCACTTATCTGTTACAAGCAAATTTAGGAAATTTGCTTAGTATATCTGGTATCTTATTTTCATTAATAAGATATCTTGACATGTCACATAGGTTATTATACTGTCTGTCTCTGTATTCCTCAATAAGTGGACAATTAAGCACATAGTGTTCAAGAGAGTGACCATATGCCTGATCACATAATTTACATTTAGTTTGATCATCATCTGTGTGTCTCCCAAACTGCCAGAAGTACTTGTAACCAAGCCTAAGCCTGGCCACTACAATATCAGTCAGTCTGTTCACATTGCAAGTTGCTCATAAACATATTATCTACGTTCATGTTATGATAGTGGGTTATAGATCTACTCAGGCTTCTAACTGCATTCCTATAACAATCATTTTCATTATTTACTTCTCTCCTAATATTATTCCTAATGCTAGACACAGTTATACCAAAGTTATATTCTACATTCTCCTTCTGGGTGCTCTTCTTGGCTAACATATCAACTTTATCATGAAGGAGTAATCCAATGTGTGATGGGATCCATAGCAATTGTACATTAATTCCTTTGTCCTTAATTTTTGAGTATCTATACCTGGCTTCTCCAATGAGCATGTTGTTGGAGTCATTATATGAGTCAAGAGTCTTCAATTCAAATTCAAATTCAAAGTTTATTCTCTATAAAGATTACAATGTTGAATTTACAGAATTTGGTTGTTGTGTGGTTTACATGTAGTTAAATAATGATTACAGAGTGTACCACTAGAACGCCTAGCATAGCTAGGCATTTCGGGCAGACTTAGTTTAATTCTTTATTTTAAAATATTACAAATTATGAGGTAAGTTGGTATTATGGCTAAGTGACTAAATACTAGTTTGTGAGTTTAGCAATGTGAATGCTTTTGTTTTGGCACAGTACATAGTTTCAGTATTGGATTATCATAGGATTCATTATTTTAAGATTGAGATTAATATTTCGTTTATGGTAAATGGGTCAATGAGTGTAAGTGTGAACCACCAGGGTGGTATTCGTTTTAGTTAGTTGATGCGGTGTATCAAGGAGATAAGATGTTTTCTAATGGTAGTTTTGAAGGTGATGAATGTGTCTGCAGTTCTAGAGTTCTCAGGTAGGGTGTTCCAGATTTAGGGCCTTTGACATACATTGAATTTTTGTAAAGGTTTAGTCAGACACGGGGAATGTCGTAGAGATGTTTGTGTCTGGTGTTATGCCTGTGGGTTCTGTCACAACTATGAAGAAGCATTTTAGGTCAAGGTTGATATTGGAGTTTAAGGTCCTGTAGATGTAGACTGCCAGTAGTTTAAATGTGGATGTATGAACAGGGGTAAGTTTAA
>NC_069429.1:26726038-26766138 GCF_026875155.1 Cherax quadricarinatus
TAGTGGGATGGTGCTTTTTTTTAATTTGTATTTTTATATTTTAGTTAAACCTGTTGTACTATAGTCATTCTAGCTAAAAAACATAGACTCCGAAAAAAGCTTTATTAGACCTTAGGCATTACAGGTGAGGTCTTTTTTCTATTTAAATTTTGTATTTTTTTTTATAGTTTATCCCTGTTGTACTTTAGTCATTCCAGCACAACAAAATAGACAACATCAACTTCATTATGTGTAGTAGTGACTATACTCTATATGACCAAAATACCCTAGCTATTACTTATCCAAACTTCCCACCACTACAGATATCATACTAGAACTCAACACCAATCAGGATATAAATAACCATAATTTAATCCTAGAAGATGATTGATCACGCTGACCTGATCTAAGCCTCCATAATCTGACCAACAATAAAACCTATTGGAAAGTAACTGCCTTTATTACACAGCATCACAAGCCAGCACTATCCTAAACAATGCTAAAAGTCTATCAGTACTTAACTACAACATCAGGTCCTTAAGCAAACACTATGATGACCTCCTGGCACTCCTTGAATCACTAAAGACACCCTTCTCCTGCATTATTCTTACTGAGACCTCGCTTAAGCAGGACACAATAGATATCTACCCTCTACCAGGATACACAGCAATTCGCAACTGCAGACCAAACCAAGTTGGGGGTGGTATTGCAGTCTATTACTCTAACCAATTATCTTGTATTAGCACCACTTGCTTTATTGATGAATATGGTGAATACATTTTTGCTAATTTTACTGTAAAAAACCTTAAGTCACCTATAACAATCGGTGCCATTTACCGGATACCTCACACAACATCCAAATTTCAGTGAGAAATTAAAGTCACTAATAACAAACAGACAAATGAATAAGCACCACCTTCTCTTAGCTGGAGACTTCAACATCAACCTTAGCTTACTAGATGATCATCCTGTAACTGATTTCATCAACAATATGAACAACACACTTCTCATACCAACAATAACTAAACCAACCAGGCTCACTGAGACAAGTGCAACCATAATAGACCACATATGGACCAATATACTAGCCCTCCCCTTAAATCAGGGATAATCACAGATAGCACTACAGACCACTACCCTACCTTCCTCCTGACAAACATTAGTAAACCACCACTTGAATACAACAAAGTTTCATTTAGACTCCATGACGAGGCCTCAGTAAGGAAGTTCACAGCTGACCTAGAGATTGTTGACTGGCCTACAGAATTCTCCAAGGCCAATGGTATTGATGACTGGACAGACATTTTTCTTAACAAATTACTTAGACTATACAACAAACATTGTCCTATAAAAACGAAACAGATCACAAACAAACGGCTTGGTTGCCCATGGCTAACCAGCACCATTCTGAAATCCATTGACAAGAAACATCAATATGAAAAGCAATATAGACAGGGCTTAATACACAAAGATATTCTTAAACACTATTCATCAGTTCTCACCAAAGTAATAAAGAAAGCCAAACAACTATACTACTCCAGTAGATTCACAGATACTAGAGGTGATATAAAAAAGACCTGAAAAACACTCTCTCAGATTGTAAGGACCCACAAACTGAAAAAAAACAAGAATATTGTCCTAACAACCTAATTGAATCACCGCTACATCATTGACCAGCTACAAGAAAACGATTCTTCTCAACCATAGGATTATATCTCGCACAATTAAATCCCCACATACCAATGCCAGCAGGGACTAACTAGATGGGAATTCCCAAATTCCTTCTTATCTTGCATCAACCGTAGCTCGGAAGTCATGAGATTATAAAGTCACTAAAAACTCAGGTATCTGTCTAATGTCCCACCATTACTGTAAAGCAAGCGGCCCTATCTTTCGCATACCATTTATTACTTTTTTAACAATGATCACTAGAAACTAGCACCTTCCCGAAAACTTCTCAAGATGGCAAGGGTTACACAATACTATACATCAGGTGCGTGACCTACAGACTTAAACATAACTATAGAGACCATATCAAACTCTTACCATTGTCTATCCAAATCTTTGAGAATCGTGCACAGGTCGACTAATATTCTCATTTAATACAGCACAAAACATATCAACCTGCCAATTTGGATTAACGGCCCCATAAAAGCATAATGTGCAAGATCATTAAAAACTGCTAGATATGCTTTCACCAGCATTGGGAAAATAAGAATTTCCAACTAGTAATTGTTTTATTGATCTAAGAAAAGCTTTTGACACAGTAGACCACGACATCCTACTCCACGCAAACTTGACTCCATTAGGTATAGAGGCATGCGCTTTGCTTATTCTAATCTTACCATATAATAGTATAGTATGCTCACCAATAAAGACACTAGCATCAACAACACGGTCCACTTGATGCTGAGTTCCACAGGGAAGTGTTCTTGGTCCCTGACTCTTTCATTACATCAATGATGCTTCCAGACGTATCAACACCCTGCAACTTTCTCTTGCTGACGACACGACTTATGTCATCTATCACCCTAATCTTGCCACCCTCAACACATTGTAATGAGGCAGACTGATCTAAAAATTCGACTGGAT
This sequence comes from Cherax quadricarinatus, assembly GCF_026875155.1. Taxonomy (NCBI): domain Eukaryota; kingdom Metazoa; phylum Arthropoda; class Malacostraca; order Decapoda; family Parastacidae; genus Cherax; species Cherax quadricarinatus. Next base: position 26,728,610 of record NC_069429.1, read on the forward strand.
GACAGCAATAAACTTACGCCTTAACATGACAAAACCTACTATATTATGTTTGTAGACAGAGCAGGATAATGGCACAACTAACTTTAAAGATCGACAACATCTCTATTACCAGACATAATGAGAGGCAAATTTCTAGAGCCTTACCTTGACAACAACTGAATTCGCCACCCTATAACACACATAACCAAAAAAGTATCCAAAACGGTTGGGATCCTCTCCAAGAATTACAATACTAGTGTGCCGCAATTGCCCTTTATCACACTATTACACTCACTTTTTTATCCAACTCCTATGCTTATTTGTGCTTGGTGTTCATTACTGCAGCAACACACCTAAGCAATAATAACCCAACAAAAAGTGCATAGTCAAGAATAATCACTAAGTCCCCCCCCCCCCCCCCTCTCCCCCTACATCCCTGGCAACACCCCCCCACTCTTCTTAAGATCTAAACTGTTACTCCCCTGTCAGTACATCACACTTTACTACAGCAGTCTAATTCTACAGGGACTTAATTACTCCAATATCAACCTTGTACCTACATAAAATGCTTTCTCATTGTTGTGACAGAACCCATGGCAATAACCCCTGACACAAACAATCTCTAACTGACATTCCCGTGTATGACTTAAACTTTACAATTTCATTGTATGTCAAAGCCCTAAAATCTGGAACACCTACCTGAGAACTCTAGAACTGCAGGACACATTCATCACTTCAAAACTACATTATGAAAACATCTTTCATCTCCTTGTTACACGCATCAATATACTACACGAAACCACTGCGTGGTTCACACTTACACTCATTGACCATTGACCATAAAACAGAAATATTAATCTCAATTCTTAAATAATGAATCCTAATGATAATCAAATACTGAAACTATTGTACTGTGCAAAACAAAGCCATTTCACATTGCTAAATCTCACAAATAGTATTTTAGTCACTTAGCCATAAATACCACTTACCCTCATAATTTGTCAATATTTTAAAATAAAGAATTAACTACTTCTGCCCGAATATGCCTAGCTATGTAGTGCGTTCTAGTGTGTACACTCTGCTAATCATTATTTAATACATGTAAAACACAACAACCAAATTTGTAAATTCCAATTGTAATTTTATAGAGAATAAACTTTGAATTTGAATTTGATTGAAGACTCTTGACTATATATGATCCAAACAACATGCTCATTGGAGAAGTCCAGAGTATAGATACTCAAAAATTAAGGACAAAGGAATTAATGTACAATTGTATGGATACATCACACATTGTAATACTCCTTATGATAAAAGATTGATATGTTAGCAAGAAAGAGCACCCAGAGGAGAATGTAGAAATCTAACTTTTGTATAAATGTGTCTAGCATTAGGAATAATATATAGGACGAGACAGTAAAATAATGGAAAAAATGATTTGTTTATAGGAATGCAGTAGAAGCCTGAGTAGATCTATAACCCTTATATACATGAACGTAGATAAGTTGTTTATGGAGCAACTTGCAATGTGAACAGAATGACTGTTATTGTAGTGGCCAGGCTTAGGCTTGGTTCAAGCTACTTCTGCAGTTGGGGAGACCACAGATGTGATACAAAATTAATGTAAATTATGTGATCTGGCATACTGGTCACTCTCTTGACAATACTGTGCTTATTGTCCACTTATTGAGGAATACAGAGACAGACAGTATATAATAATACCTTGTGACATCGTCAAAGATCTTTATTAATGAAAATAAGATACAGCTATACTAAGCAAATTTCCTAATTTGTTGTAACCAGAAGCTGAACTTAGATATGTAGATATAAATCCATATTATTCCTGTTAACCCTTTGGGGCTAGTTCATATGCTCTCGCGCTATCGTCCAAAGGTATGGTATGGGGTGCACATACAAGCATCGGTCTGGCAAAATCTAAAATCTAATATGTACCATCCCTGTGGTGTTTTGTATTTTGTGGGTTTTTAAACCAGCTGGTTTAAAACATTCTCGTGCAGCCCCTGGTGTACCCAGAGCATTTGTATACGCTTATCCAGCAGACCTTGCCAACCATGCAGTGACTCAGTGCGCTGCCTCAACCACCTCTGGTTTTTTTTTTCCTTATATCGGGTCATAGCACCATATTTTATGGACCACATAGGGAGTCAAGACGCGAGATTGTTCCTTCGTCCCTGCGCCCAACGTAAAAGCCTCCTGTGTGCATTATCATCGATTTATGTGCTAGAAACTTCGAGAAATTGCCGAGTAGAGAGTCGCCCCCAAAGCCACGAGACTCCACCACCCCCCCAAACACCTCCACCACCTCATTCATTCTCTGACGCCGCTCCAGTGATAATAATTTTTTTTATAGAGACATTTGCAAGTGTTGAGACATTTTTTCAGTGATTTCTTAGTGATATTTTTTTCTCAGTGATTTTTAGTGACATTTCTTTTCCAGTGATTTTTTAGTGATATTCAATGACTTTTGATTAGACTCAGTGTTCATTACATTCTTTTTGCAATAATATTTTTTTTTCTTCAGTGTTTAATTTTCGTGCTTTATTTTATGTACATTGTGTTGTATTCTTTTTTTTATAATACTTGAAGTAAGTACTTTAACGTTTTTCCCTGTTGTGTGCAATATATAAGAACATAAGAACATAAGAAAGAAGGAACACTGCAACAGGCCTACTGGCCCATGCGAGGCAGGTCCAAGCCTCCCAACCTAGTCAAGTCAGGTTACATTCACTTAAGGAAGGACCTAGTGTAGACAGCCTGTACTGTCTGCACAGACAGCCCATGCTGTCTGCCAGCTTAGTTCACATTTCGCACCACTCAGGTGCTGCCCTCTGTAGCCAGGCCTCTCGGTGGGCATGCCAGCCTGTCTGCCCATGCCTCGCTCTCACTCACACAGCGGCCTGGCATCAAGACACAAGGCCTCCCAGCTCTCTCTTGTGGGATGGCCCTCCTGGGCCATGGGCAGAAACACACAAGCCTGTGTAACCCACCACTACTTATCAATAAAGTAAGAAGCCTCCGAAGAACGTATCATTGCTACCTACACTACCTTCATCGGCACTAAACTGCTGTAGAGCAGCAGTAACAGAACACTAGTAGCACAGGCTAATCAGGTCCAACTCACACCCACCCACACCAACTCATGTATTTATCTAACCTATTTTTAAAACTACAAGAATTACAGTAAATCAACCATTCAAATCATTATGAAGCTCTGTGTAGTCTGCAGTCGATCAAACAAACGGGCTTCCACATGGATAAATTGTCATTTTTGTGGAAATTGGTGTCACGCCCCTTGTGCAGATATCCGAGAACTAGCTACAAGCAGTATTAAAACAGGGAAGTGTTTTTGGGTATGCCCAAAGGAGAAAAATCTGTGGACTAAAATCACAAGGGTATTAAAAGAGGACAACATCAAAGCTGCTTTCATAGAAAACCTGGAAGCTTTCTACAACAGATGGGAACATAAAAAGTCTGGGCTGAATGGTACTGCTCTTGATACTGGCCATGTAGTCAGAAACTGTAAGGCTGGAGGTGAAGTCCTGGTAGTCAGTAAATGTGGGGCTGATAGTGCTGTCCTGGGAGACAGAAATGGTGAAGCTGGAGGTGCTGTCCTGGGAGACAGTAATGGTGAAGCTGGAGGTGCTGTCCTGGGAGACAGTAATGGTGAAGCTAGAGGTGCTGTCCTGGGAGACAGTAATGGTGAAGCTGGAGATTTTGTCCAGGTAGTCGGAAATTATACGCAGGAAGGAATACATATAAATGACCTCATAGGGGAGAGGAGCCGTAGAAGGGAAACAAGTGTAGACAAAGATAAGATAAAACCAATATTGCAAACTAGAAATACCGCAGGAAATAGCAAACAAGAGGACTCCACTAGCAATAGTGAGGATATATTACCAAAAACAACTGGTGGGAGCTCCATTGTTGGTGCTAGGGAGGATAGGAGTAAGACAGGGAACCATGCACCAACAGGGAATACAGTCACAGAAACCCAAGGCAAACGGAAACCAAGCCTGTGCACATACTATGCACTTGGTATCTGCAGGCATGGGAAATCTGGAAAAACAGATGGGACGTGCAACTATGACCACCCTAGAAAATGCCATGCCCATATGACAACAGGAAAATGCAAACTCCCTTCCTGTAAGTTTTTCACCCTAAACTGTGTACCTCTTCAGTACAGGAAAGACTGTGCTATAACTTAAATTGCCACGCATACCATCTAAAGGGGACAAAAAGATACAAAACATCCAGGCCATGGGAAAACCTGGGAAGCCACAGCCACTCAAGAGGGAGAGGTTTTTTAGTGCCAGGAAGGAAAAAAACTGGCAGGAAATGGCAGAAATCGTACACCAAAACCAGTCATTCCTGGAGTGGAACCACAGTCGATGGCCTCCACTCCAAACCAACAGATACAGATACTAATGCCGGAAAAAAATGCCCCCCCAGTACCAACAATACCACCAGTCCGAATAACATTCTTCTTTGCAAATATACAGGGTCTAAAGCCAGCAACAAACAACAAAATACTTTCATCCGTGGACTGCTTGCAGAGGCAAAGGCAATGTTCATGGCTTTCACTGAGACCCACATAAAGGATCACTTGGACAACGAAATATGGATCCCAGGCTACAACCTATACAGATGTGACAGAGTGAACAGGCAAAAGGGGGGGAGGTTGGCCTGTACATTGCAGAGTCACTTGTTTGCACAGAACTGCTTAATGCCTCAAAAGATGTAGTGGAAGTTTTAGCAGTAAAGGTCGAGAACCAAAACCTAGTCATTGTGGTAGTCTACAAGCCTCCGGATGCAACATCCCAGCAATTCCAGGAACAGCTGTTAAAAATTGACCACTGTCTGGAAAATCTTCCAGCTCCTGCACCCAACATCTTGCTCCTGGGGGATTTCAACTTAAGGCACCTAAAATGGAGGAATATAGCAAATAATATTGTTGCAGTAATAACACCAGGAGGCAGCTCTGATGAAAACTCACACTCACACGAGCTTTTAAATCTCTGCACAAAATTGAATTTAAACCAGCAAATAATAAGAACATAAGAACATAAGAACATAAGAATGTAGGAACACTGCAGAAGGCCTACTGCCCCTACGGCAGGTCCTTATCAAAACGACATCTACCTAAAGCTACTCAAGAAACAACTCCCGCACCCCCCAACACCAATCAAACCCAGCCCCTCCCGCTAATATATTTGTCCAGTCTCTCTAAGCTACCCAAGGTCCTAGCCTCTATCACCCCAGGGAAACTTTTCCACCATCTAAAAAACTTGTTGAAAAAAATACTTCCCTTTTCCTTTTAAAAATTTAAAATTTACCCAATTTAAAACCCCCTTTTTCCTGGTTTTACCTGGTCACACCCTCTATTTTTTTATGTTCCCTTTTTTCCCCATCTTTCCATTTCATTCAATGATATCTTCCCTCTTCTACCCTCCCAGAGAGTGGGATTTAGGTTTAAGCTTTACATACGGGAGGTTCCTTACACGTAAATTTTTGTCATTCTTCTCTGTAGTTTTTAAATATCTTGTCCATCCTGTGTAGGGGACAAAACTGACAGAAAAACTAAAGGCCTACTAGTGTTTGGGCTGAAAAATATTTTTGGATTTGTTATTTATATTTTAAATAAACCCAAAAGTAATCTTTTGGGTTTTTCCCCACCTGAGGCCTGCTGTTTTGGCTTTGATTTCTCTTCCCTACCCCAATTTTTTTTCACATCTGTATCCCGCTCCTTCACCTAGATTATCTTCGGGTTATTTTCATTCCAAGGGAAAGTAATTTAACTTACCACTTAAATTCTCTGCCATTTTTCAACCAAAACATTAATTTGTTCAAAACGTCCCGGAGTTATTTATTCCCCTCAGAGTGAATTTCGGCCCATCTTTGTATCTCGCAAATTACTATTCCTGAATCCCTTTATAGGGGCATTAATGTAAATTAAAAAGAGAGGGCCTAAAAATGATCCCTTTTGGAACCCATAGTGATATCCCCCCTTCGATTTCACTCATTATGGAAAATCTTCTTTTTTTGGTAAACCCTGCCTCATCATGCAGAACTTTTCCCCCTATACCCTGAGCTGCCACTTTTTTTTAAAAAGTCTCTTGTGAGGGCTCTTCGAAAGGGTTTACTAAAAACCAAATAAACAATATCATATTCCCTTTCCGTCAATGTCAAAATGTTCTATTTAAGGAAACCAGTAAAGTTTGTCAGGGAGGAAGCCCCTCGTGAATCCCGTGAGATTTTTTTAAGTCATGCTCTAAGGTGACTTTGATTGTCAGTATAAATTTTTCTAACAAATTCCCACATTGCAGCTTTTTGGCGGTAATTTGGGGGGGACTTACCCCCTATTTGAAATAAAAAACCAATTCCATCTTTCACTTTCCTGGCAAACATGGTAAGGATGGAGTTTAAATCCTCTTATGGCTGACTACCCATTTTTGCATTTTTTTTAAGTCCCCTTGAAAACAACTCGGGGGCCCCGGGGGGACTTATTTTTTTTCATTTTTGTCTTCTTTTAAAAAACCATGTCCCCGTGAAGAATTTAGTTAAATTAAATTCATAGGAAAAAAAAAATTTTTTAAATACTGGAATCCCCCTTTAATTTCCTGTGTAAAAACGAAAAAAAAATAGTATTAAATAAGGAAAAATTTCCTTCTTTCCCGTACGGCCCTTCCCAGATTTCAGAGGCCCACTTTTTCCTTCCCCTTCGTCCATACATTGAAAGAACCCCTTTGATTGTCTTTGATTCTTTAGCGACTCTATTTTCATATTTCAGTTTAGCCTTTTTAATGCCTTTTTTTTTCTTTTTTAAAAGTGAACATTTGGTCAAAAAGGTTAACCTCCCTTTTTGGGCGCCTATAAATTCCCCTTTTCCCCCCTAATAATCTTTACCTCCTTTAACCCATTTGGATCTTATTATTAGACCTAATTTCTCTCGGGGGAAAATGTATTCCTGGGACTGTGAATATTAAGAAAACAATCATAAAAGCGCCCCTTCATTTCTAAGTTTTTTATCGTAAAATAAATATTAGCTAAACCCCCCAATCGATTAGACAGATTTCCAAACCCTTTTATAATCCAGAGAAAATCGGGATTTTACTGATTTCATTTTTTGCTTTCCCAAATTAATGCAAAGGTGATGGATTTGTGATCACTTGCGAAGTCTTCGTGACCCCAATTTTCATAGTTTTTTTTCCTTATTGACAAGACTAGTCTAGCAAATTTTCCCGGTGGTTCAGTTACACTCTGTTTCAAAAAAACAGTCCTAATGTTTCAGAAGTCCGGGACTAATTTCCTGTCAAAATTTCCCCAGTAAATTTGGGCTAAAGAAAATCCCCTACAGATTTTACGTCCCCAGAAGCCCTAAAAATTTGCCCCAAAGAAATCCCCCTCTTCGTATCCAGCTGGGGGCTTTTAATTACACCTAATTTAGTTTTTCTTGCCCCTCCACGAACTCTACCAAAAACAGACCTGTTACTGCCCATCTATTTTTATACTTTTTTTATGCAACTTTTAATATTTTCTCGAACATACAATGAAACCCCCCCCCTTCCCTTTTCATCTTCCACATTGAATAACAAAAATCCTGATTTCATCAGCAGTATACCCCGATTTTTAAAATCATACCAGTTTCAGTTAATCAATGAATCAAATTTCCCAGCACATGCAAAAACGTATTCTTTAATTTTTATTTTTTGCACTTCACGTTAGCATAAAATACCATCATTGTTTTTTTTCTGACTTTTTTTCCTATCATCTTTTTTTTACACAATTCGAAATTATCATTCCCGATTAAACCCCTGACATTTTACTTTTAAGATCAATTCAACAAAAGTCAATAACCCAATCATTTTAAATCATTTCTAAACCCAAACCTCAAAAAATCCTAGTTTAAAGTCCTAACAACCCCTCAAAGAGTTAGCAGAAAACCCCCACTGCCCTGGGTAAAAACCCCCCCCTGGCAACATTTTATTCGGCAAAAGTTTCCCCTTGTAAAGATGGTCTCTTTTTCTTTCTTTTCCGCCACAATTAATACCAATTGTTGGGAAACCCTTTTTTCCAAAACCCTTTTTGGCAAAATCCAAAATATAACGGGGCCCCCCCCTTCTTCCTAATATGTTTTAGGTCCTAACTTTCTAACTAAATCCCCTTTCCTCCCACATCATTGCCTCCCGCACTGGGCAAATAATAGGATTGATCCCATTTTCCCTTCTGAGTTGTCAAGCCGGGTAAATTTCCCCCATCCCCCCCCGGAAACAACCCCTTTTCTCCTATCTGTCCCTTTAAGCAGAAAGCCCTTCCATGTTTAACTGGGTTCCCCAACAAAAACAATATTTTACCCTTCCCTTTTGTCGTTCGTCGGACGATCCATAGTAATCCATTCGTGGGGAGCACGGAAAGCGTTGGAGGTTTCCCGGGGTTTCCACCGCAGTCCCCTTTTTTCTTTTCGTTTTTTGGGTTTCATTCGTCTTTTGATCTCAACTTCGTGTGCCTGCTGCCAGCCACTGACCCGACCCTTTTTACCCAGGGCCCCAAACAGGGGACACTTTGAAACCTCTTTTTTTCCCCGGGAATCGCCCTTTCCATCTTTCGTCCTTTAATTCTTCTTAAGTTTTGAAATTTTTCATGGAGGGCATCTTGTTTTTATCCCCGGGGGCAAACAAGACATCTTCCAGGTTTTACAGGGCAGCACTCAAATACAGGTCACCCCTCAAAGCACACAAAAGTCTTACAAGCAAATACCTAACAGAGCTCTCACGTCACCTGACTAAGTAACTCCCAGAAACTAAATACCTCCCCTACTAGATGGGATCCTAGACCCCATCTTCATAACATGTATCTAAAAGAAAAGTAAACCTATCAAAACAAAATATCAATACAACATTTGGGTTCAGACATTATTGGAGCCCCCAACCCAATAAAGGAAGTCCCCGGGGAAATTTACCAAATTCAAAATTCATAACAAAACATAAGTGGGACCCGTAAACCAAGTCCTAACCCATATAAGGGGAAAATATTAACTCACAGCCCCAACTTTGCCTAAAAAAGGAATAACCGGGGGACTCGGTTTTGCACGACTTATTCCCCTAAAAAAAAGGGGGAGTGTTAAATAAAAGACACCCCCCCTTTTCAGGCGATGGAAAAAAAAACAAACGGCTAAAAAAGGGGCAATATTCTGAAATGCGTGGGGGGAAACTGGTCAGGGTAGCAAACATCGAACTTAAAACAAAAAATCCTTTAGGGGTCGGAAAGTGGGAAAAAACTAAAAGCCATAAATGAAATCGAAAAAAGGGAAACCCAAAGTTTTTTCTCCTATGCCAAATCAAAAACGAGAACACGTCCAGTATTGGGCCCCCACTTAAACAAAATGGGGCCACACAGATGACACAAGAAAAGGTGAGCTACTCAAGTCCCATAACTCATTTTTAGCAAGCAAGCCGCTAACCAGACAGAAGTCGAAATCAAATGAATTTTTTTGAGATAGACCACAAAATTTAAATTAGCTCAAGCCTATCCGATGTATCCTGACGGCCAATGACTTCGAACATCAAAATGACATCCCATGCACTCTGGGCCCCGCCAACTCATGAACTCAGTTTTCATCAAGAACTCAAGAAGCCTCCCCTATCACGAGCCTTTCCAGCCCTATTGGAGGAAGCATTGACACGGTCGTCCAACAGTTACTAAAAACAACAGACATACCCCACTCCACAAAGGGGGCAGTAAAGCAACAGCAAAGAACTACAGACCAATAGCACAACATCCCATACTAAATATCTTTGAAATGTCCTAGAGAAGCAAGATCACAATCCCTCTACAAACCCATCATTTTACACACAGCCATTCAACATGGTTAGGAACAGGTCGCTCCTGTCTGTCTCAACTATTGGAAATCACAACGACAAGTCCTAAATGCACTAGAAGACAAAAAGAATGCAATGTAATATTTACAGACTTTGCAAAAGCCCATTCGACATGACCATGCGTAATAGCGCACAAAATGCTGCTAAAGGATTAACAGGAAAGTCGTCGATGGATCTAAAGTTTTCTCACTAACAAACACAAGAGTAATCATCAACAGAGTAAAGCTGAGGCAGCTACGGGAAAAATCACTGTTTCCACAATGCACAGTACTCCTCCCATCGTGTCCTCATCCTCATATCCGACATTACAAATTGTCAGCCACAGCACCGTGTCTTCCTTTCAGATGACACCCAATCTGCATGACAGTGTCTTCCATTGCAGACACTGCAAGGCTCAGTCGCATCAACCAAATCTTTCAGTGGGCTTGCAGAAACATATAAGTTCTACGATGAGAAAATTTTCCAATTACTCAATATGTAAAACTGAGAAAATTAAATCTTCATCAGAGTAACAAAACAAATTCTGGCCACAAAATAAGAGCGAAAACTCAACGTCTAAGACCTGGGAGTGGATCATGTTCGGAAGATCTCACCTTCAATTACCATAACATTTGTATCAACACATCTGCAAGAAAAAATTACAGGATTGATAATGAGAACCTTCACACTAGTATTCCACTCTCAGGTTCACATGGTTCTATCTAGGCTGAAGAATTGCTGGCACACTAACAGCGCCTTTCAAGCAGTAAATTGCCGACCTAGGAAACTGTACTTAGGAAATTTCACGGCCGCATAAACGGAGATAAATACACCTCAATTACTGGGAGCGCTTGAAGGTTTCCTAAACCTTATTCCAAGAACGCAGATGGAGAGATACATTATTCAATAAACACATTTAAAATCCTAAGAGGGACTAGTACCGAACTTGCACACGAAATTACTCAGTACAAAGCATTACTTGGCATACGATCACCATCCCCCCAAGAAAAGCAGTGTGTCATATCACGTTTAAGAGACCATACAATAAGTGTCATGGCCCGAGACTGTTCAACTGCCTCCCAGCACACAACGGGGTATAAACCAAACAGGACCCCATCAGTCTTCAAGCTGGCACTCTGGACCAGCACCTAAAGTCATTCCTGATCACCGCTCTCAGGCTCGTAACGTTGGTTTGCGTGCAGCAGCCAGCAACATCCTGGTTGCTCAGGCTCAGATCCACCAGAGGCCTGTCCACCAGACCGGGCCCGCTGGGGCGTTGAGCACGGAACTCTCTCCTCCTGGTAAACTCCCAGATAAACAGTATGTTTCAATTTAAGGGCCTTTTATGTGCATTGAGTTTTTTGCATAGCTGCGATGTCCATGAACAGTCAAAGGGTGATCGGTTCTTGTTTAGTCATGTGTTCTGTTGAGGTTGGTAATGAGATGTTTGAGGGAGGTTTATGTCAGAGTTAAGTGTTTAAATGTAGTATAGGTCTAGTAATAAGTATTGATGTTTTGTATGGTGAGTAGGTTTAGAGTTTTGATATTGGTGAGTGTGCTTCTGGAGTGGATTTGTTATCAATCTGACTGCAGCGTTTTGTTGGGTGATTAGTGGTCCTAGATGGTTAATTGTTGTTGAGACCCCATGCACAAATTCCGTAGGTAGATAGGGTAAATAATTGATGATATAGGCCAGGAGGGCCTGACTGTGGAACATAGTACCGTATCTTCGATAGTATTCCTTCTCTTGGATTTTTTTTTTGGAAATTGTTGTATATTTTGAAATTTTATCCCTATTACAAGTGGATTCCTAGGAATTTCTCTGTGTGATTTTTGGGATAGGTGATCCATTTAACATTTGTTAAGAGAACATCTGCAGCTCTGTTTACCAAACGAATGTATAGTTTTTGTCAATGTTTATTTAAGTTTGTTGGTCCTCACCAGGCTGATATTTACTGTAATATTTTCGGTATTTACAGTTATCTAGCGTGACTGGGCTCGGTGGAGAAGAACTTGTAGTGGCATCTGCAAATAGTGTGGGTTTGAGTAAGTTGCGTGCTTTGAGTCATTTATGTATTTGAGAAAGAGAAGAGGGCCTAGACACTTCCCTGTGGGACACCAACTGTATTTTGGCTGTGCTGAAGAGTTTGCCCCATTTGTGTACACATATTGGCTTCTGTTGCTGAGGTGTTACTTAGGTAGTTGAGGGAGTGCTCTCTTATACCACTGTGCAAAAATTTTTTGGGAGCTAGTCGAGTCAGCTGTATCGAAAACTTTACGTAAGTCAAGAATATCCCCATGTTACTTCTTTTTTCTCTTTGCTGGTAAAATATGTTTTCTAGCATGAGATAATAGCATCATTAGTATTTTTATTACCTGAACCCATATGTGACAGTGGTTGAGTATGTTGTGGAGATAGGTAGGAAAGATACGCTTTGATTAATTTTTCAAAGATTTTAGAGAGAGGTTTAGGTTGGATATTGGCCTATAGTATTCAAAGTCCAGTGTGGTCTCCTCCTATATGATTCTGGTGACCCATGCTATATTGAGAAACTGTAGAAAGGTATATTCAAGGATTTGTTAAAGATTTGTTGCATGATTGGGTAAAATCACCTGAGACAACTTTTTTGTATATAATGGGTGGTAAGGTATTTTATCTCCCTGTCTTGTTTTAGTTTGTTGATAATAAGGAAACTTCAGTTGGTTAGTCGGATCTAGAAAGCAGTGTGTTCAGGTAGTTGCCAATTTTTTTGGTGTGAGGTAGTCATTTGGTGGTTCTGAGCTTGGGAATTATTATTGGCAGTTTTTTCCTGTATGGAGAATATATCATTGAGTCTTTTTGCTGTTTCAGTTGGGTGGGAATGGGGTTCATCTGGTTTTTTTTAAATTCAATTTTCGCTATTTCGTGTTATCTTTTTTTGTTCCTAGTATTTCTGATAGGGTTTTTCAGTCCTTTTTAAAGTCACCTCGTAAGTTGGTTAATCTGTTCTCCATAATACAATTTTATACCCTTCTATTAGCTGTTAGAATGACGAGTGACGTCTTGTTTGTCTTTGGAATGTGCCATTCTGTTAACTGTTTTTTCGTATAGGTGCCTTTGTAATTATGGATTGAGGAACTGGGTTTTAGCCAGGGACTGTTCAGTCTCTTTTGCAGTCATCTGTTTTTATGTTTTTAGGCATGCTTGTTAAAAGTATAGGGGTTCCCTTTTTAGAAAAATATTAATACATTTCCGCAATATCTGTATAGATTTCTAGCTCATGTCAGTCATGTTTCCACTGCTGCTTGTGAAGTGTATGATAGCTGCCTCATTGTGAAGTCTGAAAGTGACTTTAGTAGTGTCTAGGGGTAATTTGCCAAGGTTTGTTATGAGGAAGGTAGGGTAATGGTCTGTGATATTATCTGTGATTATGCCTGATCTTAAGGGGGATATGGTGTTGGTCCAGATGTTGTCTAGTAGGGAAACACTAGTCTCTGTAACTCTTGTAGGTTTTGTTACTGTTGGTAGCAACATGCAGTTACTCATTGTGTTTGTGAATTCAGTAACATGTGGGTCTTGATCTTGTAGGAGATCTATGTTGAAGTCACATGAGAGTAGTAAGTGATCTTTGTTCATGCGTGCATCAGTTATCATACTTCCTAGGTTTTCACTAAAACGGCTAATGTTTGACTGTGGTACTCTGTAGATGTTTATCACTGTGAGAGGTTTTTGTAGGTATTTGGATTTGAATTTAGCTATTATATATTCCCCATGTTCATCCCTTGTGCAAGTATTAGTGATACATTCTAGTTGGTCTGAGTAATATATAGCTGTGCCACCCCTTTTTGATCTGGCCTACAGTTGTGTATGGCTGTGTAACCAGGAATGGCATAGACATCTGTAGTATCAGGCCTTAGCCAGGTTTCGGTGAGAGTAATGATGGACATACTGGCATGCAGGGAATTTAGTAATGCTATGAGGTCATCGTAATGTTTACTTAAAGATCTGATATTGTAGTTGTTGGCTCTGAGAAGTGCCTTTGATTGTTCTGCTGTGTAGTAATTACAGTTACTGTTTGATTCATTTAAGTCATTAGATAAGAGGTTGGTATCAGGATCAATGCTTGTTATCATACGATTTATAGTGAATCTACAATTAGAATTAAGTATAAAACAAAGTAAATATTCTATAGCTATAAAATAGCACCTGAATTATTTTAACAAATGTAAAAAAAATGAGCTAAGGTAGCTCTTTAAACCTGGGGTTGCAATCAGGCGGTCTGTTGACCAGTATGATTTGACACTGTGCTTATACACAGATGTGTCATAAGCATTATTGTGGCAAAGAAAAGATACATCTCAGCCACAGTTGTCTCCTTCCACTGGTGTAGACGTGATTTTGGTGAAAGTATTGTGTTTACCATGGTGTACTCAAAGTATCTGTTGCTTTCCATGACAATAATTTCCATCAAAGGTTTGTCAAAGAATAACTTGAAACATTCCAGTTCAGTGGCATTGTTCCCAAGTGTACAAGATGGCCGTATTCCACTTTGGAGAGTTTTCATCAAAGTGATGGTGGGATTGAGAACAAAATAGGCAGCTTCCTGCAATCCCAGGTGCGTTTGCTGTTGGGTACTGGATATTGAAAGGTGGTTGTGGTTGTGGGTGGTTGTGGTTGGTGGAGGTTGGTGATGGTGGGTGGGTGGGGGATGGTGACCTTAGTTGTAGTTCTCAGGCTGAGCAGTGAGGTGGGTGGCAGCATGGCCCCACTGCTGGGCCTCACGGCTGGCACAACCACTACCACCAACGAAGCATGCGCATTTTCCATCCCAATTGCAACACTATCATCTTCATTTCACTATCTGTTTCTGTTGTACAGCCATGGTTGTAACCCGAGATGTACTTCCTTCCCATTGGAATAGCATATGGCACACACCAGAGCGCATATACCTGTCATATATACTGACCTTCATTGGAGAATATTCTACTTCATTATCTGCTACTGGAACTGTTTTCAAGAGCTTGTAGGTCATATTCACTATCCACTATCATCAACCATTGCTCACAATCTGAAGTCCTGGATATGTGGAATATATAAATTCCTCTTTGTTCTGGTACAACTGAAGGGGGCTGTAGGGTTAGTTTTTCCGCACGCACTCAACCAAATTCGAAAATTAGGGAAATTGTAGTTATGTATTCGAAAAATAGCTTAACGTCTTTGGCAATACAGTGGTAAAACCAGAATGAGTGTTCTATGACGTATCTTCTACAAAAATTATAAAATTTATATCAGTAAGGTGACGGCGATGTTTAGGTAGCAAGTCTGCTCACAGCCCCCCCCCCCATATAATTTTTTGGAAATTTTTCTTGTTTTTTATCGCTTTTTCTTTCCTTGCATTATTCCTCTCTAATATAATAACTGACTATTAGGTCATCATAAATCAGTAGGTGGACTTATCCGTAGACTAGAGACAACCAGGAACCATATGGGAACACTCGGCTGTTCCCACTCCAGAGAGTGCCAGAGAAATACTTCAATATTACGTTTATATCAGCTTATGTAATCAACTCTACGGCTTATTACTATCAAATTGATCAATATGATTACAAATAAACACTAATAAATAAACATACAAACATTTACATACTCTAGACTGAATAAAATAAGCCATAATATGGCGAGAAACCATCGGAATATTTCGATATAAATCAGTGAATCCTGTGGAAAATTTATGGATATTCCGAGCTATAAGCACCTAATAGGTGTTTTAATGTGTCGATATGAGTCCAAAATGTATTTGACAATAGGGTAAGAACCAAGAGTATTTTTCCCCCCTTTTTTCTTTTTTTTGTATTTATGCGCATGTGCGTGGATGTGCGGGGGTTTGGGGCGACTGGGCCATGGGGAGGCGGGAGTGTTTTATGAATGTGGTGAGGAGGCTGGGAAAGCAATGGAACCACGAAATAGGCATTCACGGCGGCCAAAGGATTTAATATAGCCCCATTATCATAAAGGAAGTGTGCCGTAACTGTTACAGGTGGAGAGTGAGGGAAACGTGATTTATGGGACCACTGAAAAAAGTGGTAAATGAGTGAATAAGGGTAGGACACAGGGTGACGTGCGCACACCATGCTGTTGTCCTGGGGAAAATTACCCATGGGTTAATCATCACTCATCGGACACAGATCTTAATGGAGTGACCTCTAATGTGTGTAATAGTTTTTATGAGAAGTTGAAATCGTCTTGTGAAATGGTAATGTAATCAGGATAAATAACATTGAGTTAAGAGAATGCGGGATGTGGAAATAGATCGACCTTCTCCGAGTGAACGTGTGAATAACTCGTACCGAGGAAGAGGGAAGCTTTATGGAAGCACGACTTCTAAACCGGGACAAACCAACGGCAACCTCGAGCAGCTGGAATGAGAAACCGTGTCATGTAAAGCAGGACATTCGAAATGAGATGGTGAAAGGAGGAAAAAAGGAGTAATCAATCACACACAGTTAAGTAACCTTCCTAAGTTTATCAACAGACTGATGCAGGCCATAACGGGAGTTGTGATTAGATAAGGTTATGAGTTGATCAACTACATCAAGAGACCACCAGAGAATCTCTGGTAAGTGGAGAGATTAATTACAAGTGGTTTTCCCTTGATGGACATATCCAGAGATCCTACCCCCCCCCCCTACATTCAGTTAAACAAATATTTTTTAAATCTATACAGTCCTACAATTAATTAGTAGCACTGTAACTTTGGGTGCTATCCCATCCATACTGGTCACCGGATGATATGGATACGATTGTGCTGTCGAACAGGAACCACTTCCGCGACCAGGGGTGTTAAAGTTTTTCTCACAAGTCTACACGGGGTGACTACGTAAACAAAAATGGTTGTCTCCCATGAGTATTACTGTATGTATATAATGTTGAGTACATACAGGTAAGGCAGCCGCCAAGAAAATTTTCCATAAATCCTCTCATGATCATATACTTTGGACTCTGAGTAAGAAAAACGGTGATTGAAGAGGGTTAACTACACTAGAACATCATTTACTAAGAAATACACCACCCAAACGAACACGATTTTTCCGCGCGATTTTTTTTTTTTTTTTTTTTTTTTTGAGACTGTGGGCCAGCCGCGCTCAGTCCGATATCTTCGGAAGTACTTATTCACGCAAAATTCCATAATAACTTCCTTTAATACTTATTAAATGGAATAATATGCCACAGAAATTGTAAAATAATGATTTCTCTATTTACTAAAAGCTATTTTGTGGGGAAAATTACAATTATTTTGGGTATTAATGTGGGAGTAAAGGCAGATATTTTTGCAACATTCCAAGAACTAACAAACTTTATTTTTTTGTGAAATAAAGATAAGACCTTTAAGAGGACATTATAACTTTAGAAAGTCCGTATTAAACATATGTTCTCCTCGGCACCAAGTGCCAGACAGCCTTACGTCGACCCAAATAGGAATAAATTTGGTCACAAGCCAATCGCAAATTCAGTAAAATCATCCCTTTCAGTCTTTTCTCAGTTGTTGCTTGAGTATTTTTGATAAATATTTTTAACAAAGAGTAAAAAACTACTTTGTCTTTTGCACCAAAACTGGAGGAAAGGCGGATGGTAAACAAAGAGCTTTAATTTTTTGTCTCAATCCACCCTGAATTTGAACAAATGGCCCAGCACAACCAGATATGGAAGCTGGAGGGTCATCTGGATTCCTCCACTATTACCGGTATTAATGGTCAATAGTTTTCGGTCACAACCTCATCGAACTTGAAAACATCATCTTCACGGCACTTCCATCTGTATTAGAACCGTCACTGGAGAACAAAAGTGTCCCATTCACACCGAGGATGAGGAAGTTTCTTGCTGAAAGGCTGGTGAACAGGTTCTAAAATGGTGTTACCCGACAATGCACCCACTGGTCCCCAATATTTTTCCTACCACCACACTAACCACGCCAGACCCAAACTCTCACATCAATGGCCACCCGCCTTTTTCCCGCTTGATTTGAAGTGCTAGAATTTATGCATACTAGTACGTCAATAACCCAGCACTAACCATAACAATACATTGGAAACCCTGAAAGATGTTAACACTACCATGTTCATTCATTAGCTTGGATCAAAGAAGGATACCTATTGATATCCAGTGGGCTAAGTAGGAGGGTCAAATTATTGGAGTGGTGGTCACAGGTCAATTTTCAACCAGGAAGCAATAAAGCGCCATTTGTACAGTCAATAACTTTATTTAACCAACCAATCTTTGGTCCTCAAAAACCATCAAATAGCACATTTTAAATTTAGCTAAGTCAGAGCCCACGTGAACAAAAATCACCCAATTCTTTCTCGTCACGAGGTATATGATTAACCCTTTTGGCTTCGAACGTTCTAGTACGGCTTGTGCACAGGTTTTTTGACGGTACAAAGTACACTAAATTCAGCGCGTCAAATCTCGCGGAAAAAGGCAGGTAGGTCTAGATGTGAAGAGAATGGGTCTGTGTGGTGGTGGTGGGGTAGAAAAAAAATCTGGGACCCCAGTGGTGCATTTGTGGGAATTCATCTTTGAACACAATGTCCACCATGCCTCGCAGTAAGAAGTTTCCTCATTCCTCAGCGAATTGGGACACTTTTGTTCCCCCAGTGACAGTTCTAAACAGATAAAATGCAAGTGAAGATGATTTCAAGTTTTTCGAGAGGTATTGACCGAAACTAATTGTGGAAGACTATTTAATTTCCGAAGCATAGTGCCTAATAAGTGTTTAATGTGTGATTTGGGTCCAAGATGTATTTGTATTTAAGGAATGGAACCAACTGGGTTCCCACTGTGCCTGCGCAGATGTGCAGGGGGTATAGGTTTGAGCAGCTGGGGCATGAGGTGGCGGCAGTGTTTTAATGTAGTGAGGAGACTGTGAAAACATGGGGTCAGGAAATTGTGGTTCAACGAGGCGGCCTAAAGGATTAATATAGGCCTCACATCATAATAGAAGTGTCGTAACTGTTCCTGGTAAAGAGGTGAGGGAAACGTGAATTTACGGGACCAACAAAAAAAGGTGGTAAAATTTAGTGAATAATGGTTCGAATGTGTGGACTGGTGCGCGCCCAAGGTGTGGGGTCCAGGAAAATTACCCGTGAGTAAACCCCACCTCATCGCCCTCAGATCTTAATGGAGTGACCTCTAGATGTGTATAATAATTATGAGACGTTAAATCGTCTTGTGAATGGTAATGTAATCAGTGATGAATAACCTAAGTTAAGAGAATGTGGGATGTGAAATAAATCCGCCCTGCTCCGAGTGAAACGCGTGGTTCTTGTCCCGAGGATAGTGAAGTTTTTTTTGGGACTCACGACTTCTAAACCCGGGACAAACCAACGGATACCTCACCGCTGGAATAAGAACTGTGTCGGTGTATCGGGACATTGAAATGATATGGTGAATGGAGGAAATAAGGAGCATCAATCCCCCCCAGTTAAGAAACCCTTCTAGTTATAGCAGACTGATACTGG
The DNA here is from genome assembly GCF_026875155.1 of Cherax quadricarinatus. NCBI lineage: Eukaryota > Metazoa > Arthropoda > Malacostraca > Decapoda > Parastacidae > Cherax > Cherax quadricarinatus. The sequence continues at coordinate 26,747,959 of NC_069429.1, forward strand.
CCAGTTAGGTATGCCACATCAAGTGACCCACCAGAGAATATCTGGTAAGTGGTGGGATTATGTACAAATGTTTTTCCTTGATGGATGTAATCCATGTGCAACCTACCCCCCCCCCCTTCATTCAGTCAAACTAATATAATCTATACAGTCCACAACTAATTAGTAAACGACGTACTGAGGGGTGCTACCCCATTTATACTGGTCTCGGATAGATATGGATAAGATTGTGAGGGTCGAGGGGCCACCTGCAGTGACCAGAGGTGGTTAAGTTTTCTCACATGTTTACACGGGTGACTACGGTAAACAATATAGTTTTTTGTCTCCAAGGAGATTACTCGTATGCATGTAATGTTGAGGTATGTACAAGTAATCACCCCCATAAAATTTTCCATATCTGCCCACTGGTCCTTCCTGAACCGGATGCAATCAGTGAAAAATTAATTGAATTAATTACTTAATAATTAAGTGACTGATTGAAGAAAGTGGGTATAGGGTACACAAATTTAATCGGTCGTGTGGTGGATGATAATTAGCCCAATTAATTACTAGCACATGGGTGGCTAGGATTTATACAAGATTAAAGTGCAAGAATTACTCTCACAAGGTGTCTACTTAAGTTGTATAATTGGTGATTATTAATTCCCTAACCATGGCTGGGTCTGAGGAAGTTAGTGTGGCTGGCAAGTCCATAGATGCCAAAGCAAAGAAAGCATCACTACAAGCTCGGAAGGGTCATGTTACTAAATCATACAACAAGTGTATGGAGTTAATGGACAAGAAGAAACGGTAAACCCTGTTGAATTAAAGCTACACCTAGATGCCTTAGAAAATAGATATGATTCATATAGATTGTGGTACAAGGACTGTGAGAGCGATCTTCTGGTGAATTGTGCAGATGATGCTGAAAGGGGGCAGCTGCTGGATCAATATTATGAAGTGGAGGACAACATTGTGTCCTGCAAAACTAAGGCTTTAGAGAAGGTAAAGGGTGTAAACAATGTTGTTGGTCAACCTAGTAAGGAAAATCAGAGGTGTCTACCAAAACTCCCAGAATTATGCATGCCTGTGATTAATCTGGGAGAAAACTGGGAGGAGTTTTGGTCTATCTTTAAAGCAGTCGTACATGATAGGAGTGATCTTGCAAGTGTTACCAAATTATGCTATTTAAAGGGACAAGTAAGGGGAGATGCGCATGTTCTCATACAAGAATTCCCAAATGTAGATGACTCCTATAGTGAGGCAGTTGACTTGTTGGAGGTCACTTATGGTAACTTGGAGCAAAGTAGGCTGGATCTAGTAGCTAATTTGGCTAGTTTGAAGACTCCAGATCAAAACCGCAACAGCTTACAGCAATTTAGGATCAAACTAGAAAGCACTCTTAAGGCCTTGAGTAATATGATCTGGAGGGAGCAGAGGTGGTTGTTGAGTGCCTTAATTCAGAATAAATTGAACCACAAGACAGTAGAGTGGCTATCTAACAGATATCACAAGGGTTACTTCGGGTTGGAAGAAATAAGAGTGGGCCTGCAGGAGCTAATTGCCCAACTGCAAGACCAGCATCTACCCATTACCTCTAGGAATGTGAGCACGTCTACAGGACTCACCAGATACTCCTGTCAAGTTTTACAAAACGATAAATTCTATCCCAATATCATTAACATAATCACCTACTAAAGGGGTTACGTAGGCACACATCAGTGACAGGGGCTAGTAATAGTGGTCCTTCACACAAAGCAAGAGGAAATAAGTACCACAATAAGGGTATCCCCAGTTGTTAAGAGCTAATGGCAAAGAAAGGAGAGATTGTATCTTCTGCAATGGTATCATTTCTCTAAGAAATGTGTTAACATGCCTATAAATTCATGGGATGTTAAAGTGGGAAAGATTGGAAGAGCTTGCTAGTATATCCGGTGTCTAGGAAATCATATGTAAGGGATTGCCGTGCTAACTTGAAAACCATTGTTATCAGTGTAACGAATTGGAAGGGCCACATATAGCTTATGTGTAAGGGGCGGATATAATTTTAATGATGGTAACAGTATGTACTGATAGTTGATATATCCCGGACACAACAGTAGCCAAAGTAGAGATTGCAGCTATGTTGGTATGATGCCTAAGCTGAGGTAGTCTTTACCTGTGTTGGATGTGAATAATGATAAAACGACATAAATCCAAAACTGTAACAGCATTACTGGATCAGGGATCAAACGTAACTTCATAAAACGTAATTGCCCCCTTAATGGGATGAGGTACAAATGGGAGAATCCTGCTATACTCAAGTTATCTGGGCTTTCTCTCGAATAAGTATGCCTAGTCATAAGGACACTGTTTATGTAACTGTTCAGTGCTGGGCAATGAGAGAAAACGTATAATGCCGTAATTGTGGTTAGGCTCCCAGAGAAAATATTCTCAATAGGGCTTGTAACGCTACTGAAAGGCTTTCAAGTAAGGTAAATTTGGCACCTTCTGGTAGTAAATAATGATTCTGTGGGGCCAATTGATATTTGTTAGGTAGTGATTATTATGCCACCTTTGTAACGGGTATGACAAAGAAATTGTGGAGTCACCCTGTGTCTAAGGACCGCGTTTGTCATGTGATGTATGGCAGGATCCTGGTACTGTTAATAAATGACTGGAGGAAGTGCATTAAATACAGTTATGGTGTGTTTTCTTTACCCATGAAAATATCACCCCAGTGTAAAAAATTCTTCAATAGAGGATGAAAAGATGGAACCTGTATATAAATTATGAGAATTGGACAGCATAGGGATCAATGTAAATGAAGAAAGTCAGATTGATTCCTTACTCAGGAACAATACCTGAGGAGTGTTAAATTTGATCTGGACAATACTGGTGTACTTCCGTGGAAGAAGAACCATCCAGGACCTACAATCTAATTATCCGTGATGGCGTTTATATGGACAATTAAAGGCTCAGCTCGCGAACTGAGCAGCGTCACCTGACCTGGTGACTGCCTTAGGATGATATATTTAATGAGCAGTTAAGGATTTCAATAAATTCATTAAGGAGGAGAGGTATTCTTCACGAAGCAAGCCCAGATTTATGGTCACTATTTGCCACACATAAAGTGTCAAAGAAGAATTCTAAGAACTCTTTCTTGAGGATTGTATTTAATTGTAGTGCCGGGAGTAACTAAAATGTGTCTAGTTTGGTTGACTGTTTGATGACAGATCCATCGTGAGGGAAAAACTGGGAGGACATATTATTGAAACTTCTGGGTTAGGTTAAGTTTTTTGCCCTTTGTACAGCAGACATTAAGTAAGCTTTCTGAGTGTGGGTCTGCAAATTTGTGTGGCTGTCCAGAGTTTGCACAAGGTTCTTATCGGCCATGAGAATCTAGTGACCCACTTTGTCCCCTGAAGACCTTTCGCTTCAGGAGTGTATTGTTGGTGCTCCTCCAGTTGTTCCTACTCCAGGCAACGATTAAATGCCTACACCTTAAGCGTACAGGTGGTTCCACTGAGTGGAGTAATGGGTAACAATTTTATGTGATGGCAATTTTAATGGGGGTGACACTATTGAAGAGGATAAAACTAATGAGCATTTATGACGGGGCTAATGAAATAATGCAGGTGCAAATAAGCCCCTGAGGAAATGGGAACATAAATCGTTCAGTTAAAGGGCTCAATAAATAAGACAACCATGGGTTGAAGTGTCTAAAATGTAGTAATGTGCTGGAGTTTAACTGGAGAGAGTTTCGTCGGGGTCAACGCCCCCCGCGGCCCGGTCTGTTGGACCAGGCCTCCTGGTGGATCAGCGCCTGATAACCAGGTGTTGCTGCTGGCTGCACGCAAACCAACGGTTACGAGCCACAGGCCCGGTGATCATGTGAACCGACTTTAGGTGCTTGTCAGTGCCAGCTTGAAGGACTGCAGGGGTCTGTTGGTAATCACATTATGTGTGCTGGGAGGCATGTTGAACAGACTTGTGCCTGACACTTATTGTATGGTCTCTTAAACGATGCTAGTGACACCCTGCTTTTTCAATTGTGGCTGGGACTGATTTGGGAAACAGAGAGAGACTTGTTATCGTTATAGTCTATTAACTACAGCTATGCCCAATATGAATTAACAGAGAGTCTTGCGGAAGTTTCAAAATGCTTCGATCCAATAGGCTTAGTGTCCCACTACATATGAGGAAATTTGTTGATACAAGAAGCATGGAAAGCTTAAGTTGTGTTTGGGATGAAACCTACCTGAGGAATTTGTTGAGGTGGAAGAAAATTAATAGGTGAATATGGTAAAATTACCAATGTTGGAGTTCCCACGTAATGTGGACCAGTCAAAGATGGAGAGATAATGTGTTACTCCACATTTTTTTTGCGATGCTTCGAAATTGGATATGGAGTAGTCGCTTACCTTCATGTAATTGTGCTATTTCTGTTAATGTCTAAGTGGCTAAGGTGGCTTCCAATCAACAATCACGTACCTTACCTCAGTTGGAAATTTTAACTGGCATTTATGTAGGTGTCAAATTAGCCGATTATATAAGTAAATAATGGCGAGAGATAAATTCAGCGACACCGTAATTTGGTATGATAATGAGGTATACTTACAATGGATTCGTAATGGTAACAGTAAGATTAGTACGTACAAACAGAGTCGCTGAAATCAATCAAAATGCAGGAGTAATATTAACGTTTGGGTCAGCATATGTTAACCTTTAATCACTCCCCTGGTGACCGAGGTAATCGGCTGATTTTGTCTCGAGTTTTGACTTATGAAAAATTTTCGTGGAGTGCTTTATTTGTGGTTTAAAAGGGCCGAACGTTGGCTTGGTTGGACAAGATTATACTGGCCGGTTGTGTAAGGCACATATTGATCCTGTCGAAATTACGGTGAGGCACCGCTACAGTCAGTGTCCCTCCTCCTTTGTCATTGATATGAATAGGTATTCTTCCTTACCAAAGTGATTAACGTGACAAGGTAGTGTTTAAATTTGTGAAGTAAGATGAATATCTAGATAATTTTCCCCATCCTCTGAAATACTGGCTACAGAGGGTACATGAAGAAACCCTTAAAGGGATGAGATTTAAATTAATGATGGAAGGAAAAAATTGTGAAAGGCTCAATAATAGAAAAGCTGGGCTTTTGTATTTAGAGGATGATTTAATTAGGTGCAGAGGCAGGTTTACAAATGCGGATTGGTGAATATGCTAAACACCCTATCTTGCTCTGCCAAAACTCATCACCTGGACTCACCTTGATTGTCTTTAATGCCATATTAACGTTGAGTTGCATGGTGGGGTAAAGGATACATTAAATTGTATTGTAAGGAACCTTCTGGATTCTCACAAGGTCACGGCAAAGTGTTACAAAAGGGTTATCATAGTTCGGTGTGACAAGTGAGTGTGTCTTTGGAAGGTGTATGTATGTTCTATTTACTTGTACCGACTATAGGGCTGTTCATCTAGAAGTGGCTTCAGGACTTGTCTGCAGAACAGTCATACAGCATGGTTATGGAAATTGCAGCCAGGAGATCCTGTCAAGATTGATGTATCTCAGATAATGCCACCAATTAGTAGAGGGTGTCAACACTTGATGGAAATTAAATAAGAGTGATGATGTACCAATCTATGTTGACCGGTGAGGGTGTGTCTGAAAATTTATTACTTCCCAGAGCCCCATGGCCAGGGAGGATTGTAACGAAAGAATATAGGTACAGTGAAAAGATGTATTCGTAAGTGCTACACAGGAAGAGAATTAATTTTCGGTGGAAAAGGAATTCCGTTGCAGTGTTGGTGGAGGCAGAGACCAGGTAAACAATCGCTCTCTGTCATACATGATGCGACATGTCCTATGCGGTAGATCTGAATCCTCTCACCTAATATGTGGATGAAGGTTAGAAAGCTTCACCTATCTATAGAGATTAATACCGAGGGAAGTGATTGTGGATTCAATAATGTGGACCGAGTTGAGGGATAAAGTTCAGATGTTAAATAAGGTAATTAACTCCATTGGTTGTGTGTGGCCATTAAAGAATAATCTTCTTATACTACGTGAACACTTTTATGGTGTGCCAGAGGCAGAGTAAACTACAGAACATCAACCAGGTGACATTGTGTTTATTGAATTGAGCAACATCGTGCATTGTGGCTCTGGGCTAGCTAGTGATTTATACCCAGATGCATGCGTATTGGTGTCAGAAACGTCCAAAGTGTTTTGTCGTGGTCAGGAATGTTTGTGTAAATTAATAATTTAATTCCTTAAGAATATATGGTGTCAAATCAGTGCAGATGGATAATCTAAGGGAAAGTGACACAACGTGATTATTGAAAAAACATTGGGACGAGAGTGATGCAAGAAGAAAATTGTAGTAAGGACCTCATACTAGTAAAAACAGCGCGGGATGGGTTGTAGGCTGCCTTATAATAAAACACAATCATTAAAAATCGGACTGTTGACGGTAAGCAGTCCAATATAAAAAAACAGATTAGAAACAGGATGTGTGTTACAAATAGCTAGGCTTCATTTAAGGTAGGTTAATATTAGAATATTCAAGAGGTTGCTAGTTAGAATTGCAGTAAGAATCAACCTTTCAATCATTATGTAGCTTGTGTGTTAGTCTGTGGTCAGTCAAACAAAGGGCTTCCACATGGATTAAATTGTCATTTTTGTGGAAATTGGTGTCACGCCCCTTGTGCAGATATCCCAGAACTAGGCTACAAGCAGTATTAAAACAGAGGAAAGTGTTTTTGGGTATGCCCAAATGAGGAAATCTGTGGGACTTAAAATCACAAGGGTATATTAAAAGAGGACAACATCAAAGCTGCTTTCATAGACAACCTGGAAGCTTTCACAACAGTTTGGAAAAAAAAAAGTCTGGGGAAATGGTACTCCCCTTGATATGGCCATGTAGTCAAAAAAACTGTAAGGCTGGAGGTGATGTCCTGGTAGTCGTAAATGTGGGGCTGATAGTGCTGTCCTGGGAGACAGTAAGGGGAAAGGGGAGGTGTGCCCTGGGGGAAATGGTGAAGTGGAGATATTTTCCTGGGAGACAGTAAGGTGGTGGGGGAGATCTGCCCTGGGAGACAGAAATGGTAAAGTGGAGGTGCTGTCCGGGAGACAGTAATGGTAAAGCTGGAGGAATTTGTCGAGGTAGTGGGGAAATTTTACGCAGGAAGGAATAAATAAATGCCCTCATGGGGAGGGGCCCATAGTAGGGAAACAAGTGTAGTCAAAGATAAGAAAAAAACCAATATTGCAAACTGAAATACCGCTGGAAATAGAAAAAAGAGGACCCCAATAGCAATATGGGGAAAAATTTACAAAAAAAATGGGGGAGCCCCATTTTTGGTGCTAGGGAGGTTTAAAAGAAAAGACAGGGAAACATGCCCCAAACAGGGAATAAGCACAAAAAAACCCAAAGGCAAGCGGAAACCCAAACCCTGTGCAATATATGACTTGGTATCTGCTGGCAGGGGAAAATCGGAAAAAAAAAGAGGGCATGCAACTTGGCCCCACCTAGAAAATCCCCATGCCCATATGAAAAGGAAAAATGCAAACTCCCTTTCCCTGAAAGCTTTTTCACCCTGAAATGTGACCTTTTCAGTCAGGAAAGATGTGCAAAAACTTAAATTCCCAGGATACCATTAAGGGGACAAAAAAAGTACAAAAATCCGGGCCATGGGAAAACCTGGGTAGCCCCCATAAAGGGGGAGAGGTTTTTTAGTGCGGGAAAGGAAAAAAAAAGGGCAGGAAATGGAGAAAGTACCCCCAAATCCAGTCTTCCTGGAGGGAAACCACAGTCGAGGGCCCCCACCCCAAACAAACAGTTTCAGATACTAATGGCGGAAAAAAATCCCCCCCCAGTACCAACAATCCACCAGTCCGAAAAACATTTTCTTTGAAAATAACGGGTCTAAGCCGAAAAACAACAAATCCTTTCATCCGTGGACTGCTTGCGAGGCAAAGGAAATGTTGCGGTTTCCTGGCCCCAATAAAGGTCCTTGGAAACGAAATATGGATCCCAGGTTACAAACCTTACGATTGACAGAGTGAACAGGCAAAAGGGGGGGGGGGGTTGGCCTGTACTTGCAGAGGGCCTTGTTTGACAGAACTGCTTAATGCCTCAATTTATGTAGTGGAAATTTTGCAGTAAAGGTCGAGAAACCAAAAACCTAGTCATTGTGGTTTGCTACAAGCCCCCGGATGCAACATCCCGCAAATTTCCAGGAACGCTGTTAAAATTAATTTAAAAAAATTTTATTAAAAATTTTTATTTAATTTTTTAAATAAAAATAAATATTTAAAAAAATTTTTTTTGGAAAACCAGGACGCTTGATAAAATTTACACTAAAGAGTTTAAATTTAAATTTTTAATTTAAACAGCAAAAAAATGAGCCTTTACTTGAAAAAATAAAAATAGACCTCACTTCACTAATTTTAAAATTTTATTGATAAGAAAAGTACCTATCAAAAAATTACTCAGATACAAACATAATTGAGGTTCAGAAAGTAGCGTGAGCCCCAGACCCCAAAATGAGATAGTCCGGGGGAGCATTCACCCAAATTTAATTTAATAACAAAAAAATAAAGTGGGCCAAAGGGAACCCAAATCCTAACCGTATAAACTGGGAAAAACATAAGCAAAAACAGACCCAAAAATTTGCCTAGAACCCGATTTAAACCCGGGGGCACCCTTTTTGCACAAGGTTATTCCTTAAGAAAAGGAGGAGAATGTAAAATGAAAGGACAGGCCGCTCCCCTTTTTAGGCGACGGAAAAAAAAAAATAACAGAGGGCCCAAAAGAGGCAATATATCTGAAATGCGTAGGGGACCTGGTCAGAAAATAGCAAGCATCGAACTTAAGCTAAAAGAATCCCTTTTGGAGTAGGAATCGCGGGAAGAACTAAAAGCCCTAAAGAAAACGAAAGAAATCCCAAAATTTTCTTTCCCATGCCAAACAAAATCGAGAACAACGTCGTATTGGGCCCCTACTTAAAAAAATGGGTCCTAACAGATGACAGCAAGGAAAAAGAGTGAGCTGCTCAAAATCCCAAAAGACTCGTTTTTAGCAAGCCCCCTAACCGTGAGGTCGAAGATCAAAAAGAATTTTTTTGAGGAGCACAAAATTTTTTAACACAAGCCTATCCGGATGTTATCTGCGCCAATTTACTTCGAACAGGGATAAATGACATGCCCCCTGCACTTGCCCAGGGCCAGACTCATGGAACTCTGTGTTCATCAAGAACCCGCAAGAAGCCCCTATAAAAGCCTTTTCCTTCCCATGGAGAGGGCATGGACACGGGGGGGCGTCCTCAGTTATAAAAACAACAGAATTTGCCCCCCTCCCCAAAGGGGCGTAAAAGCAATAGCAAAGAATACGCCCCTAGCACTAACATCCATATCATAAAAATCTTTGAAAGGGTCCCAAGAAGCAAGATCACCACCCATCAAGAAACCCATCAGTTACACAACCCGGGCAAAAAGGGTTTTAGAACAGGTCGCTCCGTCGCCCCTCAACATTGGATCACAAACGACGGGGTTTCCCAAAAATGCACTAGAAGCAAAAAGAATGCAAAAGTAAAAAAATACAGATTTTGAAAAAGGCCTTCGAAAGTGTAAACCATGGGAAATTTAGCGCACAAAATGCTGCTAAAGGAAAAAAACGGGAAAAGTCTTTGGGATGGATCTTTTAATTTCCTCACTAACAGAACACAGAGGTAGTCGTCAAAAGGGAGTAAAGTCCGGGGCAGCTACGGTGAAAAAGCTCTGTTCCCCCAAGGGCCCAAAAAAAACCTCCCATCTTTTTCCTCTCCTCATTTTAAAAATTTAGACAAGGATGTGGCCACGCACCGTGTTTCCTTTGCAGAGGGACACCCAACGGCATGACAGTGTTTCCCCTTTGGCAGACACTGCAGGCTCCGGGCGGCCCATAAACCCAAATCTTTCGTGGGCCCTGCAAAAACCAATATAAAGTTCAAGGGTGAAAATTTTAAATTTTACTCAGATATGGTAAACATGAGGAAATTAAATCTTAAATCAGAGTACAAAATTTTTTTTGGCCAAAAAATTTAGAGCGAAACCCCCAACTCAAAAAACCCGGGGTTGGATTATGTCGGAGGATCTCCCCTTTAAAAAGGCCATAACTTTGTTTTCAATCGCATCTGCTAAAAAAAGGGACAGGATGGATAATGAGAACCTTCAAAACTGGGGGCCAACCCCATGATGCCTTTTTTCGGGTCACTTGTTTATCTGGGCTGGAATTTTTGCTGCACTCTAACAAGCCCCTTTTCAAGGCAGGTAAAATTTCCCGCCTAGAAAAATTTTACAGAGAACTTTCACGGCGCGCATAACGGAGATAAAAACCCTCAATTAGGGGGAGCGTTTAGGTTTCAAAAACCGTATTCCCGGGAACGCAGGGGGGAGAGTAATGATTAAATAAAACCGGAAAAACCTTTGAGGGATTTTAGTACCAAAAGGGGCCACAAAAATCACTAAATTACGAAAGCAAAAGACTTGGCAGACAAAGGCACCATCCCCCCAAATGAAAAGCGGGGGTGTCATAGCACTTTTAAAGGGGACCAAATAAAAATAAGTGTCAGGGGCCCGAGACTGTTAAATTTCCTCCCGCACACAAAAAGGGGGTTTTACCAACAGCCCCCGGGCAGTTTTCAAGCTGGCACTGGAAAAGCCACCTAAAGTCATTTTCCGGATCACCCCGGGCGGGTGGCCGAAACTTTGGGTTTTGGGGCGGGGCACCCGGGGCAGCAACAGCCTGGTTGTCAGGGGCTAAAACCACCAGGGGCCCGGGTCACGGGAGGGGCCCGGGGGCCGTTGACCCCCGAAACTCTCCCCCAGGTAAACTCCAGGAAACAATCAAAGGGGGGGCTGGAATCGTTTCCTAGAGGGACGAAAATTTAAGGGTTCGCTAACAATGCCTCCGCTCTGCCGCAGTGGGGGAAAATTTTTAAAATTTCCAAAGCTATATTCCCCTAATAGGTTTTAAAATGTTTTGGGGGGGTCAGGAAATGTATCTGAAAAGGGGATTTAAAAACCAAGGGGAAGCTCTGCACCTGTGCTGATGGGCAGGGGAGAGGTCGAGATGGGGAGGACGAGCGTGAGTGTTTTGAATGGAGTTAAGAGGCTGGGAAAGCATGGGACCAGGAAATTTGCGTTCACGGCGGCCTAAAGAATAATATAGGCCTCACTTCATAATAGGAAGTGTCGTAACTGTTCCTGGTGAAGAGTGAGGGAACGTGATTTACGGGACCACCGTAATAAAGTGGTAAAATTAGTGAAAAATGGTAGGAGCGGTGGTGACTGGTGCGATGCCATTGAGTGTGTCCAGGGGAAAATGCCTGTGATTTAATCATCACTCATCGGTCTCAGATCTTAATGTGCATAATAATGATGAGACATTAAATTGTCTTGTGAATTGTAATGTAATCAGTGATAATAACACTAAGTTAAGAGAATGTGTGAAGTGAAATAAGTTGCCTTGCTCCAAGTGAACACTTGTAGACTTCATGGTTCCTGTCCCGAGGATAGTGAAGTTTTATGGAGTCACGACTTCTAAACTGGGACTAACCAATGGATACGTCGTCCTGCTGGAATAAGAACCGTGTCAGTGTAGCAGGACATTGAAATGAGATGGTGAATGGAGGAAATAAGGAGCATCAATCACCCACGGTTAAGTAACCCTTCTAGTTATAGCAGACTGATACTGGCCAGTTAGGTATGTTGTAATTGGATAGGTTGTGGGTGATCCAGCTACATCAAGTGACCACCAGAGAATATCTGGTAAGTGGTGGTATTATATATAAGTTTTTTCCTTGATGAATATATCCATGTGTAACCTACCCCCCCCCCCTTCATTCAGTTAAAATAATATAATCTATAATATAATCTATACAGTCCACAATTAATTAGTAGTGCCATACTTGTGGGTGTTATCCAATTCATACTGGTCTCAGATAGACATGGGTAAGCTTGTGAGGTCGAAGGAACCACCTGCAGTGACCAGGGGTGGCTAAGTTTTCTCACATGTCTACACGGGGTGACTACGGTAAACAATATGGTTGTTGTCTACCAATGAGATTACTTGTATGAATGTAATGTTGAGGTACATACAGGTAACCCCTATAAAATTTTCCATAAAGTCGTTTGCCTCTCCAACCTTCACCTTTGACCTGCACAGAGCTCCCTCATTAGTGCCCAGGTTCTGTGACACAGACTTGGGCACTTCAACACATTTGAGAATCAGGAACAAGGGATGAGATGGTCTCGAGAACATTGGGTTACCCTACTTCACACCACACTTAAGGGTAAGGCTCAGTGATGTACTGCAGCTCTCCCTTATGACAAGTATGTAGATTACGAGGCAGTTAAGATCATTTTAAAAGAGTATGACTTACTTCCCTTAAGTTATCAGCGTACCTTCCGCTCTTCACAAAGACTGCCTGGCCAAACCTGGGTAGAGTTTGCCCGGCAAAAGAAGGTGGCTCTAGAGCAATGGCTGAGGTCATCTGGGTGTGATGCTATGGAGCGTCTGATACAGTTAATCTTACAAGAAGAATATCATAACTCTCTGACGGGCAAAGTATGCTCCTTCGTCATCGAACACCAGACTGCAGATGTGTTGGCCTCTGCTTCCCTAGCTGATCATTTCGGGATAACCTCTCAATTGACAAAGGAAAAAGTGTCTAGAGAAAAAACCAGGTTATGTTCTAAGAGTCAGCCCTTCTCTCCTAGGAAAACGGATCAGCAGACCTCGCCTCTTCATTCAGCAAAAGCCTACTCTAGTGTCGTCCCTGGTAATGGTAAAGGAAGACCATCTTATAATGAGATGGATACACCAAGAAGAGGACCAACTTGCTCTTGTTGCCAGAAACCAGGCCATCGGAGGCACTCATGTTTCCAATTGAATCGAGACCGTAGGCAGTCAGGTTCGGAAACATTACCTGTACAGATGACGTCTTCCAAGTTGAAGAAAGAGGGGAGCCCCCTGAAAGAAGGAGCTTTAGTGGATCAGACCTCTAAGCCGAAGTGCCTAATATCCTCTGAGATGTTCGCTGACAAAGTTTGGGAGGCCATGCTTCCTACTTTTTCAAGGGTAAGGCTGGAATTTCAGAGGACCAAATGGTGAACATAGTATCCTATCGGGATATGGGAAGCTACCTGACCTTACTGAGAAAAGGAGTACTTCCTTTAAATGATCACACCTATATTAACCTGGATGTTCTGCTAGAAGGTTACAGTGGCACTATCACGAGGGTACCCCTTCATAAGGTGTATGTAAGCGTAGATTCATATCAAGATGAAGCTGTTGTGGGCATTTCCGATAATGACTTTCCCATCAAGTGCATGGATCTATTGGTGGGTAATGATCTAGGAAGAGGAGGAATTTGCCGAGAACCTTACGTTATAGAGAAGTTCTCTGGTGAGACTTACGCCATTGAAGGGTGTAAGGAAGGTCCTCGTTTATTCCCTTTACAGCTATAACAAGGGCTATGAAGATTTGGAACCACTGCCTACTCCTGATGAGTCCTCAGATTGCTATTTGGATGCTTTGTTCAGTGCCGATGATCAACCCGAAGTCGAAAATCAGCTTCCAAAGTCCCAAGTGGTAGACTTTACCCCATTTTGGAGTAACGACATTAATCAGGATAATTATTGAAAGAACAGCTATAAGACCCGTCATTGAAGCAGGCATGAGATTAAGTGCTTACTGAGATGGAAGCTGCTGGTAAGGAATGTTTTTAATACTCTGACGGTATCCTGATGAAGAAATTTCCGTCGACTGCTTCTTTAGTTAATCCACATTTCAAACTAAAACAGATTTTGGTTTTACCTGTCTGATTTCGGGAGTTGGTGTTGGAAGTGGCCCATTCTAGCCCCATGGGCAGACATTTGGGAATTAGAAAGACTCTAGGAAAATTAGCCCGATATTTCTTCTGGCCCAAGATGAAGGACACCATGACTGAGTACTTGAGAAACTGTGCTATTTGCCAGATCATTGGAAAGCCTGCACAAAAACCTCCTCCTGTGCCTCTCTTACCTATTGCCATACAAGGTGAACCCTTCTCTCGCCTCATAGTAGACTGTGTGGGACCTCTCCCAAAAACTAGGCTTGGCAACCAATATCTTACTATAATGGATACGACTACTCGGTATCCAGAGGCTGTACCCCTATGCAAGATTAGTGCTAAGGCTATTGTGAGAGTCCTATTTTGGTTCTTTGCACAGTTCAGATTCTCTAAAGATGTCATGTGGGGTTCGAACACGTGGATTGGGTAAAAATACTCACGTAGGCTGGAAGTACGTATATTGGAACTGAAAGTATGTGAAGCGCCAAACAGCCGCGACCTGCCTCCCTGCTCTCTCACGTAAGACTAACCCCAGTACCCATATGTGAGGGGGTGTTTGAAATACTGCTGTGGTCAGCAGCAATATGAATACAGACAGTGATTCATGCAGAGACGATTGGTAGTGAGTCATCTACTGGTACACTGGTTACTGGTAACTGGTTACTAGGAACTGGTACTAGTACTGAGAGCTCGGCGACGCTAACGTATGTCGTCCCGACATACAACTAATACAAACTAGAGATGGCAGGTATACGGCTTGGGCTGATTCTATACAATGTCAAAGTACACAACAATTGAACATTATAACATACATAAGCAGAATATTGGAATGGAAGCTTACGTAACTGAAACTGTAATGCAATACAAGATATAATATAACACAACTCATCGAATGAAACTCATCAAATGAAACTCATCGAATGAAACTCAACGAATGAAACTCATGAAATGAAACTCAACAAAAACTCATCGAATGAAACTCAACGTTGAGATTACACAATAGAAGTGATAAAAAAAAAAATTTTGATCGATCGATCTGTATTCATGTGATCTACGGATTCTGAGGAAGGAATATATACAAAGAAAGAAGTGTTTAACAGAAAGGCAGATTCGGTGCACTCAAATCTAGACTGTTAACTCTCAGAATTTGGAGAGAACGTGAACACAAAAAAAAAAAATTCTTGAATACTGATAAGTTGATACTGTAATTATTCATCTATACAGGTTATTTACATTTAACCCCAACTCTGCTAGGGTAAGATTGACATATGCAGAATGGGTGTCATCTCTGGGAGGATCAAACTCTGTTGCATTGGCTAACTCATGCTGTATTTGATTTATGAAGTGTTTCACGGATTCTTCTAAAAACACTTTGAGCTAAGCTGGTACGAGTTGCTATGAAATCATCAGGGTTGTAATTTGGTTTCGGATTAGAATATAACAACTCATAAGGCAAACGTTTATCTACACCATACAGTGCATAATGTGGAGTGTCACCTATAGAAACATTGTAAGCAGAATTTATAGCACACTGCACATCAGGTATAACTTCATCCCAAGTTTCACTTTTGGGATTGATAGTGGCTCTCAAGACATCAAGTACTTTCTTATTGGTTCGTTCTGCTAACCCATTGCTGGCAGGATGATGAGGAACAATGGTGGATTTAGAGATCTTGAACAAGGTACACAAATTTTCAAGAATCTCATTACAGAATTCACCTCCATTATCTGTTACTAGGGACTTAGGGGTGGTATGCCTGCAGATAATGCGTTCTTTAAACGCTTTAGCTACTGTCTCGGCAGTCTTATCTGCAATAGGAACTAACTCACAATATCTGGTGAAATGGTCTACCATAACACACAGATGTTTGTTGCCTTGGAGGGAACATTGGAAATTAGTTAACAAATCTAGCGCAACTCTTTCCCACGGTTCGCTAGTAGTTGGATACACTTGGATTGGATTAGGGCCATGAATGTCGACACTCAGACCTCTCAGGCTACTGCTGCTCCTGTCATCAGTCCTCACAGTTCCTTAGCGACTGACAGACTGACCCAGACACTGAGATACTATAGTTATACTCGTGATTCCCTTGATGCGTTACCTTTATTCAATGGCCATGTTAAAATTTGTCTTGAAGCATGGTTTACTGCCATTCGTTTCTCGTGCTAATGCTCTAGTTGGAAGGTCCTCCTTAGAGGGAAAGTCTTATAGACTTGCTAAAGAAGCTCTTCATCGATCCCTGCTGCTGTTCCGTTGTTGATCTCTTGATATGCGTGACTCAGGAATCTTACTAAGTGGTCACAATATGAGGAAATGATTCGTTCTTTCCTTGTACCAGTAAAACAGCTGATCCATATGTCGTTCTTAGGGAATAGTGAATGCTACACCCATGACTAATGGGAAAGTTGAGGCCTTTGCTGTTAGATTAAACAAACTTTTTTTCATCATTTATCAATGCTGTATCCGCCTCAGCTTTTGTCCCTGACGAGGTTAAACCATTCACAGAACCGTTTGCTTAAAAAAAGCAGCTTTTGGAGCAATTTAAAAGACTAATCCCACCGCTTTCCACCATTTGTCATGTGGGGTTCGAACACGTGGATTGGGTTTAAAAAAACTCACGTAGGGCTGGAAGTACGTTTTTTGGAACTGAAAGTATGTGAAGCGCCAAACAGCCGCGACCTGCCTCCCTGCTCTCTCACGTAAGACTGACTAACCCCAGTACCCATATGTGAGGGGGTGTTTGAAATACTGCTGTGGTCAGCAGCATATGAATACAGACAGTGATTCACTCAGAGCGGTTGGTAGTGAGCCATCTACTGGTACACTGGTACTGGTAACTGGTTACTAGGAACTGGTACTACTACTGAGAAAGAGCTTCAATCTGACCGAGGGATGAATTTCACATCAAAGATTTTCTGTGAGGCTATGTCCAGGGTCGGAGTTAAACCCACTGTTTCAACAGCATATAGACCCCAAACCCAGGGTGTCATAGAGAGGTTTTGTGGAAAATATTTAATTTTCCGAAGTTATAGTGCCTAATAGGTGTTTAATGTGTTGATGTTGGTCAAAAAATGTATTTGAAAATGGAAAGAGAACAACAGGGAACCTCTGCGCCTGTGCCGATGGGCAGAGGGGAGGGCCGAGGTGGGCATCGGGAGGTTTGTGGGGGAATTGGCCTGGGAGAGTGTACTAGTTAACATGGAACCAAGAAATTGGCAGTTCTGATGGTCGAAATGTGATTAGTGGTCCCACTTCATAATAGGAAGTGTTGTAACTGTTCCTAATGAAGAGTGAAGGAACATAATTTGCGGGATCACTATGACCAGTAAATAGTGAGAGATGCCAAGCCGGGTCCAATGGGGCATGGCATGACGAGTGTTCGGGGGAAGATTACCCGACTATTTAATTAACACTCATCGAGCTCAGATCTTAATGGAGCGACCTCTAACATGTGTAAAATTCATGAAACATTTAAGTCGACTTGTGAATTGTATGTGAAACCAGTGATAATAGCACTAAGTTAAGGAGTGGTTGAAGTGATATGAGCCACCATTTCCTGAGTGAGTGAGCACATGTTAACCTCGTGATTCTATGGTCCCAAGGATCTTGGAGATTTTACGGAGTCACAGCTCCTAAACCAAGACAAACCAACGGATACCTCATCCTGCTGGAATAAGATTCATATCGGTGTAGCAGGACATTGAAATGAGATGGTGGATGAAGGAAATAAGGAACATCAACACCCACAGTTAAGTAACCTTTCTAGTTATAACAAACTGATGCTGGCCAGTTAGGTATGTTATAATATGATAGGTTGTGGGTGATCCAGCTACATCAAGTGGCCACCAGAGAAAACCTGGTAAGTGGTAGTCTCATTATGTTCATGTGTAACCCCTTCTCCCCTTTTCTAATCGGTCCAATTTATACATACAGTCCACGACTTATTTGTAACGCCATGCCTATTGGTGTTATCCAACCTTAATCTACAGTACTGGTCTAGGATAGATGTGGATAAGATTTGTGAGGTTGAAGGAGCCACCTGCAGTGACCAGGGGTGGCTTAAGTTATCTCACACGCGTAGTGCTGAAGGAGGCTGAGTGGTTTCTTCTACAGAGTGGCTCCTCCTGAGCGGTCTCCTCCCGAAAGGTCTATGGCTGAGTGGTCTCCTTCCGCGCCCGCACGCCTGCCTGAGAGCCAGCCCGCCTGCGCCGACCTGCGATCTTGACCTCACCCTCGACCACCTCACCCTCGACCACCTCGCCCTCAACCGCCCACCCACGCCCCTGCACCCCATGCTCCCTCCCAACCGGGGCCCGCCGCGCTGACCCGCGCCCACCTCGCGCCTGCC
>NC_069429.1:26766638-26791975 GCF_026875155.1 Cherax quadricarinatus
GGGTTTGGGGTCTATTTGTTATATTGAAATGTTATTCTTTAAATGTTTAAATATCAATTAACGTTTTTTCGTATTGTTCTTATATTGTATCTTTAGGGTTTTTCCTTTAGTCAAAATTGTCTATTGTTGGTTTAAATACAAATATAAAAAAAAAAAAAAAAAAAAAAAAAAAATATGCTAGTTAGATGGTAGACAGGATAATATAAAAGTTGTAGTTGAAAATACTAGTTTAAAAAAGAAATAAAATAAAAAATGGTCAATAAAAGAAGTTTATAATAAGTTTGATCAATATAGTTTAAAGTAAATTGGGCAAAATAGGGATTTAGAATAAAATTGGGCAATTGAATATTTTTAAAGTGAGGTAGAATTATTGAAGACAAGTTATGGTTAGTATATAATAAAAAAGATGGAACAGTGATGTGATAAGTTGTAAAAAAGGAGTTTAGATTCTGTAGATATTAAAAAAATTTGAAGACTATGAGGTAGAATGGTCGTTGAATACAACAATGACAATTAAAAGTAGTTGGGGGTATTAGAATTTTAGGGGGGCACAAATTTATGCCCATATAACACTAAACAGTGGACTATGGGTATTATCTGCACTTTACTCTGATTCTGTTAGTCCAGCCTCACTTAGGAATGTTTAAGGTCATTTTTCTTAGAGATGAAGTATCTCTTCCCAGTGGGCTGTTTCCTAACTGCTATTTTCCATCCCTCACAAAGCACTGGTGGATTTTTTTGGGCATTAGCGTATTTTCTTAGCCGATAAAGAAGGTTTTGTCTTGTTTTGGTAAGGCACTCATTGACGTAAACATCAGTTTTCATAGAAATAGATGTTTTAGTAGGTTGTTTCTTTGTAGGCTAGTTTGAAATTTTAACAGCTCTGTTTTTTTACATGCTTGGTAGCCCATCAGTTTGCAATCCTTTAGGTCGTCACTACGTATTAAAGGGGAAGGTGGTCTTGATAAGCTGTAGGGGGGGTCTCTATGCAGGTCTCTTGGGTGAAATGTGGCGGGAGATGTTTGCTGTTAATTACAACACGTCAGATAGCTGCTGTTTGGGCATTATGGTCTTGGAAGTTGTTATGACATTGGCAAGTTGTTAGTCCACTCTTGATCTTTCCCCTGTAATGTTGGTAGTAAGTAGGTGACTTGGTCTTTTAGTGTTTTGATGGTGTCTAGGGACGGTTTTGGGTGTTGCTTTGTTGTTCTAGAGTGTCTAGTTTATGTTCAAGAGCAGTGATCTTGTTGAGGTAATCTGCATTGCTAGCCTTTAGTTCCTGCATTTCTTGAGTTAGTTTAGTGATCGTTAGGTTCTGAATCATAAGGAGTTTAGCTATTTCTGGGTCGGTGATCTTCTTGACATCAAATACTGGGAAGGAGTTATCTTGGACTGTAGCGGCAGCCATGTTTGTTGTTGTCTGTCGTGTGTTGTGATGGTGTCGGTGGGTGATGAGGGTTGTGTCCTGGCTGGCAGTACCACAAGTTTTCCTCGTGTTATTACAGCTCTCACCTTTGATGTTAGGAGTCCTTAGCTGGTTACTGGATCTTCTTTTATTGTTCTGACCCTTGTCCATTGGCTGTGATATTATAATTTATTATCAAGTGAAGATGATTTATATACTGAAGATGATTTCTCTAAAAAAATTTTGTGATTACAAAAGAAATCATACAGAATCTATCTCCAATATTAGAAAAAATATTTTATTTATAGTAAAGAATTTAATAATTTGTATTTATGCATTGATAAACAGTAATTTTGAGTTAGTTTAATATGTTTATTATGCACCCCATACCCATCCCGTGGGTGGTAGTCACCCCATACCCATCATGTGGGTGGTAGTCACCCCATATCATCACTTGGGTGGTAGTCACCCCATCCCCATCATGTGGGTGGTAGTTACCCCATACCCATTGTGTGGGTGGTAGTCACCTCATACCCATCTTGTGGGTGGTGGTCACCTCATACCCATTCTGTGGGTTGTAGTTACCCCATACCAATCGCATGGGTGGTAGTCACCCCATACCCATCACGTGGGTGGTAGTCACTCTATACCCATCCCATGGGTGGTAGTCACCCCATACTCATCACATTGGTGGTAGTCACCCCATACCCATCACGTGGGTAGTAGTCACCCCATACCCATCACGTGGGTGGTAGACACCTCATACCCATCCTGTGGGTGGTAGTCAAAAGATTACAGAGTTACATAATTGGTCCAGGGACTGGGCCCCAAAGTTTTGATAACTGAACAAGATACAAAGGTAATGAAGTCACAAGTTACAAAGATAATGAATCATGTAGGTAAATTTACTTACATTTATGCATGGTAATGGTAAAGTAATGAGCAATTTACACGTCTACACCTCGTCACAAATGTAATGAGTTATCAGTGCAAATATTAATAGGTCACACACACAAATAGGTGAGTACACATACAAGAGCAAGCACACTCACACATATATGAGTACACAAATACACATGGAAAAACACACACAAGCATACACATACACCAGTCAGACACAAGAGCTAGTAGTGGCACAGCATAATCAACCAATGATCTAATATAAGCAAGATACATCATTTTCACAATTTTAACACTAGCACCATCCACCAGATGGATCGAAAAAACTGGAACCGACCTCCGCATGAATCAGAAACATGATCTATGTCAAGCAAGGCAACAGCAGAACTTCTCCGCTCATGGGATATTACCCCATTCCAAACTACCATTCCTCCATTTCCCTTCAAACTACTTCTTAAATCACAACCAAACTTCGCCTTGAAGCCAAGCAGGATGCATTAAGTTGTAATGGTAACTTAGTCACACAGAACCACACTCCCCAAAAATTATTTACATTGCTGGTTCTGTTCACCAAACCACTGGTGCAGCTGGTAGTGCTGCTTTTGTCACACACTGGTGCAGCTGGTAGTGCTGCTGTTGTCGTACAGAGTGATGGTTCTCATAAAAAAAGGGTTGGGAGCATGATCAATAACTGGGCCTCTACCCTTCAAACAGAATTTTTGCCCATACTCCTTGCACTCAAATGCGCCCCATGTATCTAAGATTGGCACTTTAATTATAACTGATTGTCATTCATAAATGCTTTCAACTCATTGGTATAAATTGTGGCATGTTGTGTCGGGAAGCCAAACACAGGTATGGTAGGATTTGGACAGTGGAGTCGAGTGCATATGCTGTGGATTCCATCTCACATTGGTCTTCAGATGCATGATAGAACTGATAAATTGGCTAAGCTGTATGCTTTCAAAGAGGGAGTAGATTACAATCTTGGCTTGTCAGTTAGCAGTTGAGAACAATAATATGAAAAGAACTTCAGTTGAATTTTACTGACATAAGACCAGAGAGACTGAAAAAAAAAGTCAGTCCATTCTATCACATTCTATCATGCAGGAGGAGCCACATGTCTAGGTACATCCCAAAAAAATAAACGACTCCCTTTGGGTGTCACTACTGCCCGGCTCCAGTGGGTTACAAGTATCTTTGGCAGGTTAAATCACCACCACCAGATGTAGACCAAACGAATGTAAACTTTGCCAGATGGACTACTGTCACACCTTGCGTCATTATGTATTGGAGTTTCGATTAAATTTTAAAGAATTTAGAGACAACTCACTCAGAAATGTTCAAGAAATGGCAAAGTATTTTATCCACAGTGGTATATTACAAACCATTCTGGAAAATACCATGACTTTGCTCCCTGTAAATAAAGAATTAACGTGTTGTGTGTGTTGTGTGTGTGTACACGCCTATTTGGGATACTCAAACCCATTTGTGGTTGCAGGGGTCGAGTCACAGCTCCTGGCCCCACCTCTTCGCTGATTGCCACTAGGTCCTCTCTCTCCCTGCCCCATGAGCACTACATACCTCGCCTTAAAACTATGTATGGTTCCCGCCTCCACTACATAATTTCTAGGCTATTCCATGGCCTGGGCTACTCTATGACTGAAGAAATGCTTCCTAACACGCATAACGGAGATAAAACACCTCAATTACTGGGAGCGCTTTAGGTTCCTGAACCTGTATTCCCTGGAATGCAGGCGGGGGAGATACAGATTATATACACCTGGAAAATCCTAGAGGGACTAGTACCCAAAATTGCACACAAAAATCACTAACTACGAAAGCAAAAGACTTGGCAGACGATGCAACATCCCCAATGAAAGCAGGGGTATCACTAGCACGTTAAGAGACCATACAATTAGTGTCAGGGGCCCGGACTGTTCAACTGCCTCCCAGCATACATAAGGGGGATTACCCAAAAGACCCTTGGCAGTCTTCAAGCTGGCACTGGACAAGCACCTAAAGTCGGTTCCTGATCAGCGGGCTGTGGCTCGTTACGTGGGTTTACGTGCAGCCCAGCAGTAACAGCCTGGTTGATCAGTTCTGATCCACCAGAAGGCCCTGGTCACAGGGCCAGGCCGCGGGGGCGTTGACCCTGGAACTCTCTCCAGGTAAACTCCAGGCAACATCCCTTTGATTCATCTGATCTTCAGCTTCCAATTGTGACCTCTTGTGTCTGTGTCCCCTTCTCTGGAACATCCCGTCTTTGTCCACCTTGTCATTCCATGCAGTATTTTATATGTCGTTATCATGTCTCCCCTGACCCTACTGTCCCCAGTGTCATCGTCCGACTTCCCTCAACCTTTCTTCGAAAGGACAACCCCCGTAGCTCTGGGACTAGTCTTGTTGCAAACCTTTGCATTTTTCTCTAATTTCTTGACGCTTTTGACTAGGTGTGGATTCCAAACTGGTGTTGCATTACTCCAGTATGGGCCTGACCATAAATGGTATACAGAGTCTTAAACGAATCCTTACTGAGGTATCGGGAAAGCTATCCGTAGGTTTGCCAGGCGCCCGTATGCGCAGCATTATCTGATTGATGTGCGCTTCAGGGGATATGCTCGGTGTTATACTCACCCCCAGATCTTTTTCCTTGAGTGAGGTTTGTAGTCTTTGGCCATCTAAACTACTGTGTGTGTGTGTGTGTGTGTGTGTGTTTTGTGTGTGTGGGGCATTTGTTGTTCTCATATTTTGGGTTTGAGTTTTTATTGTGCTCCTGTGTGTTTGTAAATCACTTAAATTTTGGTTGCAGGGGTCGAGACTCAGCTCTGACCTTGCCTCTTCACTGATCGCTATACACCCCTCAGGGAAGGTTCCTTGATGTTGGTGAGGGGCTTTGATTTAGGGAATTGGATCTGTGCTCCATTCCCGAATAAGCCTGAATGCCTTCCACATCCCCCCCCCAAAGGGGCTGTATAATCCTACGGGTTTTGCGCTTCCCCTTTATTTTAATAATAATTAAATAATGATCGCTATACTCGTGCCTGGTTTTGTATGTGTGTTCTATCTATTTGTGTGTGTGTGTATGTGTGTGAGAACCAACAGTCAATATTTTGCACCTGTAACTCATTACAGTTGTGACCGGGTGTGGACGTGTGAATTGTTTCATTAGTCTATAATTTGGGTTTATGATTGTAACTATGTATAAGCATAAGTAAGTAACTTTACTTACATGTTTCATAACCTTAGTAACTTGTGAATTTTTTTTACCTTTGTACTATTTAGCTGTCTACTTTGGGGCCCCGTCCCTGGACCCCTTATGTACATTTTGTAATCTGTAAATACCTTTGTAACTTGTCATGATTGTGACCAGATCTACCTAGAGTTCATTACCTTTGTAATTTGTTCTGCTATCAAAACTTTGGGGTCCAGTCCCTGGACCCATTATGTTCCTGGAGTTTACCTGGAGAAGGTTTCGAGGGTCAAAGTCCCCGCAGCCCGGTCTGAGACCAGGCCTCTGTAATCTTTTGATTACTGCCCAAAGGATGGGTATTGGGTGCATAATAAACATAAACTAACACCATACCTGGGGTGAAACCCTGCCACAGCTCTAAGTGCCCTCAGCCTTTCTTTGTATTGGTGAAAAAGTCTCATTACAACAGGTCCAAGTAGTGGGACCTTAAATCCTGGATACCTGTATCTGGTTACATATTCTACAAGAGAGCCATCATGCAACTGGATCTGGCAAACTGTGTCTCTCTGTTGAAGGGGACGCCTGTTGAGTATCTTTGTTTTATCAGTAGAGATTATCAACCCCAGGTCCTGACACTGGGTATGATAAAACTCATGAGCAGGAAGAGTGAAACTGTAGTGGCCAGTGAAGAGGCAGGGCCAGGAGCTGTGACTTAAAACCCTGCAACCAAAACTATGATAAAACACACGGGGTTAATGCTTTATGGGTGGCCCCTTGGTATTTGCCCCCCTGAAACCAAAACAACTAGCGGGGTTAAACACACAGGGTAAGGGCTTTAAAAGTGGACCCTTTGGGTACTTGAAAACCCCAACTGGCAACCACAAAAAAAAGTGAGTTACAAAAACCCCGGGGTAATGTTTTTATAGGGGGCCCCTTGGGTTTTTTTGTGTTTAATCCCGTCCAACAGTCTGCAAAAAACCAAATTTTTGCAAAAACCCAAAAAACCCATTTTTCTCCATAAAAAAAATTGAAAAACCCAAATTTAAAATTCCAAATTTCCCAGACCCCCAAAAGTTTTTAAAAGAAATGCTTTTTTTTCGAGATTAAAAAAATTTAAAATTTGCATACAAAAAAACGAGGGAAAAAATAAAATAAAGCACTAATAAAAATGGATAAATAAAACATTTAAATCATTTATTACGATCTTTTTTGAAGATTTTTTGTTTGAAGGGAAAAGGGGTTTTTTGGGAGCCCCAAAAAAAATACTAAAATGAGAGCTAATACAACTCAAAACGGCTTATTTATCTACACAATTCTCTAATATGAAAATTTTAAAAAAAGAAATATGATACTTCCCAAACGGAAGAATAAAATATGTCATTATTAGGGCACAAGGGGTGGTGGGGGGTGTTGCTGTTGGGGTTTTATAAGAGCCTCTGAGAGCAGTGGTAGGGGTGGTAGCACAGGGGCCCAAACCACTCTATTCACACAATGAAACCTAATTTTTATATAAAACTAAGAAATTCTTACACTAAAATAAATAAAAAAATTTTATTTTGCACTTTTTTAAATAAAAAATTTTTCCCTTTTCCCTTGGAAAAAGACTTTGGAGGGGGACGGCGTTGGGGTCAGTGGGCCCTATAAAATCTAAAAACAGTCTTTGTCGCATCGCTTTTTGGGCCGTCCCAGCCCCCCGCCAAACGCTTTTTCATTTTCCCTGACACCAGAAGTTGAGGTGGGGGCTTGTCGACCTCTGCCCGTCAGCCAGGAAAAATACTATTAGTCAACATGGCGTCGGGTTACGGACGCAGGTTTAAAACACGGGTCGGATTAAACTTTCAGGGGGGCAATACCCACCCCCACCCCCAGGTATTACTACCAAAATCACAGAGAACGATGGTTTCAGGAGGGAAAAAATTTTTACGGCGTGGCATTTGGAACGGAGCCGTAGATTTTTTGTGAAACGGCTCTCCAAGGTTTTAAAACGAGTCGGGGTTTAAAAACCTTTTTCAGGAGTAAGTCTTGATGCAAAACCGGCTGGTGTGTGGGGGTGTCGATGTATCCAAAACATTATACATGGTTTAAAAATTCCCGTAATTCCCCTTTGAGGCGGAGAGACAGAATCAAAAAAGTATTTGAGGAATAGGGAAAAACTTTTCCCATGGGGCCCAGCAGGGGAAAGGGGGTGTGGGGGGGCCTACACGGGTTTGGGCCGGAGGGCCTTTTAACCCAAAAAATGCCCATTGCGACCCCCCAACCGTCTTACGTTTTCCAAAAGGGGAATTCGGGGACACGGGGTCAGGGGGCCCCATACGGGGGACAAAGGCGTACCTCCCCGACTAGGGGGAAAAATTACGATCACAAAAGCGGGGGAAAGTGTGGGAAGGGGCAACGGCCCCGGGGGCCCAGAGGGGAGACCCCCTTTCCCTACCCCGGGGGGAAGCAGGTGTTGACAACGAGTGAAGGAGGGCGTGGTGTCAAAGGAGCGAGATAGTGGATGGGGCTTATAAAGCTGGGGGAGGGGTGAGGGCCCTTAAACCCATTTCCCTGGCCCAGACCCACTTCCAGGGGATCGGGGAGAAAAAGTCCCAAGGGGAAGTGTGGAATTGAGGGGGGGAATTAGCCGGGGTTCGGGAAGTCCTTGTCCCCCCCTGAGGGGGTGGTTGTTTCCGGGCAGGGTATTAAAAAGTTTGGAGGTAAAGGGCCCTGGGGGGGAAACAAAAACAGAATTATTCGGACAAAGGGGAAAGTAAAAGGGGAAACCTGGGGTGTCCCCGGGAAAATTTTTGTCACTGTTTTCAGTGGAGGTAGAGGAAACTTTTGTGAGGCCCCCCGCCCCAAAACCATGGAGGATCCCCCTTTTCACAAGAAAGAGAGCCGGGGCATGGGAAATTCGATGATGTCCTAACGCCACGAAAGGGGACGGGGAAAAGGCAAAAAAAGGGCAGAAAAAGTAAAAGGTATGGTGGCCGGGACAGGAGGAAACCGAAAAAAAGGGGGGGGGGGAGAGAGGGAAGTGTGCAGGTGCCCAAGTGGCCCCACGCGTTCGGGTGGCCATGGGAAGAGTGTAAAGGGGGGAGGCAGGGGGGGAAATTTTAAAAAGGCCCCCGGTTTTGTAGGGAAAAGTAAACGTAAAGGGTTTTTGGGTAATATGTAAAAGAGAAATGGTTTCAAAAGTTTCTGAAAAAAATTTAGAGTGGATGTTGGGGTTTCCTACAGGAGCAAAAATTTTTAAAAGGGGGGGTTTGGGGTTTTGGGGAGATGGGGGGTTTTTAAGGTGGAAAACCCTGCCATCTGCCCTTTTAAAAAGGGGGGGGTGGGTATCTTAATTAGGGGGGCGGGGCCCGTTTGTTTTGCAGGGGAAGTGAGGGGGGGGGGGGGGAAGGGGGGTTGCGGGGTAGAGGGTTTTTTGGGAGGGGAAAAACTGGGGGTTTTTATTAGTGTATATGCGCCTGCAGAAAAAACGTACAGGGGGGAAGCAGGAGTTTTGTGCGGGCCCTTGTGTTTTTTTTTTTTTCCCGTGCTTTCCCGGGAGGGGCAATAGTAGGAGGTGATTGGAACTGCCCCTTAGGAGGGCTGATGTGGAACCGAAAGGGGCGGGTTTTTTGTGTCGGTGGCCCTACGAAAATTTATTGAGAGATATTGGGTTTTAAGGGGAGCATTCAAAGGGGGGGCGGGGGGAGACAAAACCCATACATTTGTTGGGAAAAGGGTTTAGCAGCGGGGTTAGATAGAGTGAATCATTCTCAGGGGGGGGGGTTGTAGTGAGAGTTTTTCAAACTGTTGAAGTAGCATGGCCCGATCATAGAGCAGGGGTTGGTGGGGGTTTGGGGTGGGGGGGGCGCTTGCAAAAATACACGGGGATTTAAACGGGAAAATTAAATATAAGTGCTTTGGGGTTTATGAGGAGGGTTAGGGGGATTTTTTTTCCTAGGAAAGGGGTTTTTAGGGGAGGAGGCACGGGGAGTGGAAGATGTCGTACAATGGTGGGATTGTGTTCCCGGGAAAAGGATTGGGAAATATTTTGGGGGTGGGCAAAACGTATAAATGATTTTAAAATATGGGCCTTTTAAATTTTTTGGAGGCGGTTTAAAGGGGGTGTTTTGAGAAGGGGGGTGTGGGGGGCAACATCCTATGGAAAAATTGGGCGAGGTCAAGGGGGGATTTAGGGAGGTTTCAAAATGAAAAGGGTTTTAAACGGTAAAGGGGGCAGGGAGGGGAGAGGGGGTGCTATGGGGGGACAAACCATCGGCGTGGTTTTGGGTTTAGACGTCAAAAAAAAAGCGCAGGTTACAAACTATTCCCAGGTTAGAGGAAAAACGAGATGGCGGGGGGTTATAAATGGGTAGGGGGGGATACAAAATACAAAAGGAAAGGGGTGTGGATGGCGGGGAAAAATGGGAAGGGTATTGGACAAGTGGGAAAGGGGGGAAATGTGGATTTTGAGAAGGTGTGTGAGTATGTGACGGGGTTTAAAAAAGGGGAAAATGTTTGGGAAAAACTTTAGGGGGGGGTAATAACAGAGGAGGAAATAAGGGTTGGCTTTAAGGGGAAAGAGGGGAAAGGGGAAAGCACCCGGGAAAAGACGGTCTCCCGGCTGAATTTTTTCTCCAAAATTTGGGGGGTGATAAGGGGGTTTTAGGGGGGGTTTATTTAATCAGATTTAAGGAAAGGGTGTGATGGGGGACAAGCAAAACAACAGCAGTTTTTGTGTTGGTCCAGAAGGGGAAAAGGGGGAGCACACCCCCAAGGAGTACCGGGGCCTATCCCTGTTATTGTTTATTATAAAATTGTTCGCTAAACTTGGGGAATAGGTTCAAATCGTGTGGTAGGGGGAAATGGGGGTTTAAAAACGCAGGGGTTGGGGTTTTCCGGGGAAAGGGCGAAGATTGAGGGTCATGGGTTTCTGCCCAAGTTTTTTTTGGGGTAAAAAGGGGGGGGGGAGGGGGGGGCCGGGTTTTTGGCTTTAACTGGCAAAGGGGGGCCCAAAGAAAAGGGGGGAACGCGGAGCATTGGGAGCTTATTAGGGGGCCCGGGGTTTTGGGGGGAAATAGTTAATTGGGGAAAACCCCGTTGTACAAAGGGGCCAAGTTTAGGGGGACAGATTTTAAAGGATCTTGGGGGAGGGGATTTTAATGGGTAGGGGGGTTAGGCAGGGGGGTCCCCTTTCCCAAAAAGTTGTTTGGGGTGCATTCCGGGCCCCTTTTTTTAGAATGGTGAAAAGTTTTTTGTATGTGACAAAAGATGGAGGGAGGGGGGTGGGGGGAGGGGAAAATGTGGGCCGGGGAAACAAGGGTACTTTGACGATACCAAAAGTCCTGGTTTTTGGGGGGGGGGATGACGTTGGGGGTTTTGGATGATGTTGTGCAACAGTTCGGAAATGCAACAGGGATCAGGGTAAATAAGAGAATCAATGATCATGGGGTTGGGGTTTAATTTGGGGGGAGGGGGGGGGGGAGATGTAACGTTTTTGAAAAACAAACGGGTTTTTCTGTAAAAATTTGTGGTTCCCTATTGGGTGATTTGGAAGCTGTCGGGAGGAAAACTCGAATAGATTAATGGAAAGGAAAACAGGGAGTCGGGGTTTCATTGCGGGCCCCATCATCTGATTTTCGTTTAAAAGTGGTTTTTTTTTAAAAAGGATTATTGTAAAAAAAGGTTTTTTGGGAGTACACCGGTTTTTCCCCTTAACAGGGGGCGGCGATTGGGGGGAATTTTGAGACGAGTGTTTAACTTTTTGTGGGGTTTTAAAAGGGGCGATTGGGGTGAGGAGAAAAAGGTTTTTAATTTACCTGTGCGCCAGGGTGGGTTGGGGTTGTTGGGTTTTGGGAGGAGGATTTTAAAAGTGTGTTTTTTTAAATGGGAGGTTTTGCGCGAAGGGTGAAATGGAGGGGCAGCTGGGGAAAAATACATGATAGGTTGAGTAAGTTGTATGGTGGTGTGGGGTTGAGGGAAAGTGAAAAATATTTTGAGGGGGTTTTTATGTTGGGTTTGAGAACCCCGGAAAAATTTGGGGGTAGGGGTTTTTTTGTAAGGGCTTGTAGACAGGGTTGTTGTCCCCTTGAGGGATTGTTCCCCATGTACGCAGGACGAGTATTTGGGGAAAGGTTTGGGGGGTTGAAGTTAAAAACCCAGGGGAAGAGAGGTTTAAACGTTTTTTTCATGGCATATCCCCTCGGGGGAAAGGGTTTTTAAAAACAAGGGGGTTTTTGTGGGCCCGGGAAAGGGGTGGAAACGTGGGGGGGAAAGAGACGGCGTTCCCTGCAGTAAAACTTTTGTGGGAACTGGAGGGTGGTTTGGTATTGGTTAAGTAGGGGGGTTTCAGGGGGGGGGGGGGGTCGAGGGGGGGCGTTCTTCGTGCACTAAACCTAGAAAGTGGGAGGGTTCGGGTGAAGGGGTTTTAAAAGCTTTGGAATTTTTAATAGTGGTTATATATATAATTGGGGGGTGTGAGGGGGGGGGGAATTGGGGAGGGGGGAGGCGGGTAATAGCGGTAACGGTTTAAAAATACGATGGTCGTAATAGAGAACTGTTTTGGGGGGAGGTGGGAGAAGGGTTTTTCGGAAAGGGGAAGAATGTTAAAAGGGTTTGGGTTTTTTCATTTAATCTACGAAATTGGGGGGGGGTGAGTAAGGGGGGGGGGGGTTTGGGGGAAAACAAACGGAAAGGGGGTTTTCCCGGGGGGGAAAAGCGGGGGCGGGGGCCCCGGGGGGGGTGTGAGTAAGGTGGAAAGGGGTATATGAAGGGTTGATGGTGGCTAAAAGGGTATGTAGCATGCAAGGTTTGGGGACAGGGAAAACAAAGGTGAAATCAAGTTTAAATTTCGGGAACCCCCGAATGGAGAAATTTTGTGTTTTTAGGAGTCAGGGTCGGCATGCCCCTTTTTCCCTGTTTTTAAAATGTGAAAAGGTTTTTCAAAATTAATTTTTTCAGACCGTGAAGGCTTTAGGGCTTAAAGTTTGAGTGCGGTTTTATAACCTTTATTGGGCAAAATTTCAGGGCGATAATTGGGATGCAATGAGGGTTTTTTTTAAATTTTGTCTGTTTTTGAGTGTAGTGGGGGGTTTTTTCGAGTGTACTGTCTTTATTTTAGAATTAATAATGTTCCCAGCCCGTTGTTTTCTAGATGGAACGATAATGCTTCCATAAATTTGTAAATGCCTCGTTTTAAAAATTTTGTAATGGGGGCAGTATGGTTTAAATCCTTACTTTATATAAATTTTCTCAGCCGGTGGAAAGGGTGTATTTTAATTTTTTAGTAAAATTTGTTAATAATTTTTTTAGTATAAGTGTGGGCTTAGGGGTTTGATTTTTGATTTTGGTTTTTATTTTGTTTTTTTTTTTTCAAAGCTTGAAAAAGATTGTAGTGAGGCACGTAAGTAATGGGTTAGGTACTTCCCTTTTTAGGGTTTTAATTTTTGGGGGAAAGCATTTTAACTGAGATTGGGGGTTTTGGTTTTTACTCGTTTATCTCCTGTGAAGGTTGTGAACCTTTGTCATATGTCCGTCATAGTATGTTAACTATACAAATCTGAAAGTTGTATATAGTTTACATTTTATATAGTTTATATAGTTATAGTTTATTTTGTTTATCATAGTATGTTATATGGAAAATTTTGTGTGTATATGGGTAACCTCTATTATGTCAATTACAATGTGTTGTTAATAATTGGTTAGTGTATGTTGTGTAGGATTGAGAATCCTACTGTATCCTTTTTTATATCTTAATTTAATATCAATGCTGTAAAGTTTTTAAATAAAATATAAAAAAAAATATATCTCAAACAACATTGTAGGAGTTTCATGTCCTCATTTTTCTATCCCTTAATTGTACAACTTACTTGCTACACTTTATCGTTATCTGGCACTATAGCCTTTATCAACTCCTTCTGTTCTGTTGCCAAATTTTCAAGTTTGTATATTCAACTCCAACCTTTATATTATCCTTTGTACCTGTGTACCTGTGACCTGTCTACCATCTTACTATCATATTATAACCAAGACATTACCATTGTTATTTTTTACTATTATTCTTTTGGTACTTTAATTGTGAATTTTATTTTGTCAATTTAAATCTAGTTATACTCTTGATCTTGTCAACAATCTATACCAGACTCTAGTGCAATTGCAAGTACCATTTCAATTTGTATTTTTATATTATAAGTTCATATATAAGTCCTACTCTAAGATTATTTTCATATCTTAGTGACTATAATTGTGTGCAATTAGAGTAAATATCAATTATATTATTGTTCAAGGCCTTAACTATCTTGTGCTAACTAGTACCAACATACCTCATATATCTTTTTTTTTTTCTACTTTTTTTATTCTTTTGCTACCTTAACATTGTGTATTTTATCCTGTCAATTTAAATCTAGTTAAACTCTAATTTTTGTAAACAACTTAAAAAGCCCTTTAAAGTGCAATTACTTTTTGAGAGTCTTGTGCCTTTTTTATATTACTGGGTTTTTTTAAAATCAGTTGTACTTTTAGTAAATCCCAAAAATTATAATTTTAGACCAAAGTGCAATTACTAGAGGGGATTTTGGTGTATTTTAATTTGTTTTTTTTTATTATTATTATTTTATAATAAAAAAGAAGGGGTTTAAGCCACAAAGGGCTATACAGTTTTGTATTTTTTTTTTTTTTATATTATTAGTTTTAAATCTATTGTCCTTTTAAGCTCTTTCTAGCTAAAAAAACTTTTGGGACTCCCCAAAAGTCATTAAAATAAGCCTTAGGGGCAATTTCAAGTGGGAGTCTTGTTCTATTTTAAATTTGTATTTTTTTTATTACTAGTTTTT
The DNA here is from genome assembly GCF_026875155.1 of Cherax quadricarinatus. Taxonomy (NCBI): domain Eukaryota; kingdom Metazoa; phylum Arthropoda; class Malacostraca; order Decapoda; family Parastacidae; genus Cherax; species Cherax quadricarinatus. Next base: position 26,780,941 of record NC_069429.1, read on the forward strand.
ACCCCAGTTGTACTTTAGGGTTTATTCCAGCACAACCCCATAGAAAAACAAACAAAATTCCCTTTTGTTTAGTAATGATTTTACTTTTATAAAACCAAAATACTCTTGCTATTACTTTTCCAAGCTTTTCCCCCCCTCCGATATCGTTTCAAAATCAACCCCAAAAACTCAGGGGGTTAAAAAACCATAATTTTAAAACCCAGAAGATTTGATTTACGGGACCCTGATTTAAAAATCCCTAATTTTGACACCCAAACAAAAAAACCCATTTAAAATTAAACTACCTTTATTACACAGCCAAAACCCAAAACCAAACACTAAACCTAAACAATTGGGTAAAAAGCCCATCAAATTTAACCCAAAAAACATCAGGTTTCCCCAAGCAAACACTTTGATGACCCTCCTGGGGATCCTTGAATCACTAAAGGGCCCCTTTCTCCTGCATTATTCCTTTCTGGACCTGGCTAAGGGAGGGCCAAAAATAAACTAAAACCCCCTACCCCCGGAAACAAGCAATTCCAAAAATGCGACCAAACCAAAGTTTGGGGGGGGGATTGCAATCTTTTTTACTCTAAAACCCAAATTTAAACTTGTATTAAACACCATTGCTTTAAATGATGAAAAAATGGGGAATACATTTTTGCTAATTTTACTGTAAAAAACCTTAAGGACACCTATAACAATCGTGCCATTTACCGGATACCTCACACAAACATCCCAAATTTCAGTGAGAAATTAAAGTCACTACATAACAAACAGACAAATGAATAAGCACCACCTTCTCTTAGCTGGAGACTTCAACATCAACCTTGGCTTACTAGATGATCAGCCTGTAACTGATTTCATCAATAATATGAACAACACACTTCTCATACCAACAATAACTAAACCAACCAGGCTCACTGAGACAAGTGCAACCATAATAGACCACATATGGACCAATATACTAGCCCCCTTAAATCAGGATAATCACAGATAGCACTACAGACCACTACCCTACCTTCCTCCTGACAAACATTAATAAACCACCACTTGAATACAACAAAGTCTCATTTAGACTCCATGACGAGGCCTCAATAAGGAAGTTCACAACTGACCTAGAGATTGTTGACTGGCCCACAGAATTCTCCAAGGCCAATGGTATTGATTGACTGGACAGACATTTTTCTTAACAAATTACTTAGACTATACAACAAACATTGTCCAATAAAAACGAAACAGATCACAAACAAAACGGCTTGGTTGCCCATGGCTAACCAGCACCATTCTGAAATCCATTGACAAGAAACACCAATATGAAAAGCAATATAGACAGGGCTTAATACACAAAGATATTCTTAAACACTATTCATCAGTTCTCACCAAAGTAATAAAGAAAGCCAAACAACTATACTACTCCAGTAGATTCACTGACACAAGAGGAGATATAAAAAAGACCTTGAAAACAGTCTCTCAGATTCTAGGGACCCACAAACTGAAAAAAAACAAGAATATTGTCCTAACTAAACCTAATGAAACACCCTACATCCCACTGACACAGCTAACAAGATAAATGACTTCTTCTCAACCATAGGATCTAATCTCGCCAATAAAATCCCACATATTAATGCCCATGCCGGGGACCACCTAGATGGGAATTTCCCAAATTCCTTCTATCTTGCACCAACTGAGCCCTCAGAAGTCACCGAGATTATAAAGTCACTTAAAAACAACTCAGGGAATCTGTCTGTCCCACCATTACTGTACAAGTGAGCGGCCCATATCCTTTCGCATGCTATTTCATTACTTTTTAACAAGTCACTAGAAACTAGCACCTTCCCGAAACTACTCAATATGGCAAGGGTTACACCAATACATAAAGGTGGTGACCCTACAGACTTAAACAACTATAGGCCAATATCAAACTTACCATTGCTATCCAAAATCTTTGAGAAACTCGTGTACAGGAGACTATATTCATTTATAACAGCACAAAACATACTCAACCCCTGCCAATTTGGATTTAGGAAAAATAAAAGCACTAATGATGCAATCATAAAAATGCTAGATCTGCTTTACACAGCATTGGAAAATAAGGAATATCCACTAGGAATTTTTATTGACCTAAGCCCCTCAAGGAAGGTTCCTTGATGTTGGTGAGGGGCTCTTGATTTAGGGAATTGGATTTGTGCTCCAGTTCCCCGAATTAAGCCTGAATGCCTTCCACATCCCCCCCCAGGCGCTGTATAATCCTCTGGGTTTAGCGCTTCCCCCTTGATTATAATAATAATAATAATATTGACCTAAGAAAAGCTTTTGACACAGTAGACCACGACATCCTACTCCACAAACTTGACCATTACGGTATAAGAGGCCATGCGCTTGCTTATTTCAAATCTTACCTTACTAATAGGTATCAGTAGTCACCATTAAAGACACAGCATCAACAACACGGCCACTTGATACAGGAGTTCCGCAGGGAAGTGTCCTTGTTCCCCTGCTCTTCCTCATATACATCAATGATCTTCCAAACGTATCCCAACACCTGAAACCCATTCTCTTTGCTGACGACACGACTTATGTCATCTCTCACCCTAATCTTGCCACCCCCCAACACCATTGTTAACGAGGAGCTGATCAAAATATCGACTTGGATGACAGCCAATAAACTTACGCTTAACACTGGACAAAACCTACTATATTATGTTTGGTAGCAGAGCAGGAGATGCACAAATTAACATTAAGATCGACAACACTAATTACCAGACATAATGAGGGGAAATTCCCAAACCCTTTAAAAACAACCTTTTTCAACACCCAACCAAAATAAAAAAAAAAGACCAAAAATTTGATTTCCCAAATAAAAAAATCCCAAAACCCTTTCCAACAAACCCCACCACTTTTTTACCATAAAACCTATTTTTTTGGGGGGGTCAACTTCCCAAAAAAAAAATTAAAAAAAAAAGTGGGTATTTATTTGGAAAAATTTAAAAAAAATTTTTCTAATAATTATTGGGGAATTTTAAGGATTTTAAAAATAAACCCCAAAATTTTTTAAACAGAACCCACAGGCATAACCCAGACACAAACCCCCCAAATTCCCCGCCACTAACCCCCAAAAACATTGCCCCTAAAACTGGACATCCTACCTGAGAACTCTAGAAACTGCAGACACATTCATCACCTTCAAAACTACCATTAGAAAACATCTTATCTCCTGAAAAACCCCCCATCAACTAACACACAAATACCACCTGTGGTTCACACTTACACTCACTCACCCATTTGACCATAAACAGAAATATTAATCTCAATCTTAAAATAATGAATCCTATGATACTCCAATACTAGAAACTATGTACTGTGCCAAAAAAAAGCATTCACATTGCTAAACTCACAAACTAGTATTTAGTCACTTTGCCATAATACCAACTTACCTCATAATTTGTAATATTTTAAAATAAACAATTAAACTAAGTCTTTCCCGAAATGCCTAGCCATGCTAGGCTTCTAGTGGTACACTCTGTAATCAATTATTTAACTACATGTAAAACCACACAACAACAAATTCTGTAAATTCAACATTGTAATCTTTATAAGAATAAACTTTGAATTTGAATTTGAATTTTTAAAAGTTGTAGAATCCTAAGAAGGCACATCTCCCATCTCTCTTTCCTCCTCCTCCTTTTTGATAATAATAATAATAATAATAATAATAATAAAAAATGAAATAATAATCTTCCTCCTCCTCTTTGGTACTTTGCTATGTTTCTTTTCTTGAATTCTTTGGCCATGGGGCTTATTTAGAGGTTTTTAAGCACAAAATATCTGGATTATTGCACTGTATTGCAAAATGTTTCATATGAATTCAGGGTGCAATGGCACTCACCGAAATCCCAAATGGCACTGAGTGCATCTGTTGCAGGGTTTGTGGTGCAGGGACACATGTACCATCCACTGCCAAAATCCAATGGAAATCATGAAAACCCCAAAGCCTGTATTTTCCCGAAAAAGGGGCCCAAACACTCAAGAACCCCGAAAACCCAAAGGGGCCCAAACTATTTTTACAGGGTTTCTTAAAGAGTGGCCCCTGAAAAGTACCACTGGATAAAATTCTTTTTAAAAAATTTTTTAAACATTTCTGACCCAAGTTGCCCCTTTAAAATTTCATTTTTTTTAAAACGCCTCCAGAAAAATATACGTGGGGTGTGCAATAGCCATCTGACAAATTTTAAACTCTGGTGTGGAGTTTTTAAACCCTCCCAAATGTACTTGTAACCCCGCCAGAGTCGGGGGCCAGTATTTGACATCCAAGAGTTTTGTTTATTTTTTTTTGGATGCACCATAGACATGTGGCTCCTGCATATGGAATGATGATGGGAATTGGGCCCTGACGGGGTGTCAGTCTCCTTGATTTTTGATCATAAAAATTCTTTAAAATTCTTTTAGTTTTATTTTTCTAAAAACTGCTGACTGGCAAGCCAAAAATTGTAATTCCCCCTATTTGGAAGCATAAAACTTAGCAAAATTTCTTTAAGTTCTACAGGGCATCTGAAGCCCAAATGTGAAATGGAATCCAAAAGCAGTGAAATGCTGACCCACTGTCCACAATCCAAACCAACCGTCCCCTGGTTTCCCTGACACAACCCGGGCCACAATTTATACTAAACGATTTGAAGCTTTTTAAAGGATGACAATCAGTTAAAAATTAAAGTGTCAAACCTTAGATACATGGCACACTGATGGCAAGGAGCGTGGAAAACAGTTTTTTTGATGCATGCTCCTTTTTTGTTTGAAAGACCTTTCACTTTGTTTTACAACACAGCACTCCCAGATGAAAACCATAAATTTTGGAAAACAGAACCATCAACGAAAATAATTTGTGAGAGTGTGTGCTGTGTGACGAAGTCATCAACACATCTTAAGGAAACCTTTTTTGGTTTCCCAAGGAAAAGCTTTGGTTGTATTTAAGAAGTATTTTTGAAGAGAGGGAAATGGAGGGTGGTAGTTTGCAAGGGGGTAAAAATTCCCCCGGAGTGGTTAAGTGCTACGTTACTTTCCCTTGGCAGGGGATCATGTATTTTGTTTCACTGAAGGTTGATTCCTTTTTTTCCTCAACCCAAACTGGAGGGTGTTCACCAGTGCTGGGGGAAGTTTGGAGGGCTTCTGAAACAGGAGTTTAATGGGCTTTCATTAAGGGTATTTTTTTTCAGTAACACGATTTCCCGAAGCTTTAAATATCAATTCTTCCTGCAAAAATTTAAAAAATTTTGGGAGTAAAGAGGGCATCCCCAAAATGATCCCGGGATTGCTTTTGTTCTGGGAGTTTTTTTTCCCGCCCCTCCAAGCTTCCACAGACAAAAAGGCAAGTAGGGCGCCGCATAATAAAAACCCAATTTAAATTTTAAAATAAGCAAGATACATCATTTTTCCCCAATTTAAACATTAGCAACATACCGGGGTGAAACCCAGCCACAACTCTAAATTCTCTTTAACCTTTCTTTTTGGGGACAAAAATTTTCATTTTCAAGAGGTCCATGTAGTGGGGACCCAAAATTTTTGATCCGGGATCTGGTTATATGTTTTGAGAAAGAGGGCCCCTAATGCAACTGGGAAACTGACGAAAAATGGCCTCTCGTTAGAAGGACGCCTTTGGGGTATCCCTTTTTTTTTTTACCAAATAAAAGGGATTATGAAACCCCAGGTCCTGACATGTGGCCCAGTAAAAAGATTAAGAATGGTTTTTAGTGTGCGCCCTTGGGGAATGAACAAGTACGGCCCCGGGGCGGTGGGGTTGAAGTTGTTGCCCAGTTTGGCCGGCTTGAAGAGAAAGGTTTTTATGGTTCCCCCCAAAATTATACGGGGGATTAAACTCTAGGCCCGACATTAAGGTAGTTTACCCCCCCTCTTTTCTTGGGGATTTTGAGTTGCCAATTTTTTCATTCGGGGATGATTTCATGTGCAAGCGGTATAGGCCCCAGGATTTTCCGGTGAAAATATAACAGGGCCCCCCCGTTCCGGGTAAGGCGGAATTTCGACCCCCTTTGGGGAACCCTTTTATCGGGGGGGGTTCTCTCTCATTTTTAGGCCAGTTTTCCCAAAAAGGGCTGATTGGCAGAATTTCCGAAATAGAAAAGGCCTGGAGGATATGGGGGGCATCCCAGTTTTGGGGGGTTTTACATCCTGTATTTTCGGATTGTTTTCAAGTTTTGGGGCCGGGGGAAATCCTAGACTTTTGCTCCCAGGCTTTAAGGGTTTTTTCGCTCGGGGCCAGAATTTTTTTTTGACCGAGAATTTTAATTTCCTCTTTTTTAAACCATTGGGGAATTGAAATTTTTCCATCTTGAACTTCTATTGTTTCCGGGCACCCCAAAGATTTGATTGATGTCTCCGGGACCTTGCATGTTGCAATGGAAGACCTGTCATGCAGATTCGGGTGTCATCTGGAAAGGGAAAGACAAGGTGCGGGTGACATCCTTGTCATGTCAGTATGGGGATGAGAAACAAATGGGGCGAGTACTGTCCCTTTGGGAACAGAGCTTTCACATTACTCCCTCAATTTTACTCTTTGACTACTACTCTTTGGTTCTTTTTGTGAGGAAATTAAGATCCACTCAATTTTCTGTTTTTTCCTTTTTAGCACGCATTTTGGGAGCTTTTAGTTATGGGGGTCACACTTTCGAAGGCTTTTGCAAAGTCTTTTTAATTACATCTCTTTTTTTTTTTGTCTTCTAGTGCATTTTGGGCCCTTTGTCATAGTGATCCAAAGTTAAACAACAGGAGCGCCCGTTCTAACCCATTTTCCCCCGGGTTTTTAAATTGAGGGGTATCAGAGGGGTGGCGATCTCGCTTCTTAGGCCCTTTCAAGTTTTTTATGATATGGGATGTTAGTGCTACGGTCTGATTTTCTTTGCTTTTGGTTTTACTGCCCCCTTTGGGGATGGGCTATGTTTGTTGTTTTTGTAACGTGGGACGCCCCCCGTGTCCATGCTCCCCCTCCATAGGATGGTAAAAGCCGTGATAGGGGCTTTTTGCATTTTTGATGAACACAAGTTCATGAGTCTTCCCTGGGGCGAGTCATGGCATGAAATTTTAACGCCTTTCGAGTCATTTGCATCAGGATAAATCAGATGGCTTGTTTTAACCAAAAATCTGTGGCTCTCTCATAAAAATTAACTTTTATCTTTGACTCCAGCCGGTTAGCACTTGCTAAAAAACCCATTGGGGCTTGGGCCCCCCCTTTCTTTTTAGGCCCCCTTTTTTTTAACCTGCCCAAAATAATAAAAATTTTTTTTAACCCAACCTAACCTTGCCAAAAACCCCCAATTCCCCCCAACCTTTCCCAACAACCTACCTAACCAACCTTCCTTAAAAAATTTAAAAACCACCTAACCTAACCTAACCTAGCCAAAATAAATAATAGAAATAGGAAAACCTCCTACCTCCAACCTAACCAACCTCACCTCCCCTAAAAACCTCCAAAACCCGTAATCTTAATAATAGTTAAATAATAAATAACTAGAAATTTCCAAAAAAAATTTTTAACCCAATAGTAACCTAAAAAAAAGTAAAAGAAAAAAAACCCAGAACAATTACCAAAAAAATAAAACCCAAGAAAAAACCCAAAAAACCCAAAAAAAAGAAAAAAAAAAGAGTAAAAAGGAGTTTAACCGGAAGAGGGGGGAAAAAAAGGGGTTTTAAGGTTTAAGAGCCGAAACCAGGTGAAAACCGGGCACGAAAAAAAACAAAGAGCCAACCCCAAAAAAAAATTTTTTCCCCTCCCCAAAAACCGGGGTTGGGAAAAACCCCTAAATTTTAAAAAAGGAAAAACCCCGGGCCCCCCCCAAAAATTTTTTTTTAAGGGTGTAAGAACCCCGCCAGGGGGGAGGGAGGGCTTTTGCCCAGGAATTTTTTTGGGGCAATTTAACCCCAAAAAAAGGGGAAAAAAACAGATTTCCCCCCAAACCCAAAACCAAGCAAAATTAAAAAATAAAACCCTTTAACAAAAAAAAAGAAAACCAAAATAAAGAAAAAAAAAACCAATAAAAACCAAAAAACCAAAACCCTACCCAAAAAAATAAAATACCTTTTAAAAAAAAAAAAGGTTTTTTGGGGGGAAAAAAAATAAAAAGAGAAAACTTTTTTTAAAAAAATTTACCAATTTTGAAAGCGAACACATAAAAAAAAGGGGAAGGAAAATACAAGAAAAAAAAAAAAAGAAGAACAATGGACAAAGTTTAAAAAAGTGAAAGGGGGAAGGAATGAAACCCCAAACCCGCAACCAAAGCGAAAATTGGGGAATGGGTAATTTGGAGGGACCCCACCCCAAACCCAGACCCCCTTTGGGGGGGGGGAAAACCTTTAAAATTTACCCTAAATTCTTCCCCCCCCCCCCCCCGGAAACTCCCCCCCCCAAACCTCTCCGCACCTTCCCCTTTCCTCCAAAATCCAACCTTTGGCCAAAATTTTTTCCCCCACAAAAAACCAAACCCCAAATCTAACAAACCCCTACCTTTTTCCCAAAACACAAAAGCCCCCAACCCCACAAAAAAAAAACCCACACCAGGGGGAAAAAAAGAGCTTGGAAGGGGTTACCACAAGTAACCTTACATCCTAACCTAATATATAATTATATAATATTGTTAGACTCTAGATAAAGAGTCTGCCAACATATTTTCTTTGCCGGCAATATGTAAAATTTTAATACAATAAGGTTGCCAAATCAAAATCGAGAACAACGTCCAGTATTGGGCCCCTACTTAAACAAGATGGGTCCTACACAGATGACAGCAAGGAAATGAGTGAGCTACTCAAGTCCCAATATGACTCAGTTTTTAGCAAGCCGCTAACCAGACTGAGAGTCGAAGATCAAAATGAATTTTTTATGAGAGAGCCACAAAATTTGATTAACACAAGCCTATCCGATGTTATCCTGACGCCAAATGACTTCGAACAGGCGATAAATGACATGCCCATGCACTCTGCCCCAGGGCCAGACTCATGGAACTCTGTGTTCATCAAGAACTGCAAGAAGCCCCTATCACGAGCCTTTTTCCATCCTATGGAGAGGGAGCATGGACACGGGGGTCGTCCCTCAGTTACTAAAAACAACAGACATAGCCCCACTCCACAAAGGGGGCAGTAAAGCAACAGCAAAGAACTACAGACCAATAGCACTAACATCCCATATCATAAAAATCTTTGAAAGGGTCCTAAGAAGCAAGATCACCACCCATCTAGAAACCCATCAGTTACACAACCCAGGGCAACATGGGTTTAGAACAGGTCGCTCCTGTCTGTCTCAACTACTGGATCACTACGACAAGGTCCTAAATGCACTAGAAGACAAAAAGAATGCAGATGTAATAAATACAGACTTTGCAAAAGCCTTCGACAAGTGTGACCATGGCGTAATAGCGCACAAAATGCGCTCTAAAGGAATAACAGGAAAAGTCGGTCGATGGATCTATAATTTCCTCACTAACAGAACACAGAGAGTAGTCGTCAACAGAGTAAAGTCCGAGGCAGCTACGGTGAAAAGCTCTGTTCCACAAGGCACAGTACTCGCTCCCATCTTGTTCCTCATCCTCATATCCGACATAGACAAGGATGTCAGCCACAGCACCGTGTCTTCCTTTGCAGATGACACCCGAATCTGCATGACAGTGTCTTCCATTGCAGACACTGCAAGGCTCCAGGCGGACATCAACCAAATCTTTCAGTGGGCTGCAGAAAACAATATGAAGTTCAACGATGAGAAATTTCAATTACTCAGATATGGTAAACATGAGGAAATTAAATCTTCATCAGAGTACAAAACAAATTCTGGCCACAAAATAGAGCGAAACACCAACGTCAAAGACCTGGGAGTGATTATGTCGGAGGATCTCACCTTCAAGGACCATAACATTGTATCAATCGCATCTGCTAGAAAAATGACAGGATGGATAATGAGAACTTCAAAACTAGGGAGGCCAAGCCCATGATGACACTCTTCAGGTCACTTGTTCTATCTAGGCTGGAATATTGCTGCACTCTAACAGCACCTTTCAAGGCAGGTGAAATTGCCGACCTAGAAAATGTACAGAGAACTTTCACGGCGCACATAACGGAGATAAAACACCTCAATTACTGGGAGCGCTTGAGGTTTCTAAACCTGTATTCCCTGGAACGCAGGAGGGAGAGATACATGATTGTATACACCTGGAAAATCCTAGAGGGACTAGTACCGAACTTGCACACGAAAATCACTCACTACGAAAGCGGAAGGCTTGGCAGACGGTGCACCATCCCCCCAGTGAAAAGCAGGGGTGTCACTAGCACGTTAAGAGACCATACAATAAGTGTCAGGGGCCCGAGACTGTTCAACTGCCTCCCAGCACACATAAGGGGGATTACCAACAGACCCCTGGCAGTCTTCAAGCTGGCACTGGACAAGCACCTAAAGTCAGTTCCTGATCAGCCGGGCTGTGGCTCGTACGTTGGTTTGCATGCAGCCAGCAGCAACAGCCTGGTTGATCAGGCGCTGATCCACCAGGAGGCCTGGTCACAGACCGGGCCGCGGGGGCGTTGACCCCCGAAACTCTCTCCAGGTAAACTCCAGGTAAGCCCAATGCATGAGCCTTGTGTTGTGGTTCTTCATGGCTTGGAGATATACTAGAGGATTGTCATCACTGTAGACGGTGACCACCTGTGATGTCTGGCCCACATAAACATCGAAATGCTCCAAAGCCAGAACCACCGTGAGGGCTTCTTTTTCAATGGTAGAGTAAGCCCTCTGATGCGGCTGGAACTTTGCCGAGAAGAAGGCTAAAGGCTGCAACTCCTCGTTCCCATTTTGCAATAGTACTGCCCCAACCCCAGACTCACAAGCATCAACCTGTAATGAAAAACGTTTGGAGAAGTCTGGAGACAAAAGAATGGGTGCAGTACACAATAATCTTTTTGCTTTATCAAAAGCATTTTTACAATCTGGGGTCCAAATAAAGGGAACTTTGTGACTGGTAAGAGTGGTAAAAGGGGCTACAATATCTGAGAAATTCTTACAGAACTTCTG
>NC_069429.1:26792475-26808092 GCF_026875155.1 Cherax quadricarinatus
TTTCCTCGTGTTTACCATATCTGAAAATTTAAAATTTTCCATCTTTTGAACTTCATATTGTTTTCTGCAGCCCACTGAAAATTTGGTTGATGTCCGCCTGGAGCCTTGCAGTGTCTGCAATGGAAGACACTGTCATGCAGATTCGGGTGTCATCTGCAAAGGAAGACACAGTGCTGTGGCTGACATCCTTGTCTATGTCGGATATGAGAATGAGGAACAAGATGGGAGCAAGTACTGTGCCTTGGGGAAAACAGAGCTTTTCACCGTAGCTGCCTCGGACTTTACTCTGTTGACGACTACTCTCTGTGTTCTGTTAGTGAGGAAATTATAGATCCATCGACCGACTTTTCCTGTTATTCATCTTTGTAATTTGTGATAAGGTGTAAGACCTCGCCTGTACCATCCATTATATCATTATATGTACCATATTATTAACACATACAAGAAGTCTCTGAATGTATTTTTAGTAAGGTGTGTATAGTATTAAGTAGTTGTAATCTGGGTTAAGTATAATTGGAAGTGTTCATTGAACTTGAACACTTGTGTCATATGATCTATTTCAGACTTCTGACTTTATAGTAAATATTTACTCTTGCATAAGCTATAAGGGAAAGATAAGCGAGGAATTCTTGTGTGAGTCTTACACCGGATATCATCACTGGCAAACATGACAACTGTCATAGAGGAACCTATTTCTGCAGGTGATGGAAATGATGATAGCTTCCAGACCTTTAAAAGCAAACAAAAGAGAAAAAATGAGAAAGGGACCAGAGCGTCGACGTAGTCAGACTCACTTGACTCGTACTCAATGTGACACTAAACGTCCTTGGTGCACAGAGGCTGCAAGAAGTCTTTCTTCAAAGGAAGAATGTGTTAAGCTGAACTTCCCTGACAACACCCTGCTGCCTGCTAAGTGTGCATGGCTAATGGAAGCTGTAAACAAGCATCCTAACTCAAGGATCCAGTTTAGGAAAAACACACACAACTTTGTGTTTGTGGAACAGAATGCAGAACTGATCAATGATCTACTTAGTACACCTTATAGGGGTATTAAGCTGCTCCGACCTCCATCAGACACTCACCACTTTAAAAAATGGGTCAGTATCATAATCTTTGGATACCCTCTCTACATGGACCCATCCCATCTGACTCTCAGTGAGCATATCATCAAGCCTAAAAGACTTAAAGGAAAATCCCAAATTATTGCCAGTTGGGTAGGTCCTGTGCCCCTCCCCCGGAATATCTGGGTGCACGTTTACGTTTCCTAAACATCGAAGTGTACCTAACCCCTAAACGTAGGTGTTACAAATGCCAGCACTATGGCCATGTTGCAGTAGACTGTGGAATACTACATTCTTGGTTGAAATGGGGCGGGGAAAAACATTCCACTAAAAATGCACAGTAGGCCTGACACCCAAAAAATTTTTAATGTGAAATTAACGTAAAAAAATTTGGGGTTACATTTTTCCCACAAGGATTTGCATCAAACCCAAAAAAACCCTTTCCCTATAAACCTGAAACATTCCTTTAAGGTCAGTGAGGATGAGGCCTTTCCAGTCAAACCCCCGCCAATCTGAGTTTAACCCTCTGCAAAGGTGCAAAAACCCCCACCCACTGCAAAGGATTCGGTGATACCAGAATGCCATAAACACAAAACCAGCTGTGAAGGATCAAGCCATCCCTGCTACAAATATGGAACTACGGTCGGGCCACTACAGATACCAAGGGCCCTACACCTGAAAAAGGGATGATTTTGGTCTTTTACCCAAAAATACACAAAACTACAACAGTCAGAGGGAAAACACACAGGTAACCCCCCTGGAAATTGGAAAAGATTCAATGCCAGGACCTACCTGAAAATAAATGATGAAACAGAAAACACAAAGTAAACCATTTTACCTGTTAAGTTATAGGTTTAAAGAAAGCACTCCCCCAAAAGTGCCACCCACCAGAGGCATTGGTTTCGCCTGCCCTTCCTCATATTTAAAAAAATTTCCAGAAAAAAATTGAGAAATTTTGAAAAAATCCTGACAATTTTAATAAATATTTTGGTAATCAGGATGATGCCTTGGGGCAGGGGTAAAGATGAAAAAAAGTGCGGGAAATTCCCCTTTCGGGTTTCCAGCAATTTTTGAGAAAAAAACCCCATGACTCTTGCCTTCAAACTTGCCTTTTAACTTGCTGTCAAATGCCAAAAAATTTACTTAAAAAAAAAAGGGTCCTGAAAAAAAGACGTACAAACTATCTTTTTGCTCTTAAGTGCCCGAAACACTGTAGTCAAAGCATAATATTTTTTACCATCTTTTTGGCAAGAAAAGTAATAACTAAAGGGCAATGGATACTTTAACAAATTTTTTTCTGGAACATTGTTTCCCAAATAAGAATGGTTGCCTGACTTACATCATATAGAAACCCCAAGAAAAAGGGGGGTCCCCCTGTTTGCAAAGTAATTGAAAGATGGAGCACCTCCCCCAAAATTTGCTGGATATGCAGATTATAACCAAAGGGTAAAAAAAATTTGTTGTGTGATGTATGCCCAGAAAGAATTTTGCCAAAATTCCCCCTTTCCTTGCAGAGCCGATTTTAACTTTCAGTATAAATGGTGTCAAAGTATATAAAGGCGATTTTTCCAAAAACCTTTTTAATCTCAAATCCCCCCAGCGAACGAGCTTCGACCTAAGGCTTTCAGATCGCATAAATATTTAACCTACCATCATTTTTAAAGATTTTAATCCAGCATAAAAAATATTGGGGGGCCCTAAAAAAAAACACCATAACAACAAACATGGCTGCCACCAGCCCATCCTCCCCCCTCTTTCCCCGGATTAAACCTACCTAGTATCTCTCGGGTATGACCAACGATCCAGATACCCTAAACCCATGAAATTCCCCAACTTAGTTATTGAAAATTTTAATTTTCGAGAGACGCAAAAAAACAAGACACCAGGATACACAACTCGAGAAAAAAATCCTCAGCCCTTAAACAAAAGTTATCCACCTGGAATGACTAACTGTGACAAAAACCACCCAAAAACAGCCCTAGAAAGCCTTTACCCAACAAATAATATTTTCTTAAAACAAATTAAGAACCGTAAAAAAAAAATGGAAAGAACAACTTAGAAAACCATTTCAGTAAACTATTTTGCTCTCCAAGAAGATAAAACTGGCAAAAAAAACCTATGGGACGCAGTAATATTTTAAACGGGTCCCCTTTTTCCCAGTGATATAAACCAAACAAACAGAAAAAGAAATTACCCCTGCAAATCAAAAAGGGCCCAAAACAAGTTTTTTTATTGAAAACCAGATTTCTGAAATAAAAAACCAGTTTACTGGGATCCCAGGGTAGAAAAATTTTTATGCTTAGTTTCAACTCACATATGGGAAAAAAAAACTTAATTATTGCATCTATTAAAGTAAAGAAAGAGGTAAAACATAAACGATGTTTTAAACCAAAAAAACGTCAGAACCCCCTGTATAGGTCAAAAACTTAAGCGGGAAAATAATGACACAAACCCCCAAAATGCTTCACACGGGAGGGAAAAATTTCTAGTTAGGAAAAAAAAATGTAGGTAAACTGTACAAAAATCACAAACGAGAAGATCTATCACGATTTCTCAGGGATACAAATTTTACAGAGAAAACAAACAAGGCCAACTTAAAAGTCAACTTTTGTAGTGATTTTTTTCCCCTTTATTTTTTCAAAATTTAAATTGTAACAACCCTTAGTTTTAAAATAATAAACTACCTCATTTTGGGGTTTTAAAAAACTATAACTAAATCCCCTTTATTGTTTTTCCCCTTATTTACTATTGTTCGTTTGAACATTAGCTGAATTGATATTTTCCCCGTCCTTTATTACAAACCTCATTTTTTTTTTTAAAATACTACAATTGATATTACTTATTTAAAATTAAATAAATATCTTTTTTACAAAAATTTAAATTTTACTCTTAACATTTTTACATTTAAAAACCAAAAATTTACTTTGACAAATTCCCTTTACCTTTTTAATACCACATTTACATCCTGATTCCCCTCTTAATTCCCTTTGGGTACGGGCCATATAACCTCAATATAACTACCGTGCAATATTGAATGAAATAAACAATTACTTTTTCCCACTTTTTTGAAATCATTTTTTATTTAATAAAATTTTATTAAACACCATTTTTTTACAAACCATTTTCCAATTTTACTTTTGTACATTAAACATTATTTTATACTTCCCAAACATTTTGTTCCCCAATTTTAAATTTTTTTATATTAAACCCCCAACCCTGAAATTACCTTTGTACCTTGTACCGGGTACCTTCTCCCAACTTAAAAACTATCATTTTTATAACCAAGAAATTCCCCTTTGTTTTTTTTTTACTTTTAAATTCTTTTGTATTTTTAATTTGTAAATTTTTATTTTGTAAATTTTAAATCTATAGTTAAAAACCTTGATTTTTGTCAAAAACCCCATACCAAAACCTCTAGTGCAATTGCAATTCCCTTTTCAAATTGAAATTTTTAAATAAAATTTTTATATTAAAATTCCTACCATCTGCCCCATTTAATTTTGCTTCCCTTTAAACTTAATTTTAGCCCCTTTTAAATTTTCTCCTTTATTTTAGTTTTATAAACTATCCATTTTATATCCACAACTGTTAAAATAATCAATTTTGCTTTTCCCAAGGCTAAAGTAGAAAAACCACAATCTTCCCATTATTTTCCCAAAGGGTCTTTAAATTCCAACCCTATTTTAAATCCCTTTTTTTAAATAATTTTAAACTATAATTAAAAAATTTAAAAAATTACCTTTATAGTACTACTACTATAAAATTCCCCAAGCACAATTTATGATCATCACTTTTTTTGTATTAGTCCCTTAGCTAAATTTTTTTACATTTTTTAAATAATTCGGGTGCTTTTTTTTAGTTTAAACATTTATTTTGTTTTATACTTAATTCTAACTATAAAAACACTACAAATCTTATGTTTAACAAGCATTGATCCCATACCAACCTTTTTTAAATGATTTAAAATGAATCAAACATTACGTAATTACTACACTGCAAACAATAAAAGGGCACTTCTCAGGGCCAAAAACAACATAACTATTTTTAAAAAAAAATATCAGATCATTAAGAAAGGGCTTTAAACGATGCCCTTTAAATAGCATTCCCTAAATTCCAAACATCCCCAAAATGCCACATTACCTAACTGAAACCTGGCTAAACCCCTGATAGTACAGATTTTCAATCCCAAATTCCCCCGGGTTTACACGCCATACCAACGTAGGCCAGACCAACAAGGGGGGGCCCAACAGCCATATACTACTCAGACCAACTAAAAATTATCACTAATACGGGCAAAAGGGAATGAACTTGGGAATATATAATACCCAAAATTAAAACCCAAAATCCCTTTAACAAAAACCTTCACATTGAAAACATCTACAGAGTTCCACAGTCAAACATTGGGCCAAATTTTAGTCAAAATCTGGGAATTTAATGAAAACGTTTCACGCATAACAAAATCACTTACAACTCTCGGGTGATTTCAATAAAAATCTCCTCAAGACCAGGACCCAAAACGTTACGGAATTCAAAACCCCACAATGAAAAAAGTATTTTTACAAAACAGAAAACCAAAACCTACAAAAAATTACGAGACGGGTTTTCCCCTACTTGACCACATCGGGACCAAACACCATACCCCCTTTAAAATCGGGCAAAATTTACAGAAAAAACCACAGACCACTCCCCACTTTCCTCAAAAACAACTTTTGGGTAAACTACCCCAAGACACTACTAAAGTCCCCTTTCCAGCCCTTCACAATGAGGACCCAAAAATAACTTCGAAACAGCATTACAAACTTTGATTGGCACACTGAGTTTAAAAATCATCCCGATATTGCCCGAAGTATTAAAAAATTTTTTCTAAAAAGCCCCAATACCTCTATAACAAGCACTCCCAAAAAAAAAAACAAAACAGATGACAGCAAAGAGACTGAAAGTCCCGGGCTAACACCCAGCATTCTCAAATCCATAAATAAAAAAACACCAATAAAAAAAACAGTACAAAAGGGGCCCACAAAACCCCAAGACCAAACAAAACGTTACTCGCCCAATCCTAACCAGCCTGATAAAAGGGAAAAAAAATTGAAAATTATGAAAACAAAATTATCCAACTTACGAGTGATATAAAAAAGACCGGAAAAAAAAAAACTAAAATTTCCCGGGGAAAAAAAAAATACACGAAATAGCGAAAAAAAATTTAAGAAAAATGATAAACCCCCAACTCCCACCAACAAAAACCCAAAAAACCGCTTTTTTCTTCCCCAAAAAAAGGGAAAAAAAACCTTCCCCATAAAATCCCAAGCCGATCCCCCCAAAACCAAATAACTACCTCCCCGGGCAACTCCCCCGGAAAACCCCCCTTTCCTACTCCGACTAACCCATACGAAGTCCCCCCTTTTTAATAAAATGCACAAAAAAACAAGGCGGGAAATTTTAAAGTACCTTCCCAAACCCTTTATATATAAAAAAGTTTTCACAAGTGCTATCTCCTCAATCATTGCAACCATTTTAACAAATCCATTGAATCCTCCCCCCTTTCCCTACGTACCAAAATGGGAAAAGGGGTCACCCCGACCAAAAAGGGAGGAGACCAAACAAGTTGAATAACTATAGGCCAATATCCAACTTACACCCTCTCTAAAAAATCTTTAAAAAAACCAAATTTCATAAACAACCCACTCCTACCTATCTCCCAAACATACTCAACCCCTCCTTTTTTGGCCCAGGCCTAATAAAAATACTAATGATGCTATTATACACGGGCAAGAAATATATACACTGCAATAGAGAAAAAAGAATCCCACGGGGGATTCATTGACTTAAATTAAACTTTTTTAAAACAGTTGACCATGACTTTTTCCCACGTAAAATTGTCACACTAAAGGGAAAAAGAGGGCCTTCCCCCCAATTTCCTCAAATCATACCTCAGCAAAAGAACCAATTTTGTGAAAGCAAATGGGGCAAACCTTTTGCGCAACCAAATTTCAGTTGGTGTCCCCCAGGGAAAATTCCTTGGGCCCCTTCTCTTTTTCCCTAAAATAAATACCTTCCCAAAGCTTCCAAATTACCAAAAACCCCCACTATTTGCAGAGACACTACATACCCTCTTTTCCCCACCCAGCCCCGTCAAACTAAACCAATAAATGGGAAATCCCCAATTAAAAGAAAATATCCCACCTGGTTTAGGACCCAACAAACTTACCAAACAAATTTACAAAACCTACTTCATTCCCTTTGGGAACAAGCTTTCAGATTTCCCCTTAACTAAAAAATAAACGGAAACACCTATCACAAAGCTAACAGAGGGAAAAATTTTTAGGGAAACCCCCTTGATAAAAGACTCAAATTTCATACACATATTCAACAAATTTCAAAAAATTTCCAAGACTGTAGCATAAATATGGAAAATACGGTAACCCATGTTCCACATTCCGCCCTCCTGGCCCCCATATCCCTCTCTTATTTACCCCTATCTCACCTAAGGAAATTTTTTCATGGGGGTCAACAAAAGTTAACCATCTCAGACCACTAAATTTCCCAAAAAAAGGGGCAGTTAGAATTTATAACAAATTCTAACCCACAGGCAGCCCCACTCCCCCAATATTCAATACCTAAAAAATACTCACCATACAAAACATCCCTACTTATTACTGCCCTATTTCCTACATAAACACTTAAATCTGATATTAACCCTCCCCTTTAAACACTCCTTGCCCAAACCCCAACAGAACACATGACCATAACACAAAGCCACGATCACTCTTTGATGTTCCTCTTTTTTCATCCACACTATGCAAAAAAATCAATGCCCCCTAAAAGGGCCCCAAAAAAACTGAAATTTATTTTCCTGTAAAATAAAAGAAACACTAACCCGTTTTTAAAATTTAAGTCTCTACTCAAAGACAAATTTCTCACCCAAAACCAAATAAAAAAATGAATTAAATGGGAAACCCAAAAAATTGTTTTATTTTTAAATGTTCCCCACAATTATATCACATAAAAAGTTAAACCTAAAACCCAATCTAACTTTATTTTTATTTTTTTAAAACACTAACCTAACAGAATCCTTCAAAATGACCTGTCTTTGTAAAAACTCACCTTTTGTTTTTTTGTAATCTGTTTTTCATTAATGTTTATCACTGGGCTTTTATCAATTTCTTTTAAATTTAAACTTAAGTTAATTTTAAGCCCCGCCCGTAATGCTATGCATAGGATAAGTGGGTTTGCATACTGCTCTTATCTGTATTTTTTTTTTTACCTCTGTATGTGTGCACAAAATTTTTTTAAAAAATAAATAAAAAAATGGGAAATAAATTTGTGAAAATTTCTAAATGAGCATGATAATGTTTGAAATTTTGGCACTACGACCCCACTTTACATAAAATGGTGGCATATTAATCTGTGTCTTGGATTTAATACATCATATACGATGCATGACCCCGTCCCCTAGTTATGATCTTCTATCTGATCACTTTTCCCAAAGACTAAAAAAACTGTCAATCTTGATCACATCTCCAGCAATCAAGGACTAAATACAGAAGGAGGAAAATTTATTCCAAAACCCGAACACAGAGACAAATTTTTTAACCACTTGGATTTAATGGGATAAGAATTACGAGCCCATTTGGGAAAAAAAAAAATAATGATGATTTAAAATTTCCACAATTGGGGAAATGTTTTTCACAGATCAAGTGGGGGAAAAGGGAAAAAAAGCCCTCCACTATAAAAAAAAATAAAAACCAAAGTAAATAAAAAAATGATCCAGAGCTATGCAATCTAACACATGCAGCTAGGAGGATTGGTAAAGCATACCCCTGAATTTAGAACCCAAGACCGCTCAGAACGTTTTTCCCAAACTTTCAAATAACAAAAGCAAGGAATAAAAGCAAGAAATTAGGGAACAGGAAAAGGGGGAAAAGTTTGTTAGTGGATTAAAATAGGTCCACCCCTTTAAGTTTGGGTTGGAAAGGAAAAAATAAAATAAAACCCGGAAAAAAACGGCAATTTTCTCGTCCCTTTCCCCTTTAAAAAAATAAATGACCTCATAAATTCTGGTCCAAAACATCCAGGCAAGAAAACCCCCTTTCCCTCACAAATTTTAAAAAAAATTTTTGGTTTCTTCTGAAGAAATGTTGAAAATGGGTTAATTTGATTAGCCAAAATATTGATGAGAGTGATTGCCTCTTACCAGTATTAATTAAAATGCATTAACCAAAAATTTTATCAACGCTCCTGGAGAGGAAAGGTTTTAACCTATGATATTCTCAGAACCTAAGGCACATGCCCGAAAAAAACCCTTTTTTGGGACTGTATAATCCAGTTACATTGAGGGGGTTCTTCCCACTTCCTGGAAACCCAAAATCCATTGTGCCTATCCCTAAACCCCAACAGCCTGGGACATTTTTGAGCGGAAACGGGAGGGGCAGCCGGGAACAGGAACCTTGTCCTCTATTTTTACTTCTACCCGGGTTTTCCCGCACCCATGATGACCTAATCAAGACCCCCTAACAAAACATGTTTTGGGGTACCCAGAATGATATAAAGCAACTGCAGAAAAACACCCAAAAGTTTTACAAATTACCAACTTTAAAAGGCTCGTTCTAGAAATCCCACCCCCCGCCCCCTGAAGTGATACTCCACCAAAAAAAAAAATTCACCCAACACCCATCGCCTACTATTTACCTGAAGCCCCAGCCAATGGGCCGGGTCCCGAAAAATAAAAGAAGATCCAGTAAAACCCGCTAAGGGGCTCCTAACACAAAAGGGGGGGGCATAATAACCGAGGGAAAAATTGGGACGCCCCCAGGACCCAACCCTCATCACCCACCGCACCCCCCACAAAACACAACAACGACAACAAACAGGGCCGCTGCACAGTCCAAAAAAACTCCTTTCCCCGTATTTGATGTCAAGAAAATTTACCGACCCAGAAATAGCTAAAATCCTTTTGATTTAACCAAAAGATCACCAAACTAACTCAAGAAAAAGCAGGGGAAATAAAAGGGTAGCAATGCAGATTACCCAAACAAGAACACTGCTCCAAAACAAAAAATAGACACTCAAAACAACCCAAAACAACACCCACACCCCCGGGCCCTAGACCCAAACAACACTTTAAAAAACCCAATCACCCTAAAAACCCCCTTTCTACCAACAATTTTTGAGGGAAAGGGCTAAAAAAAAGAGTGGAACCCAAAAACTTGCCCAAATTTTAAAAACCCAAATTCCCCCAAAACCCTAATACCAACAAAGCATCTGACCTGTTTTTTAGTTAACAGCAAACATCTCCCCCCCCACAGTCACCCAAAGAGACCCCGCATGGAGACCACCCTAAAAGCCCCTTTTCAAGGACCACCTTTTGCCTTTTAAAAAACTTAAATTATGACTTAAAGGATTTTCAAACTGAGGGGTAAACATGCAGTTTAAAAAAAAAATTTCGTTTAAAAATTTCCCAAAATACTTACAAAAAAAACAACCTACTAAAAACATCTATTCAAAGAAAACTGATGTTTTTGTCAATGATGCCTTACCCAAAAAGAACAAAACCTTCTTTTTCGGCTAAGAAAACCCGCGCTATTCCCAAAAAATCCACCAGTGCTTTTTTGAGGGATGGAAAAAGAGCAGTTTTGGAAACAGCCCCTGGAAAAAAGATACTCTCTCCACAGAACAAAAAAAACCTTTAAAAAATTCCCCAAGTGAGGCCCGACTAACAGAATCAAAATTAAAATGCAGATAATACCCATAGTCCCCCGTTTGGTTTTATTGCAAAAATTTGTGCCCCCCTAAAATTAATAAACCCCCCTAAAATTTTTAAATTTTCTTGTTGTACTCAAAGACCATTTTTACCTCATATCTTAATTGTATTAAAAACTACTGAATCTAACTCCTTTTTTTCAACAAAACCCCCATCACTGTTTTCCCTCTTTTTTTTTTAAAAACCCCAACCAAAACTTGTCTTTCAATAATTCAAATTTACTTTAAAAAATTTCTCAAATTTCCCAAATTTTTTTCTAAACCCCATTATTGCCCAATTTTAAATTTTAAAAATATATTGATCAAACTTATTGTAAAATTCTTTTAATTTACCATTTTTAACATACTTTTTTTAAAACCCAGTAAATTTTTAAATACAACTTCTATATCATCCTGTCCCCACCATCTTATAGCTATTATTAAACCCAATCCCTTGCCTTTTTTTTTTTTATCAAAATTCCCTTTTTTTTTTATTATTATTTTCTAACCTTAATTTGTGTATTTTAAAACCGTCAAATTTTAAAACAAAATTTTACCCCTAAATTTTTGTAAACAACTTTTATAAGACCTTAGTGCAATTACAATTGAAGTCTTGTTCCTTTAATTTTATTTAGAATTTAAACACAGTTTTTTCTCCTTTGCCATTCTAGCCAATACATAGTCAATTTCCAAATTCACTATACCCAGACCAAGTGCAATTACAGTTAGAGCTGGGGCAAAAATTGGGAATTTTTATTTTTTTTTATTAGCCTAAAATTTTTGTACCCAAAGCCTTTTTACTCAATACATATCAAAACCAAATTCCAAAATATTAACCATAGTGCAATTTCTAGTGGGACTGGTGCTACTTTTAATTTTTATTTTTTTTAAATTTTTAAATTTTTTTATTAAATTTGAATTTAAATTTAGTTTTTTCCATAGCCCCCTTCACCCCAAGACATAGTCAAAACCAAATTCACTATATTAACCATAGTGCAATTTCTAGGGGAGAAAGGCTTTTTTTGTACTTTTTTTATTATTAGATTAAACCCAAATTTTACCTTTTTGCTCACCCCACCAAAAAATAGACTCCACAAAAGTCCTTATTTGACCTTATGCAATTACAATAAAAGTCTTGTTCTATTTTTAATTTGTAAATTTTTTTATTACTAGTTTTATACCTATTTTACTTTATTCATTCCAGCACAACACCAGACAAAATCAACTTCATTATGTTAGTAGTGAAAATTTCCCTAAAAATGACCGAAATACCTAGCTAATACTTGTCCAAACTTTCCCAAACCCCTAAGATAAACAGTAGTAAACCAAAACACAAACCCCGGGTATAAATAACCTTAAATTTTTTTAAACCCAAAAATGATTGATTTCCCTTTTACCCTGATCAAACCTCCATAATCTGAACCCCCAAAAACCTATTGGAAAGGGAAAATGTTTATTTTCACACAACACAAACCACCCAAATACCTAAACAATGCTAAAGTCAAACAGTACTTAAATACAAAAATCAGGTCCTTAAACAAACACTATGATGACCTCCTAGCACTCCTTGAATCACTAAAGACACCCTTCTCCTGCATTATTCTTACTGAGACCTGGCTTAAGCAGGACACAATACTGAAACTATATACTGTGCCAAAACAAAAGCATTCATATTGCTAAACTCACAAACTAGTATTTAGTCACTTAGCCATAATACCAACTTACCTCATAATTTGTAATATTTTACAATTAAGAATAAAACTAAGTATGCCCGAAATGCCTAGCCATGCTAAGCGTTCTAGTGGTACACTCTGTAATCACAATTTTACTACATGTAAACCAAACAATAACCAAATTTCTGTAAACTCAGCATTGTAATCCTTATAGAGAATAAACTTTGATCTCCTTAACTAGTTGTCTTTGTAAAACTTTTGAAAGAATGATGCTTAACAGACTGTACTACAGAATCAGACACCAACTTTCCCCCTACCTCTATGGGTTCATGAAAGGTAAAAGTGTGCAGAACTGTATTTCCACCTTTCTCACTGCACACACCTCTACTAGTTTTACCACTTTTCTTGATCTAAAATCTGCATTTGATATTGCGAACAGAACCGTTATACTACATGAACTAGCCAAAATGAATATTGGTGGTAGCTTACTCTGCTGGATAATAGGATACCTGTCAAATAGGGTATCCTCTGTCCTTTACCAAGGCTTCAGAAGTGATTCTAAAGAAATGTTTTTAGGTACACCGCAGGGAGGAGTTCTTAGTCCCATGCTATTTAATATTCTGATTAATGCTCTCCTAAATGCTCTACCTGCCTCACCTAAACATATAGCTATAAGCTATGCTGATGATATCATGATCCATACAACAGGGCATAAGAAGATGAATACCATTCTTAATGAAGTTCAAGCAATTTGTAATCGACTAGGCCTCATAATATCTTCCTCTAAAACAAAGATATTAACAAGCAAACGACATCCCCCACCCATCTATTTGCAGGGTGAAATCATTAGCTACGTTAAAACTTACAGATATCTTGGTGTAGATATACCCTTTAACAAATCCACTATACCACAACTAAATAAGAGATGCAAAGCTAGGATAAATGCTCTCAAAGCTGTTGCTGGCTACAATCCCAACTATGGTGCTAATGTGAAAATCGTGAGAATGATGTACATAGCCTATGTTAGGTCCTTAATTGATTATGCTGCTCCCATGTTGATATTAGCTAGAGAAAGTTCTCTCCGACCCTTGGAGTTAATGCAAAATGAAGCTCTCAGGATTATTCTTGGCTGTCCCAGATCTACAAAAGTTCTTAACATGAGGAAGGAGCTTGGCATTTCTAGTATCAGTGATAGGATTGTTGAAATTAACACTGTACTCGGTATTAGAATGGTGAGAAACGAACCAGACACTGTCACAGTGAATCTTACCAAGTGTCTAGAGGTAAATACACACAGATGTAAATAGATTGTGAAAACGTGCAATTGCATTAAGTTTTATAACCTGCATGAACTGTATCACTGTAGGCAACAAGAACATTTCACCCCTCCATGGAAGATGTGTTCATTTAATATCACATACCTACAAGTCCCTCCCAAGAAGCTCATTGATTGTAATCCCTTCCTTAAGTCTCTTGTTAGAGCAACTGCTCAAGAAGAAATTTCTCACCTAGCTGGTAGTAATAAGTTATCACAAGTTATATACACTGATGGATCTAAACAGGAGTCTTCTGGCAAGGCTGCATCTGCTCTTGTTGCCACCTCCCTAGTTAAGAACGATAATAAATTTGTTGGGTTAGGCATGAGAATTAACAACTGGGCGTCTACACTGTAAACTGAATTGTTTGCAATTCTAATGGCGCTAACGCTAACCTATGACACTGAGCTTGACTCTATCATCATTACTGATTTTATGTCATCTATTTCTATGAAAACTGGTGTTCACGTCAATGAGTGCCTTACCAAAATAAGACAAAACCTTCTTTATCGGCTATGAAAATTACGCTATACCCAAAAAATCCACCAGTGCTTTGTGAGGGATGGAAAAATAGCAGTTAGGAAACAGCCCACTGGGAAGAGATACTTCATCTCTACAGAACATGACCTTAAAACATTCCTAAGTGAGGCTGGACTAACAGAATCAGAGTAAAGTGCAGATAATACCCACATCCACAGTTAGTGTTATATTGTCCACCACAGTCCACAGTTAGTGATATATTGTCATAAATTTGTGCCCACCTAAAAATTCTAAATACCCCAACTACTTTTGATTGTCATTGTTGTATTCAACGACCATTCTACCTCATAGTCTTAATTTGTTTAATATCTACAGAATCTTTCTCCTTTTTTACAACTTACCACATCACTGTTCTATCTTATTTTAATATAAACTAGCCATAACTTGTCCTCAATAATTCTACCTCACTTTAAGAAATACTCAATTTCCCAGTTTAATCTAAAATCCCTATTATTGCCCAATTTTCCTTTAAACTATATTGATCAAACTTATTGTAAACTTCTTTTATTGACCATTTTATTCTATACTTTTTTAAACTAGTATTTTCAACTACAACTTTTATATTATCTTTTCTGCCATCTTACTAGCATATTATAACCAAGTCATTGCCATTTTTATTTTTATAATTTTTTTTTATTATTATTCTTTTGCTACCTTAACTTGTATATTTTATCTTATCAATTTAAATCTAGTTATACTCTAATTCTTGTAAACAACTTATATAACACCTTTGTGCAATTACAATTGAGAGTCTTGTGCCTTTTTTATATTATTAGATTAAACTCAGTTGTACTATAGTCAATACCAAATTCATTATATTAGACCATAGTGCAATTACTAGTGAGAGACTGGTGCTATTTTTAATTTGTATTTTTATATTATTAGATTAAATCTAGTTGTACTATAGCTCATTCTAGCTCAAAACATAGACTCCACAAAAGTCATTATATTAGACCTTAGTGCAATTACAAGTGAGAGTCTTGTTCTATTTTAAATTTGTATTTTTATATTACTAGTTTATACCTAGTTGTACTTTAGTTCAATCCAGCACAACACATAGACAACATCAACTTCATTATGTGTAGTAGTGACTGTACTCTATATGACCAAAATACCCTAGCTATATACTTATCCAAACTTCCCACCACTACAGATATGAGTACTAGAACTCAACACACAACTCAGGATATAAATAACCATAATTTAATCCTAGAAGATGATTGATCACGTTGACCCTGATCTAAACCTCCATAATCTGACACCCAATCAAAACCTATTGGGAAAGTAAATGC
>NC_069429.1:26808592-26855518 GCF_026875155.1 Cherax quadricarinatus
TTCTCCTGCATTATTCTTACTGAGACCTGGCTTAAGCAGGACACAATACTGAAACAAATACTGTGCCAAAACAAAAGCATTCATATTGCTAAACTCACAAACTAGTATTTAGTCACTTAGCCAAAAATACCAACTTACCTCATAATTTGTAATTTTTTTACAATTAAGAATAAAACTAAGTATGCCCGAAATGCCTAGCCATGCTAAGCGTTCTAGGGGTTTACACTCTTTTAATCACAATTTTACTACATGTAAACCAAACAATAACCAAATTTCTGTAAACTCAGTATTGTAATCCTTATAGAGAAAAACTTTGATCTCCTTAACTAGTTGTCTTTGTAAAACTTTTGAAAGAATGATGCTTAACAGACGTATTTACAGAATCAGACACCAACTTTCCCCCTACCTCTAGGGGTTCATGAAAGGTAAAAGTGTGCAGAACTGTATTTCCCCTTTCTCACTGCACCCCACCTTTTACTAGTTTTACCACTTTTCTTGATCTAAAATCTGCATTTGATATGCGAACAGAACCGTTACACTACATGAACTAGCCAAATGAATATTGGTGTAGCTACTCTGCGGGATAATAGGATACCTGTCAAATAGGGTATCCTCTGTCCTTTACCAAGGCTTCAGAAGTGATTCTAAAGAAATGTTTTTGGGTACAACACCGCAGGGAGGATTTCTTAGTCCCATGCTATTTAATATTCTGATTAATGCTCTCCTAAAGCTCTACCTGCCTCACCTAAAACTATAGCTATAAGCTATGCGATTGATATCATGATCCATACAACAGGGCATAAGAAGATGAATACCATTTTTTAATGAAGTTCAAGCAATTTGTAATCGACTAGGCTCAAAATATCTTCCTCTAAAACAAAGTTTATTAACAAGCAAACGACATTCCCCCACCCATCTATTTGCAGGGTGAAATCATTAGCTACGTTAAAACTTACGATAATCTTGGTGTAGATATACCCTTTAACAAATCCACTATACCACAACTAAATAAGAGATGCAAAGCTAGGATAAATGCTCTCAAAGCTGTTGCTGGCTACAATCCAACTATGGTGCTAATGTGAAAATCGTGAGAATGATGTACATAGCCCATGTTTGGTCCTTAATTGATTATGCTGCTCCCATGTTGATATTAGCTAGAGAAAGTTCTCTCCGACCCTTGGAGTTAATGCAAAATGAAGCTCTCAGGATTATTCTTGGCTGTCCCAGATCTACAAAAGTTCTTAACATGAGGAAGGAGCTTGGCATTTCTAGTATCAGTGATAGGATTGTTGAAATTAACACTGTACTCGGTATTAGAATGGTGAGAAACGAACCAGACACTGTCACAGTGAATCTTACCAAGTGTCTAGAGGTAAATACACGCAGATGT
Source organism: Cherax quadricarinatus (assembly GCF_026875155.1). Lineage (NCBI taxonomy): Eukaryota > Metazoa > Arthropoda > Malacostraca > Decapoda > Parastacidae > Cherax > Cherax quadricarinatus. The sequence goes on from NC_069429.1 coordinate 26,809,983, forward strand.
AAATAGATTGTGAAAACGTGCAATTGCATTAAGTTTTATAACCTGCATGAATTGTATCACTGTAGGCAACAAGAACATTTCACCCCTCCATGGAAGATGTGTTCATTTAATATCACATACCTACAAGTCCCTCCCAAGAAGCTCATTGATTGTAATCCCTTCCTTAAGTCTCTTGTTAGAGCAACTGCTCAAGAAGAAATTTCTCACCTAGCTGGTAGTAATAAGTTATCACAAGTTATATACACTGATGGATCTAAACAGGAGTCTTCTGGCAAGGCTGCATCTGCTCTTGTTGCCACCTCCCTAGTTAAGAACGATAATAAATTTGTTGGGTTAGGCATGAGAATTAACAACTGGGCGTCTACACTGTAAACTGAAATGTTTGCAATTCTAATGGTGCTAACGCTAACCTATGACACTGAGCTTGACTCTATCATCATTACTGATTTTATGTCATCTATTTCTATGAAAACTGGTGTTCACGTCAATGAGTGCCTTACCAAAATAAGACAAAACCTTCTTTATCGGCTATGAAAATTACGCTATGCCCAAAAAATCCACCAGTGCTTTGTGAGGGATGGAAAAATAGCAGTTAGGAAACAGCCCACTGGGAAGAGATACTTCATCTCTACAGAACATGACCTTAAAACATTCCTAAGTGAGGCTGGACTAACAGAATCAGAGTAAAGTGCAGATAATACCCACAGTCCACAGTTAGTGTTATATTGTCACCACAGTCCACAGTTAGTGTTATATTGTCATAAATTTGTGCCCACCTAAAATTCTAATACCCCAACTACTTTTGATTGTCATTGTTGTATTCAACGACCATTCTACCTCATAGTCTTAATTTGTTTAATATCTACAGAATCTTTCTCCTTTTTTACAACTTACCACATCACTGTTCTATCTTATTTTAATATAAACTAGCCATAACTTGTCCTCAATAATTCTACCTCACTTTAAGAAATACTCAATTGCCCAATTTTATTCTAAAATCCCTATTATTGCCCAATTTTCCTTTAAACTATATTGATCAAACTTATTGTAAACTTCTTTTATTGACCATTTTATTCTATACTTTTTTAAACTAGTATTTTCAACTACAACTTTTATATTATCCTTTCTACCATCTTACTAGCATATTATAACCAAGTCATTCCCATTTTTATTTTTATCATTTTTTTTTATTATTATTCTTTTGCTACCTTAACTTGTATATTTTATCTTATCAATTTAAATCTAGTTATACTCTAATTCTTGTAAACAACTTATATAAACACCTTTGTGCAATTACAATTGAGAGTCTTGTGCCTTTTTTATATTATTAGATTAAACTCAGTTGTACTATAGTCAATACCAAATTCATTATATTAGACCATAGTGCAATTACTAGTGAGAGACTGGTGCTATTTTTAATTTGTATTTTTATATTATTAGATTAAATCTAGTTGTACTATAGCTCATTCTAGCTCAAAACATAGACTCCACAAAAGTCATTATATTAGACCTTAGTGCAATTACAAGTGAGAGTCTTGTTCTATTTTAAATTTGTATTTTTATATTACTAGTTTATACCTAGTTGTACTTTAGTTCAATCCAGCACAACACATAGACAACATCAACTTCATTATGTGTAGTAGTGACTGTACTCTATATGACCAAAATACCCTAGCTATATACTTATCCAAACTTCCCACCACTACAGATATGAGTACTAGAACTCAACACACAACTCAGGATATAAATAACCATAATTTAATCCTAGAAGATGATTGATCACGTTGACCCTGATCTAAACCTCCATAATCTGACACCCAATCAAAACCTATTGGAAAGTAACTGCCTTTATTACACAGCATCACAAGCCACCACTATCCTAAACAATGCTAAAAGTCTATCAGTACTTAACTACAACATCAGGTCCTTAAGCAAACACTATGATGACTTCCTGGCACTCCTTGAATCACTAAAGACACCCTTCTCCTGCATTATTCTTACTGAGACCTCGCTTAAGCAGGACACAATAGATATCTACCCTCTACCAGGATACACAGCAATTCGCAACTGCAGACCAAACCAAGTTGGGGGTGGTATTGCAGTCTATTACTCTAACCAATTATCTTGTATTAGCACCACTTGCTTTATTGATGAATATGGTGAATACATTTTTGCTAATTTTACTGTAAAAAACCTTAAGTCACCTATAACAATTGGTGCCATTTACCGGATACCTCACACAAACATCCCAAATTTCAGTGAGAAATTAAAGTCACTAATAACAAACAGACACATGAATAAGCACCACCTTCTCTTAGCTGGAGACTTCAACATCAACCTTGGCTTACTAGATGATCAGCCTGTAACTGATTTCATCAACAATATGAACAACACACTTCTCATACCAACAATAACTAAACCAACCAGGCTCACTGAGACAAGTGCAACCATAATAGACCACATATGGACCAATATACTAGCCCCCCCCCTTAAATCAGGGATAATCACAGATAGCACTACAGACCACTACCCTACCTTCCTCTTGATAAACATTAGTAAACCACCACTTGAATACAACAAAGTTTCATTTAGACTCCATGACGAGGCCTCAGTAAGGAAGTTCACAGCTGACCTAGAGATTGTTGACTGGCCTACAGAATTCTCCAAGGCCAATGGTATTGATGACTGGACAGACATTTTTCTTAACAAATTACTTAGACTATACAACAAACATTGTCCTATAAAAACGAAACAGATCACAAACAAACGGCTTGGTTGCCCATGGCTAACCAGCACCATTCTGAAACCCATTGACAAGAAACAGCATTGGAAAATAAGGAATATCCACTAGGAATTTTTATTGACCTAAGAAAAGCTTTTGACACAGTAGACCACGACATCCTACTCCACAAACTTGACCATTACGGTATAAGAGGCCATGCGCGTGCTTATTTCAAATCTTACCTTACTAATAGGTATCAGTATGTCACCATTAAAGACACAGCATCAACAACATGGCCACTTGATACTGGAGTTCCACAGGGAAGTGTTCTTGGTCCCCTGCTCTTCCTCATATACATCAATGATGTTCCAGACGTATCCCAACACCTGAAACCCATTCTCTTTGCTGATGACACGATTTATGTCATCTCTCACCCTAATCTTGCCACCCTCAACACCATTGTTAATGAGGAGCTGATCAAAATATCGACTTGGATGACAGCCAATAAACTTACGCTTAACACTGACAAAACCTACTATATTATGTTTTGTAGCAGAGCAGGAAATGCACAAATTAACTTTAAGATCGACAACACTCTAATTACCAGACATAATGAGGGCAAATTCCTAGGCTTATACCTTGACAACAACCTGAATTTCAGCACCCATATCCAACACATAACCATAAAAGTATCCAAAACGGTTGGGATCCTCTCCAAGATACAATACTATGTGCCGCAAAATACCCTTATCACACTATACCACTCACTTATTTATCCATACCTCACCTATGCTATTTGTGCTTGGGGATCAACTGCAGCAACACACCTAAAGCCAATAATAACCCAACAAAAAGCTGCAGTAAGAATAATCACTAAATCCCATCCCTGGCAACACACCCCCCCCACTCTTCATAGATCTAAACTTACTCCCTGTTCAGTACTCCCACACTTACTACTGTGCAATCTACATCTAATCTACAGGACCTTACACTCAATATTCAACCTTGACCTAAAACACATTCTTGATAGTTGTGACAGAACCCAAACCCCCCCCAAAAGCATAAACACCAGACACAAGCATCTCTACGACATACCCTGTGTCTGACTAAACCTTTACAAAAATTCAATGTATGTGCCAAAGCCCTAAAATCTGGAACACCCTACCTGAGAACTCTAGAACTGCAAGACACATTCATCACCTTCAAAACTACCATTAGAAAACATCTTATCTCCTTGATTCACCGCATCAACTAACTACACGAATACCACCCTGGTGGTTCAACACTTACACTCAGTGACCATTTGACCATAAACAGAAATATTAATCTCGAATCTTAAAATAATGAATCCTATTATACTCCAATACTGAAATATGTACTGTGCCAAAACAAAAGCATTCACATTGCTAAACTCACAAACTAGTATTTAGTCACTTACCATTAATACCAACTTACCTCATAATTTGTAATATATTACAATAAAGAATTAAACTAAGTCCTGCCCGAAATGCCCTATCTATGCTAGGCTTCTAGTGGTACCACATCTGTAATCATTATTTTAACTACATGTAAACACGCAACAAACAAATTCTGTAAATTCAACATTGATAATCTTATAGAGAATAAACTTTGAATTGAATTTGAATTGAAGGCCTTCTTGACTCATATTAATGACTCCCAACAACAAGCCTCATTGGAGAAGCCATATAGATACTTCAAAAATTAAGAGGAGAAGGATATGAACAATTGCTTGATCCCATCACACATTGGATTACTCCTTCATGATAAAGGTGATATGTTAGCCAAGAAGGTACCCAGTAGGAGAAATGTAAAGAATATAAACTTTGGTATAACTGTGTCTAGCATTAGGAATAATATTAGGAGAGAAGAACTAATCAAAATGATGTTATAGGAATTGCAGGTAGAAGCCTGAGTAGATCTATAACCCACCCACAAAGATAACATGAACGTAGATAAGTATGTTTATGGAGCAACTTGCAATGTGAACAGACTGACTGATGTTGTAGTGGCCAGGCCCTTAGCTTGTTACAAGTACTTCTGGCAGTTTTGGGAGAACACACAGATTGAAGATCAAACTAATGTAAATTATGTGATCAGCATATGGTCACTACTCCTGAGAACTATGTGCTTAATTGTCCACTTATTTGAGGAATACCGAGACAACAGTATAATAACCTATGTGACATGTCAAGATATTCTTATATGAAAGTAAGATACCAGATAACTAAGCAATTTTCCTAAATTTTGCTTGTAACAGATAAGTGAACTATAGATATGTAATATAAATCCATATGTATTCCTGTTAAACCCTTTGGGGCCAGTTCCTAGGCCTTTTTGTGTATCCATATGCTCCTCGCGCTATCGTCCACAGGATGGATATGGGGTGCAACAATAAACTAGCCATTTCGGTGGCAAAATCTAAAATCTAAGCTGGTACCATCCCTGTGGTGTTTTGGTATTTTTTGGGTTTTAAAACCAGCCTGGCTTAAAAACATTCTCGTGCCTAGTGGCTGTGTAACCCAAGCATTTCTTGGTTTACGCTTATCCACAGACCTGCCACCATGCAGTCCACTCATGCGCTGCCTCACCCACCTTCCACCACCACCACTGGTTTTTTTTTTCCTTATATCGAGTCATAGCACATATTATATGGACCACATAGGGAGTCAAGAACGCAAGATTGTTTCCTTCGTCCTGCGCCCCAACGAAAAAGCCGCCTGGTGCATTTATTCATCGATTTGATGTGCAAGAAACTTCGAGAAATTGCCAAAGTAGAGAGGTCGCCCCCAGCCACGAGACTCCCACCACCACCCAACACTCTCCACCACCCTCCATTATTCTCTGATGCCGCTCCAGTGATAATAATTTTTTTTATAGAGACCATTTGCAAGTGTTGAGACACTTTTTCATGATTTCTTAGTGATATTTCTTTTCTCAGTGATTTCTTAGTGACATTTCTTTCCAGGGATTTTCTTAGTGATATTCAATGACTTTTGATTAGACTCAGTGTTCATTAGTATTCTTTTTGCAATAATATTTTTTTTCTTCCAGTGTTTAATTTTTCTTTGCTTATTTTATGTACATATGTGTGTATTCTTTTTTTTATAATTACTTGAAGTAAGTACTTAACATTTATCCTGTTGTGTGCAATATATAAGAACAAAAACATAAGACGAAGGAACACTGCAACAGGCCTACTGGCCCCTGCGAGGCAGGTCCAAGCCACCCAACACTAGTCAAGTCAGTTACATTCACTTAAGAAGGACCTAGGTAACACCTGTACTGTCTGCACAGACTGCCCATGCTGTCTGCCAGCTTAGTTCACATTTTGCACCACTCAGGTGCTGCCCTCTGTAGCCAGGCCTCTCGATGGGCATGCCAGCCTGTCTGCCCATGTCTCGCTCTCACTCACCCAGACGGCCTGGCATCAAGACACAGCCTCCAGCCTCTCTCGTGGGACGCCCCCCGGCCCATGGGCACAAACACACAAGCCTGTGTAACCCACCACTACTTATCAATAAAGTAAGAAGCCTCCAAAGAACGTATCATTGCTACCTACTCTACCTTCATTGGCACTAAACCGCTGTTAGGACCAAGAACCGTAATAACAGTGGTGGAAAGCGGTGGTTGCAGCATTGTGTTTGCCCAAAGCGAGGAAGGAAGAAGTATGAAGTCATCTTCACTTCATTCACCCTACACAAGAAGCATCCGTCTCTCAACGAGTTATCCTGATGTCGTGTCTGTCATGTTTCAGCACGCATCCAACACAGGTACAGCAGGAACCAGCCAAAAATTTGCCGAAATTCTCCGAGAATTGTAAGTGGCGTCCCAGTGACCCCACGCTGTTTCCCAAGTCACGTGTTCAGCGTCACTTGTATGTTGCTGTTGTTGTTGTTGTTCAGCTCAGCACAGCTGTTTCAGCAAGACCCGAGGTGAGTTTTGTGTGATTTCTGTGTCCCAGTGTGTTTTCCCTGTGTTTGGGGTGGGGAGGAGAAGGAATGCCAATGCTCCCCTGCCCATAACACTCACCCACGCTCCTCGCCACCCAAACTACCATACACCACGCACCACTGTCCACTCCTCGGCTGTGTTTTCCTGCTGTTTTTCGTGTGATTCATTGCCAGAGCTGTGTAACCGAGTGCCCGAGGCCACTCGAAATACTTGAACCAGCATGCCACGTAGATCACGATGGCCACGGTGGATCCCGCGCCACGTGGGGTGGGCCGATTCACGTGGATCTACCAGGCCACGTGAGTTACCAAATGTCCCAGGACTCATGCTGTGTCTCTGCCCGCATCACATTGACGTCACCCCCCGATACTGCCCTGACTTCATGCGTCACGATGTCTGCCTGACGTCACCTCGAATGTCTGCTGACGTCACAGTCCTGCTGACGTCACCCCGCGACATCACGCCTGACCATCCACATGATGTCACCATCGAGTGTTCCAGTAATTATTTCAATATTGTCGAGAAGACGAGAAGAAATAAATGTCGTGTTAATTAATTCTTCTCAGTCGGTGTTCTCACTGTAGTGTACCGTATGTACAAGCGTGTGTTTAAAGTGTTTCCGTGTGTCCAGGAGGTCTGAGCGACCTGAGTAGCACCACTGTGTTAAGTCACCCGCGTGTGACCAGTGTGTTTGACAAGCTGTTTATCAGACAGCCCTGAGTGTAGAGCCCTTTTGCACAGATAGCTTTGTATGCTCGTCACTGCGGATGTTCTGAAGAATCGTACCTGCTACGATCCCATCGAGATTGTTTCTCCTACACCTCCCAGACCTTCAGAGTGCAGTTATATGTAGAGAAACTAGTCTGGGGATTGCTTAGACTAACTCTTTGTTATTTCTATAAACTCCAACTGCCGAGAGAATGACCCACGTTCAGCCTCGTGTCACAAGCTTCCATGAGCAGCCTGCACAAAGAACGTCACTTTGCCTGCTAGCTCTCTCACTGCAGTCCTGGTGTATGATGTTACACTCCCAGAAGTTTCCCAGTCGTGTCTCTGCCATGACTCCATCCGACACAACTCGCTATCCAACCGCTCGCCGCAGTGACATCCCAGAGACAGTACCAGTCGAGAAGTGTCCTCCTGAGTCGCTTGCCAGAAGTCCGCCCTTTTGCCGAGTTTTGTCGTGCCCCAGTTGAGTGAAAACTGGCAGCGACTCCTACGATGTCTGCTTCAACGCATTCCAGAGGAGACCGTAACCCTTTTCAGTCACAGCTCACCGCAGCGATGTCTCCTGTGTTGCAGTATCTTGTCCAGATGCAGGAAGGCGTGCAGTGATGGCCCTTCGATGCTCACGCTATTGACCACGATGTTTAGCACACCCCACATTTTTTTTCTCCCTCCCTGTAGGAAGTTTTTTTTTTCCCAGTCCATATGTAACATATGTTTTGTGTTCTGTCCCTGTTTCCTACAGAGAGAGACCGAGTTTCTTTTACCCCATATTGTCGCGTTGGGACGACGAGCAGTAGGTTGGCCGCGCATATGTAGACAGCCATGTACTGTCAGCACAGACAGCCCATGCTGTCTGCCACTTAGTTCACATTTCGTGCACTCCGGTGGCTACTGGCCCTTCTGTCAGCAGGCCCTCGTGGGCACGCCAGCCAGTCTCTCAGCCTCGCTCTCACTTCCCCACACAGCGGCCCTGGCATCAAGCCACAAGCCTCCCACTCTCTCTCGTGGGATGGGCCCTCCCGGCCATGGACACAAACACAAAAGCCTGTGTAACCCACCCACTACTTATCAATAAAGTAAGAAGCCTCTAAGACGGTATCATTGCTACCTACACTACCTCATCGCACTAAACCGCTGTAGAGCAGCAGTAACCAGAACACTATAGCAAAGGCTAATCAGGTCCCAACTCACCCCACCCACACCAACTCCACGTATTTATCTAACCTATTTTTAAAACCTACAAGAATTACAGTAAATCATCCATTCAAATCATTATGAAGCTCTGTGTATCTGCAAGTCATCAAACAAAACGGGCTTCTCACATGGATAAATTGGTCATTTCTGTGAAATTTTGTCACGCCCTCCTTGTGCAGATATCCGAGAACAGCTACCAGCAGTATTAAAACAGGGAAGTGTTTTTGGGTAATGCCCAACAGGAGATTAAATCTGTGGACTAAAATCATCAGGTATTAAGAGGACAACATCAAAGCTGCTTTCATAGAAAACCTGAAGCTTTCACAACAGATGGGAACATAAAAAGTCTGGGCAGAATGGTATTGCCCTTGATACTGGCCAAGTATCAGAAACTGTAAGGCTGGAGGTGAAGTCTGGTAGTCAGTAAATGGGGCTGATAGTGCTGTCCTGGGAGATCATAATGGTGAAGCTGGAGGTGCTGTCCCTGGGAACAGTATGTGGAAGCTGGAGGTGCTGTCCTGAGACAGTAATGGTTGAAGCAAGAGGTGCTGTCCTGGAGACAGCGTAATGGTGAAGCTGGAGATGTTGTCCAGGTCGTCGGATTATACCAGGAAGGAATACATATAAATGACCTCATAGGGGACAGGAGCCGTAGAAGGGAAACAAGTTAGTCAAAGATAAGATAAAACCAATATTGGCAAACCTAGAAATACCGCAGGCAATAGCAAACAAGAGGACTCCACTAGCATATGAGGATTATACCAAAAACAACTGGTGGGAGCTCCATTGTAGGTGCTAGGAGGATAGGAGTAAGACAGGGAAACATGCACCAACAGGAATACAGTCCCAGAAACCCAAGGCAAACGAAAACACATGCTGTGCACATACTATGCACTTGGTAATCTGAGGCATGGGAAATCTGGAAAAAACCAATGGGACGTGCAACTATGAAAACCACCTAAAAATGCCCTGCCCATATGACATACAGGAAAATGCAAACTCCTTCCTGAAGCTTTTTCACCCTAAACTGTGTACCACCTCTTCAGTAAGGAAAGACTGTTGCTATAACTTAAATTGCCAGCAAAACCATCTAAAGGGGACAAAAAGATACAAACATCAGCATGGGAAAACCTGGGAATCCACAGCCACTCAGAGGAGAGTTTTTTAGTGCCAGAAGAAAAAAAACTGGCAGAAATGGCAGAAAATCGTCCACCAAATCTCCGCCATTTCCTGGAAGATGGAACCACAGTCGATGGTCTCCACTCCAAACCATCAGATACAGATACTATGCCCGGAAAAAAAATGCCCCCCCAGGTACCAAACAATACCACCAGTCCCGATAACATTCTTCTTTGCATATAAACAGGGCTCGAAAGCCAGCAACAAACAACAAAATACTTTTCCGAGAGCCTGTGGGGAGCTGGGCGATGTGCAGGGTGGGGGAGGGGCGAGAGCGTGCGAGGGAATGGTTGGCATCGTGAGCTATTCTCACGCTGAGGCGTCGCCTCACACTTAAAGGTCTGCTTGCGCGACACACACGACAACATCACGGATCTCTGCTTCAGTGCAGCTAGACTCTACACTTATTGCTCTACCGGCTATCAGATGTGACAGAGTGAACAGGCAAAAGGGGGGGGTTTGGCCTGTACATTGCAGAGTCACATGTTGCACAGAACTGCTTAAATGCCTCAAAAGATGCCAGTGGGAAGTTTTAGCAGTAAAGGTCAGAACCAAACCTGTCATTGTGTAGTCTACAAGCCTCCGGATGCCCATACCCATCCCAGCAATTCCAGGAACAGCTGTTAAAAATTGACCACTGTCCTGGAAATCTTCAGCTCCTGCACCCAACATCTTGCTCCTGGGATTTCAACTGAAGGCACTTAAATGGAGTAAATAGAAATAATATTGTTGCAGTAATAATCACCAGGAGGCAGCTCTGATGAAAACTCACACTCACACGAGTTTTTTAAATCTCTGCACAAAATTCAATTTAAACCAGCAAATAATAGAGCCTACTAGACTGAGAATACACAAGACCTCATCTTCACTAACAATGATGAATCTGATAAGAAATGTCCCACCATATCAAAAAACAATATACTCAGATCACAACAGAATTGAGGTTCAGACATGTATGCGTGGACCCCAGACCGACATAATGAGACTAGTTCACGAGGGAGCATTCACCAAATTCAACTCCAATTAACAAAAACATAAAGTGGGACCAAGTAAACCAAGTCCTAACCGATATAAGCCTGGGAGATAATACTAAGCAACACGACCCCAACTTATGCTAGAACATTAACTTGTGGCACTCGATGTAAATGCACAAGGCTTATTCCTCTAAGAAAAAGGAGGAGTAGATGTAAAATAGAAAAGAGACAGCGCTCCCTTTACAGGCGACGGAAAAGAATAACGATCGGCTAACAGAGGTTCAACACATCTGAAATGCGTAGGGAGACACTGGTCAGAGAAATAGCAAGCATCGAACTTAAGCAAAAAAGAACCCCTTTGGGAGTAGGAATGCGGGAAAAACAAAAAGCCATAAATGAAATCGAAAAAAAACCCCAAAGTTTTTTTTCCCCTATGCCAAATCAAAATCGGAAACAACGCCCAAAATTTGGGGCCCGTACTTAAAAAATGGGTCCACAGATGACAAAAAGGAAATGAGTGAGCTACCAAAAGCCCAATATACTCGTTTTTTAGCAACCCCGCTAACCGACGAGAGCAAAATGATAAAATAAATTTTTTTTGAGAGGCCACAAAATTTGATTAAACAACCCTACCCGTGTTACCCTGACCCAAATGACTTCGAACAGGCGATAAATGACTCCCTTGCACTCGCCCCAGGGCCAATTTATGGAACTCTGTGTTATCAAAAACTGCAAAGCCCCTATCACGAGCCTTTTTCCCTCCTATGGGGAGGGAGAGGCACGGGGGTCGTCCCACAGTTTTCTAAAAAAACAGACATACCCCACTCCCCAAAGGGGGGGGTAAAGCAACAGCAAAGAATACGCCAATAGCCTAACACCCCTATATAAAAATCTTTGAAAGGTCCTAAGAAACAAGATCACCCCATCTAGAAACCCCTCATTACAAACCAGGGAAAGGGTTTTGAACCAGGGTCGTCCTGTCTGTCCAAAATATTGGTCCTACGACAAGGTCCAAAAGCACTAGAAGACAAAAAGAATGCAGATGTATATATACAGACTTTTCAAAAGCCTTCGACAAGTGTGACCATGGGTAATAGCGACAAAAATGCGTTCAAAAAAGGGGAAAACAGGGAAAAATCGGTCGATGCATAAATTTTCCCCCCTACAGAACAGAGAGTAGTGTCAAAAGTAAAGTTAGGCAGCTAGGTGAAAAAACTCTGTTTCCCCAAAGGCATATACCGCTCCCATCTTGTTCCTCATCCTCATTCCGACATAGACAAGGAGTCCCACGCACCGTGTCTTCCTTTTCAGATGACACCCGAATCGCATGACAGTGTCTTCCCCTTGCAGACCTGCAAGGGGTCCAGGGGGACTCAACCAAATCTTTCAGTGGGCTCAGAAAACAAAATTTAAGTTCAACGATGGAAAGTCAATTTTCAGAAAGGAAAAAATGAGAAAATTAAAAACTTCATCGAGTACAAAACAAATTCTGCCACAAATAGAGCGAAAAACCAACGTCAAAGACCTGGGATGTCATGCAGAAGATCTCACCCTTCAAAATTCCATAACATTGTATCAATCGATCTGCTGAAAATGACAGGAGGATAATGAGAACCTTCAAAAATAAGGAGGCCACTCTCAGGTCCTTGTTCTATCTTGGCGGAATATTGCTGCCAAACAGCGCCTTTCAAAGGGAAATTGCCGACCTAGAAAAGACAGAGAACTTTCACGGGCGAAAAAGGGGATAAAACACCCCAATTATGGGAGCACTTGAGGGTTCCTAAACCCGTATTTCCTGAAAGCAGGAGGGAGGACATGAAATTTTTACCCTGGAAAATCCTAGGGGCTGTTCCGAACTTGCACACAAAAATCACTCAAGAAAGCAAAAGACTTGGCAGACGATGCACCATCCCCCCAATGAAAAGCAGGGGTGTCACTCCACGTTTAAGAGGACCATACAAATAAGTGTCAGGGCCTGAGACTGTTCAATGGCCTCCCAGCAACATAAGGGGGATTACCAAACAGACCCCTGGCAGTCTTCAAGCTGGAACTGGCCAAGACTAAAGTTAGTTCATGATCAGCCGGGCTGTGGCTCGTATGTTGGCTTTGCGTTGCAGCCTGCAGCAAACCAGCCTGGTTGACAGGCTTCTGATCAACCAGGAGGCTGGTCACTGACCGGGCCGCTGGGGCGTTGATTTGAGCCCGGAAACTCTCTCCTGTAAACTCAGGTATACAGGTAATGAGTTCCAGATTTTAGGGTTCTTTATGTGCATTAGTTTTTGCATAGCGTGCGATGGGACACGAGGACACATCAAAGAGTGAATCTTATGCTTGTGTTATGGTTCAGTGGTTCTGTTGAGGTTGTTTTACGAGATGTTTGAGGGGAGGGTTTGTGATGGTCAAGAGTTAAGTGTTATGTATGTAGTAGGTGACAGTAATAAGTATTGATTGTTTTGTATTGTGAGTGTTTAGAGTTTTGTATATTGATGGTAGTGTTGCAGTCTGTTAGTGGGAAAGGAATTTGTTATCATTCTGACTGCAGCGTTTTGTTGGGATGATTAGTGGTCTGAGATGGTTTATTGTTGTTGAGCCCCATGCACACATCAATAGGTGAGATAGGGGTAAATAAGTGAGTGATTAGGGCCAGTGAGGGCTGACCTGTGAGAAACATTGTACGTATCGTCGATAGTATGCATCGAGGTTTGGAATTTTTTTTTGGATAATTGTTGTATATGTGTTGAATGGAATTTGAGTTCTATTATCAGAGGTGGATTCCTAGGAATTTTCCCTGTGTGAGTTGGGATAGGTGATCATTTATCATTATGTTAAGAGACACATCTGCAGTTGTTACCAAAACTGAATGTTGTAGGTTTTGTCAATGTGTCGCTTTATGTTTCGTTGGGTCCTGCATCCAGGCTGATATTTCTGTAATTGGTATTTACAGTAATGGCTTGCATGACTGGGCTCGGGGTGGGAGATGACGTATGTTGTGTCATCTGTAATAGTGAGGGTTTGAGTTGTTGCGATTGCATTTGGTTAGGTCATTTATGTATATGAGAATGAGAAGAGGGCCTAGGACTCTTCCTGTGGGACACATATCTGTAATTGGCTGTGCTGAAGGTTTGCCCCATTTGTGTACCATATTGGCCTCTGTTGCTGAGGTGTGACTTTAGGTAGTTGAGGAGTGCATTTATACGTAGTGTGACAATTTTTTGTGGAGCAAGTCGTGGTCAGCTGTAATCGAAGCTTTTACGTAGTCAAATGAGATTCCCCTGTGTGACTTTTCTCTTTGTTTCTCTATTGCTGTATAAATATGTTTCTAGCATGTGGGATAATAGCATCATAGTATTTTTATTAGGCCTGAACAAATTGAAGGGGTGGAGTTTGTTGTGGGAGATGATGTAGGATAGTACACTTATGGATTTAATTTTTCAATGATTTTAGAGGAGGGTGTAGGTTTGGATATTGGCCTGAGTTATTCAAAATCTGTTGGTCTCCTTTTATGAATTGAGTTGTGACCCTTCTATTTGAAGAACTGTTAGGAAAGGATAGAGGATTCAATGGAATTGTTAAAGAGTGTTGGCAATGATGGGGTTGTGAATAGCACCTTGTGACACTTTTTTGTATATAATGGGGTGGTAAGGATATTTAAATCTACTGTCTTGTTTTTTAGTTTGTTGTAATAAGGGAAACTTCAGTGGGTTAGTCGGAGCTAGGAGCAGAGTGTTCAGGTAGTTGCCAGTGAGGTGTCTTGGGTGGGGTTTCTGAGCTTGGATGTTTTTTGGCAAGGTTTTTTCTGAAGTGGGAGAAGAAATTCATTGAGTCTGTCGGTTTGTGTTTTCAGTTGGTGGGAATTGGAGGGTTCATTCTGGTTTTTTTAATTCATTTCGCTATTTCGTGTTATCTTTTCTGTTCCTAGTATTTCTGATAGGGTTTTCCAGGTCTTTTTATGTCACCTCGTCAGTTGGATAATCCTGTTCTTCATAATACAAATTTTTATAGCCCTTCTTATTGGCTGGTTCGATTGGACGAGTAACGTCTTGTATTGGTCTCTGGTTATGTGGCCCATCTGTATGTTTTTCGTATAGGTGCTTTGTATTATGGGGGGGGGGGAATTTTTTTTGGGATATCTGGGTGTTAGCCGGACTTTCCGTCTCTTTGCAGTCCATATGTTTTTTAGTTTTTTAGGGCAGTGCTGGTTAATAGAGGTATTGGGTCTTTTTAGAAAATTTATTAATACATTCGTCTATATCTGTATAGATTTCTAGATCAGTGTGCCAGTCAATGTTTGCCCTGCTGCTGTGAAGTTTTGATTGATGCCTCCTGTGAAGTCTGAAGTGAACTTTAGTAGTGTCTAGGGGAATTTGCCAAGGTTATGTTATGAGGGAAGGTAAGGGTAATGGTTGTGTTATTATCTGGTGATTATGCCTGATCTTAAGGGGGATTTGGTGTTGGTCCAGATGTTGTTCTAGTAGGGAAACACTAGGTCTCTGTAACACTCTTGTAGGTTTTGTTACTGTTGGTAGCAACATGCGTTACTCATTGTGTTGTGAAGTCAGTAAACATGTGGGTCTTGATCTTGTAGGAGATCTATGTTGAAGTCACATGAGCGAGAGTAGTAAGATGATCTTGGTTCATGCGTGCATCAGTTTTTCATTACTTCCTAGGTTTTCACTAAAACGGCTAATGTTTGACTGTGGTACTCTGTGATGTGTATCCTGTGAGAGGTTTTTGTAGGTAATTTGGATTTTGTATTTAGCTATTATTATTCCCCATGTTCATCCCCTTGTGCAAGTATTAGTGATACATTCTAGTTGGTCTGAGTTATATATAGCTGTGCACCCCCTTTTTGTCTGGTCTTCAGTGGTGTATGGCTTGTGTAACCAGGATGGCATAGACATCTGTGTATCAGGGCCTTAGCCAGGTTTCGTGAGAGTAATGATGCGCCATATGGCATGCAGGAATTTGAGTTAATGCCTATGAGGTCATCGTAAGTTTACTTAAAGGTCTGATATTGTAGTTGTTGGCTCTGAGAAGTGCCGTTGATTGTTCTGCTGTGTAGTAGTTTCAGTTCCTGTTTGATTCATTAAGTATTAGATAGAGGTGGTATCAGGATACAATGCTTGTTTCATAGATTTTTAGTGAATCTACAATTAGAATTAGTATAAACAAAGAAATATTCTATAGCTATAAATTAGCACCTGAATTATTTTAACAAATGTAAAAAAAAAATGAACTAAGGTAGCCTCTTTAAACCAGGGGTTGCAATCAGGCGTTGGTGACCAGTGTGATTTGACACTAGTGCTTATTCACATGTGTCATAAGCATTTTGTGCAAAGAAAGATACATCTCGCCACCAGTTGTCTCCTTCCACTGGTGTAGCGTGTATTTTGGTGAAAGTTTGTGTTTTACCATGGTGTACTCAAAGTATCTGTTGCTTTCCATGACATTAATTTTCCATCAAGGTTTGTCAAGAATAACGTGAAACATTCCAGTTCAGTGGACATTGTTCCAAGTGTACAAGATGGCCGTATTCCACTTTGAGTTTCATCAAAGATGATGGGGGTTTGAGAACAAAAAATTGCAGCTTCCTGCCAATACCAGGTGCGGGTTTGCTGTTGGGTACTGGATATGAACTGGTGGTTCGTGGTTGTGGGGGTTGTGGTTGTGAGGTTGGTGGTGGTGGGTGGGTGGAGGGATGGTGAACCTTTGTTGTAGTTCTGCTGAGGCAGTGGCGTGGGGTCGGCAGCTTGGCCCACTTGCTGGTTGCCTCACGGCTCGGCACAACCACTACACCAACTGTTGACATGGCATTTTCCAATCCCAATTGCAACACTATCCATTTCATTATCACTATCTGTTTCTGTTGTTACAGCCCTTTGGGTGTACTCCGAGATTGTACTCCTTCCCATTGGAATAGCATTTGGCTCACTTTTTATTACAGAGCGGTCATATAATGTTTTATACTGACGCTTCATTGGTGAATATTTCTACTTCATTAATCGTACTGGAAACTGTTTTCAAGAGCTTGTTGGTCTTATTCACTATCATATCATCTCCATTGCTCACATCTGAGTCCTGGATAGGGGAAAAATATAGTTTCCTCTTTTTGTTCTTGGTTCAACTGAAGGGGGCTGTAGGGTTAGTTTCCGGCACACACTAACCAAAAATCGAAAATATTATGAAACTGAGTTATGTATTCGAAAAATAGCTTAACATCTTTGGCAACCCAGTTCGGTACCTGAATGAGTGGTTCTATGACGTTTCTACAAGAAATTATAATACTTTATATCAGTATGGTGACGGCGATGTTGTTATAGAGTCTCTTCTGTCACAGCCATTATTTTGTGGATTTTTTGCCTTGTTTTTTATCGCCTTTTTCTTGCATTATTCTTTCTAATATAATAACTGACTATTTGGCATATAAAACTGTAGGTGGAGCGTATCATGTTGACTTGAGACAACCAGGAACCAGATGGGAATGAATTCTCGCCAGTAGTACGTTCCCGCTCCAGAGAGTGCCAGCGAGGAAATCACTTCAATATTACGTTTATATCAGCTTATGTATCAACTCTACGGCTTTTTTATCTATCAGAATTGATCTAATATGATATAATAAAACCTATAAATAACTTACAAAAAACATGTTACATTACTCTAGACGTGATAAATAGGACCATAATATGGCAAGAAATCATCGGGAATATTTCGATTTTAAATTCAGTGAATCCTCTCATGTTCGTATTCTTTAGTCTCTGGTAAGAGAAAACGGTGTATATTTTTTTGAAGTGGTTTACTACATAGAACATCGTTTTCTAAGAAATACACCCAAACAAATACCGATTTTCGCGATTATTTTTTTTTTTTTTTTTTTTTTTTGAGCGGTGGGCCAGCCGGCGCCTCCAGGGCCATAATCTCGGACAGTAACTTATTCACCTAAATTTCCATAATTTCTTCCTTATTACTTAATTAATGGAATAATTTCACAGAAATGTAATAAAATAAATGTTTTCTCTATTTACTAAAGCTATTTTTGGGGAAATATTACAATTATTTTGGGATTTATGTGGGAGTAAGGGCGATATTTTGTTGCAACATTCAAGAACTAACAAACTTTATTTTTTTTGTGAAATAAAGATAAGACATTTAGAGGACATTATAGCTTTTAGAATGTCCGTATTAACATTGTTCTCTCGGCTCCAAGTGGTCAGACAACCCTGACTTCGTCCCATAGTAGGAATAAATCTGGTCACAAGCGCATTATTCAGTAAATCCAGTCTTTTCCAGTCTTTTCTCAGTTGTTGTTTGATGTATATTTTTGATAAATATTTTTAACAAAGAGTGAAAAAAACACTTTGTCTTTTGCACCAAACCTGGAGGAAATCGGATGGTAAACAAAAGAGCTTTAATTTTTTGTCAATGCCACCCTTGAAGTGGAACAAGTTGGCCCTGCACCAGATATGGAAGCTGGTGGCGTCATCTGGATTTCCGCACGATTTACGGTATTATGGTCATTAGTTCGGTTACAACCTCATCGAATACTTTGAAACTCATCTTCTCTGGCATCTCCTATCTGTATATTAGAACCGTCACTGGAGAAACAAAAGTGTCCCAGATCTCACCGAAGTAAAAGAGTGAGGAGTTCTTGCTGCAAGGCATGGTGAACAAGGTTGTACTAAAATGGTGTTCCCCACAATGCACCACCTGGGTCCCAAACCAATATTTTCTACCACGCACACTAAACACGCAGACCATTCTATCACATCTATGCCTACCAGCCTTTTCCGCTTGATTTGAAGGTGCTAGAATTTATGCGTAACTAGTACGTCAATAACCTGGCACGTAAGCCTTATTGTACATTGGAAACCCTGAAGAGTTAAAACACTAACTTTGTTCATTAATTGCTTGGATAAAGAAGGATACCTATTGATATCAGTGGAAAGGAGGGACAAATTATTGGAGAGTGGTGGTCACTGCAATTTCACTAAGGAGCAATAGCGCTATTTGTACAGGTCAATTAACTTTATTTACAAACAGCTTGGTCCTCTAAACCATCATATAAAGCACATTTAAATTTAGATAAGTCATGCCCACGTGAATAGTATCACCCAAATTCTCGTCACAGGTATATGATTAACCCTTTTGGGGCTTCGAACGTTCTAGTACGGCTTGGTGCACAGGGGTTTTTTGTCGTACTAGTTAACATAAATTCTAGCGCCGTCAAATCTCGCGGGAAAAAGGCTGGCAGGCCTAGGATGTTGAGAGAATGGGTCTGTGAGGTGCGGGTGTGTGTGGTAGAAAAAAAAAATCTGGGAAACCAGTGGTGCATTGTGGGAATGTCATCTTTGTTACACAAGTCCAACCAGCCTCGCGGTAAGAAGTTCCTCACTCCTCGGCGAATTGGACTTTTGTTCCCCAGTGACAGTCTAATACGATGAAATTGCAAGTGAAGATGAGTTTCAAGGGTTTTTGTGAGGGTTTTGATCGAAACTAATTGTGGAAACTATTTAATTTCCGAAAGCTATAGTGCCTAATAGTGTTTTAATGTGTTGATTTGGGTCACAAAGGTTTATTTGTATTTTGAATGGAACCAACTGGTTCCCGCTGCGCCTGCGCAGATGTGCGAGGGGGTATAGGTTGAGCTGGGGCACGAGTGGCGGCTGTGTTTTGATTGTAGTGAGGAGGCTGTGAGGAAACATGAGGTCAGGAAATTGGTGTTCAAGGCAGCCTAAGGAGTAATATAGGCTTCACTTCATAAAAGAGAAGTGTCGTTACTGTTCCTGGTGAAGAGAGTGAGGTAACGTGATTTTACGGGACCAACATTAAA
This sequence comes from Cherax quadricarinatus, assembly GCF_026875155.1. Taxonomy (NCBI): domain Eukaryota; kingdom Metazoa; phylum Arthropoda; class Malacostraca; order Decapoda; family Parastacidae; genus Cherax; species Cherax quadricarinatus. The sequence goes on from NC_069429.1 coordinate 26,829,580, forward strand.
AGGCAGTAAAATTAGTGGATAATGGTTCGAATGGGTGTGGACTGGTGCGCGGCCATGAGTGTGTGTCCAGGGGTAAATACCTGTGAGTTAATCCTCTCTCATCGGCCTCAGATATCTTAATGGAGTGACCTCTAAAGTGTAGAATAATTATGAGACGTTAAATCGTCTTGTGAATGGTATTGTAATCTGGGATTAATAAACATTAAAGTTAAGAGAATGTGGGGATGTGAATTAAATCGCCTGCTCCGAGTGAACGCGTGGTTCTTGTCCACATAAGGCTGATATGATACGGACAAGTTTTATGGAATCACGACTTCTAAACCGGGATCAACCAACGGATACCTCGTCTTGGCTGGAATAAGAACTGTGTCGATCGTAGCGGGACATCGAAATGAGATGGTGAATGAGGAAATAAGGAGCATCAATCACCCCAGTAAGAACCCTTCTAGTTTAGCAGTGATTATGGCCAGTTAGGTATGCACATCAAGTGACCACCAGAGAATTATCTGGTAGGGTCTGGGGATTATGTACAAATGTTTTTCCTGGATGGATTGTATCCATGTGCAACCTACCCCCCCCCTTCTTCAGTCAAACTAATATAATCTATACAGTCCACAACTAATTAGTAACGACGTACTTGAGGGTGCTACTGATTTTACTGGTCTCAGATAGATTATGGGATAGATGGGAGGGGCGAGGGGGCCACCTGCAGTGACAGAGGTGGTTAAGTTTTTCACATGTTTATACACTGGGTGACTACGGTAAACAATATAGTTGTTGTCTCCAAGGAGATTACTCGTAGCATGTAATGTGGAGGTATGTAAAAGTAATCACCTACTAGGAAATTTTCCATCTGCCCACTGGTCCTTCCTGAAACCGGATGCAATTCAGTGAAAAATTAATTGAATTAATTACTTATAATAATTAAGTGACTGATTGAAGGAGAAGTGGGTTTAGGGTACACAAATTAATTGGTTGTGTGTGGTGGATGGTAATTAGCCAATTAATTAATAGACATGGGTGGGCTAGGATTTATACAAGATTAAAGTGCCAAGAGTACTCTCACAAGGTGTTCTACATAAGTTGTTTAATTGGTGATTATTAATTCCTAACCATGGCTGGGTTGAGGAGTTAGTGCGGTGGCAAGTCCAATGGATGCCAAAGCAAAGAAAGCGTTTCACTACAAGTTCGGAAGGGTCATGGTTACTTAATCATACAACAAGTGTGGAGACATGAAACGGTAAACCCTGATGAATTAAAGCTACACCTAGATGCCTTAGAAAATAGATATGACTCATATAAGATTGTGGTATAAAGTGACTGTGAGGTGATCTTTGGTGAATTATGACAGATGATGGCTGAAAGGGGGCGGGCTGATGCTGGATCAATATTATGAAGTGGAGGACAACATTGTGTCCTGCCAAAAACTAGGCTTTGGAGAAGGTAAAGGGTGTTTAAACAATGTTGTTGGTCAACCTAGTAAGGAAAATCAGAGGTCTGTCTTCCAAAACTCCCAGAATATGCATCCTGTGATTAATCTGGGAGAAATACTGGGGGAGTTTGGGTCTTTCTTTATAAGCGTCGCTACAGATGGAGTGATCTTTGCAATTTAAGTGTTACCCCAAAATTATCCTATTTAAAGGGACATGTAAGGAGGGATGCACATGTTTTATATCAGCATTCCCAAATGTAGATGATTCCTATAGTGAGGCTGTTGACTTGTTGGAGGTCACTTATGGTATCTCTGGAGCCAAAGTAGGTGGATTAGTAGCTATTTAGGCTAGTTGAAGACTCGCCAGATCAAAACCCAACAGCGTTCGCAAATTTAGGATCCAATTAGAAAGCACTCTTAAGGCCTTGAGTAATATGATCTGGAGGGAGAGCAGAGTGGTTGTTGAGTGCTTAATTCAGAATACAACTGAACCACAAGACCGTAGTTGTAGAGTGGCTATCTAACAGATATCACAAGGGTTATTTCGGGTTGAAGAAATAGAGTGGGCTGCAGGAGCGCTAAATTGGCCAACTGCAGACCAGCCAACCTCCATTTCCTCTAGGAATACGACCGTCTACAGACCCAGTGCACCTGTCAAGTTCCACAAATGAAACTTTATCCAATTTTCAATAATTCATAAGTCACCTACTAAAATACGGGGTTACCGTAGGCACTTATAAGGGACAGGGGTCAGTAATAGTGGTTCTCCACATCAAAGCAAGAGGTGGATAGTACCATAAAATAAGGGTTATGCCAGTTGATAAGACAGGTCAGGCAAAGAAATGAGAGATGGTATTCTTCTACCAATGGTACTCTTTCTCTAAGAACTGTAATGCTCCTATAATTCATGGGAAGTTAAAGTGGAAAGATTGGGTAGAGCTTGCTAGATGTATCAGCGTGTCAAGGAATTCATAATGTTGTAGGGATTGCCGTGCTATTGCACCAGTTGTGATCAGTTGTAACACGGGAAGACACCACATAGCTATGTGTTAGGGAGGATCTAATCGTAATAATGGTAACAATAGTACTGAAGTGATAATAACCCGGAACACAGTAGCAATCGTAAAAGTTACAGTAATGTCGGTAATGATAGCCTTGCTGACGGTAGCTTTTCCCTGTGTTGGATGTGGTGATTAATGATAACGCCGTAAATCCTATAACTGGTACAGCATTGACTGGATCAGGGATCACATGTACCTTCATTAACATTAATTGCCTTAATGGGATGAAGGTACAAATGAGGAGATCCTGCTCTCTCAAGTTATCTGACTTTCTCTCGAATAAGAAGGTCCCAGTTGCATACGACACTGTTTATGTAACTGTAGGATGGCAACGAGAGAAAAAACGTATAATGCTGTTATTGTGGATAGGCTCCAAGAGAAAATATCTACAATAGGCTTGGTAAGCTACTGAAGCTTTCAGAAGTAGGTAAAATTGGCACCTTACTTGTATATAATTGAATGATTCTGTGGGGCCATTAGATATTTTGATAGGTAGAGTCCATTATTTGCCACCTTTGTATAGATAAGTGAACGACAAAGAACAATTCGGAGTGTCCGCTTACTAAGGGACCGCAGAGGTCACGCCTGATGTATGGAGGCTTTCCTCGTACTGATAATGGAATACTGGAGGAAGCCATAAAATAAAGTTACGGTGATGTGTCTTACTCATGAAATATCACCCAGTATAAATATGCTTCAATAAGGATGAAGTTGAAATGTGTATAAATTACGGGATTGGACAGAATAGGGATCAATGTAAATGAAGAAAGTCCAGAGGATGTCCTTTGCTCAAGGAAACAATAACCCAGAAGGATGTTAAATTTGAATCTGGACAATTACTGGGTGAGACTTCCGTGGAAGCTGAACCATTCCTAGATTACCAACTAATTACCGGTGGTGTATGGACAATTAAAGGCTCAGCTCCACGAATGGCAAGACACCAGAACTGTTGACGGCTATCGATGATATCATTTATTGACAGTTTTTTTTTTTTAAAAAATAATAAATTCATAGAGGAGGTACCCCGAGCAATGCCCAGATTTTGTTCACTATTTGCCACTCACGGAGTGAAAGAAGGATTCTAAGACCACTCCTCTGAGGATTGTGACTTTAATTGTAGTGCCAGGGTAACAAAAAAGTACCCTAGTTTGAATGACTGTTTGATGACTGGGGTCCGTCGGTTTTCATTGAAGGAAAAAACTGGGAGACATATTATTAAACTTCAGGGTTAAGTATTATGCCTTTATGGCGGACATAAGTAAAGCTTTTCTGAGAGTGGGTCTGCAGGAGCTGACCGGGATTGCACTAGGCTCTTTTGGCCGGGAATCTAGTGACCCACTTAGTCCCCTGAAGACTTGTTCGTTTTCAGGAGTGTATGTTGGTGCTAATGCTCCAGCCGTTCCTACTCCACGGCGAAGGATAAATGCACACCTATGGCCCTGTAGATGTAGATTGCCACAGTTGTAAGTGTGGATGTACTGAATGGGAGTTAAGTTTAGGTCCTCATGATCGCAGTGGCCGGCGGGGTGTTGTTGCCAGGGAGGGGATTAGTTGATTATTCTTATGCAAGCTTTTTGTGGGTTATATATTGGCTTTAGGTGTGTTGCTGCAGTTGTATCCCAAGCACAAATAGATAGGTGAGGTATGGATAAATAAGTGAGTGGTATAGTGTGGAAGGCATTTTGCTGGGCACGGAGTATCGTATCTTGGAGAGGATCCCTAAACCGTTTTGGATACTTTTTTGGTTATATTCTGGTTATGGGTGCTGAAATTTCAGGTTGTTGTCAAGGTAATAAGCCTAGGAATTTTCCCCATTATTGCTGGGTAATTAGATGGTTGTCAATCTTAATGGTTAATTGGTGCATCTCCTGCTCTGCTACCAAACATAATATAGTAAGTTTTGTCAGTGTTAAGCCATGAGTTTATTGGCTGTCAGCCAAGGTCGATTTTTTAATCAGCTCCTCATTCACAAATGGTGTTGAGGGGGTGGAAAGATTAGGGTGAGAGATGAATCAAGTCGGTGTCATCAGCAAAGCGAATGGTTCAGGTGGTTGGGAATACGTTTGGAAGAAGGTCATTGTTGTATATGAGGAAGAGCAGGGGGACCCAAGGACACTTCCCTGCAAACTAGTATCAACGTGGGCCGTCGTTGTGATGCTGTGTCTTTAATGGTGAGTTACTGATAACTATTGTATGTAAGATTTGATAGGCATAAGCAAGGCATGGCCTTCTATACCATAAAGACTCAAGTTGTGGAGTAGGTTGTCGTGGTCTACTGTGTCAAAGCTTTTCTTAGGTCAATAAAAATTCCTAGTGGATATCCTTATTTTCCAATGTGTGTAAAGCAGATCTGAGACATTTTTATGATTGCTATCATTAGTGCTTTTATTTTTCTGAATCCAAATTTGGGGGGCAGGGGTTGTAGTTATATTATGAGCCAGTTAGAATGAAAATACAGTCTCTGTGCACGTGTTGCTCAAGATTTTGGATAGTCAATGGTAAGTAGTATATTGGCCTATAGTTGTTTAAGTCTGTAGGGTCACAACTTGTTGTATTGGGTGTACCCTCTTGCCCAAATGCTTGAGTTGTTTCGGGAAGGTGCTCTGCTAGTTCTAGTGACTTGTTTAAAAAGTAAGAAATAGCACTGCGATGGACATGGGCCACTCGTTGTTCAGTAATGGGGACATGAGCAGATTCCTGAGTTATTTTTAAGTGACTTTATAATCTCAATGACTTCCGTGGGCTCAGTTGGGGTGGTCAAGATTAGAGAAGGAATTAGGGATATTCCCATCTAGGTAGTCCCCAGGTCAATGGGCATTGGTTTATCTGGGCATTTTATCTTGGCCGAGATTTAGATCCTATGTTGAGAAGAAGTTGTTTATCTTGTTAGCTGTGTCGTGGGATGTAGTGGTGTTTCATTAGGTTTAGTTAGGACAATATTCTTGTTTTTTTTCAGTTTGGGGTCCCTTGAATCTCGAGAGAGTGTTTTCCAGGTCTTTTTTATATCTCCTCTAGTGTTGTGAATCTACAGGAGTAAGTAGTTAGTTGTTTGGCTTTCTTTATTACTTTGGTGAGAGCTGATGAATAGTAGTTTAAGAGTATCTTTGTGTATAGCCCTGTATATATTGCTTTTCATATTGGTGTTTCTTGTCAATGGATTTCGGGGAATGGTGCTGGTTAGCCATTGGCAAACCAAAGCACATTTGTTGTGATCTGTTTTGTTTTTATAGGACAATCTTTGTTGTATTGTCTTATAAGTAATTTGTTAAGGAAAAATGTTGTGCGTGTCATCAATACCTTTGGGTTGCGAGAATTCAGTAGGCCAATCAACAGTCTGTAGGTTCAGCATGTGAACTTCCTTACTGAGGGCCTGGTCTGGCAGTCTAAGAGACTTTGTTGTATTCAAGTGGTGGATTTCTTAATGTTTGTCAGGAGGAAGGTAGGGTAGTGGTCTTAGTGCTATTGTGTGATTATTCCTGATTTATGGGGGGCTCGTTATATTGGTCCAGATGTGGTCTATTATGGTTGCACTTAGTCTCAGAGTAGCCTGGTTCGGTTTGTTATTGTTGGTATGAGAAGTGTGTAGTTCATATTGTTGATGAAATCAGTTACAGGCTTGATCATCTGTTGCCATGGTTTATGTGGAAGTCTCCAGTAAGAGAGTGGTGCCTTTAGTCATTTGTCTTGTTTGTTATTTTAGTGACTTTAATTTCTCACTGAAATTTGGGATGTTTGGTGAGGTGTTCGTAAATGGCACCGATTGTTATAGGTGTTCTAAGGTTTTGTACTGTAAAATTAGCAAAAAATGTATTCCCCATATTCATCACTAAGCATAGTGGTGCTAAGACAAGTAATTGGTTAGAGTATTTATAATAGTATTGCAATACACCCCCGCTCAATTTTGGTTTGGTCTGCAGTTGTGAATTGCTGTGTATCCTGTAGAGGATAGATTCTATTGTGTCCTGCTTAAGCCTCGGTTCTCAGTAGAATAATGCAGGAGAAGGGTCTGCGGGTCGTGTCTTAAGTGATTCAAGAAGTGCTAGGAGGTCATCATAGTGTCTTGTTAAGGGAACTGGATTTTGTAGTTAGTACTGATAGACTTTTGCATTGTTTAGGATAGTGGTGGCTTGTGATGCTGTGTAATAAAGGCAGACTTTCCAATTAGGTTTGATTTGGGTGTCAGGATTATGGAGGTTTAGATCAGGGTCTACCGTGTTCAATCATCTTCTTGGTTTAAATAATTGGTTATTTAATCCGAGTTGTGTGGTTGAGTTCTAGTTACTGATATCTGTAGTGGTAGGAAGTCGTTGGGAGTCAAGTAGATAGCTAGAGGCTTGTTGGTCATATAGGGTATAGTCACGACTAACTCATAATGAAGTTGATGTTGTCTATGTGATTGTGCTGGATAATGAACTAAAGTACAACTATGGTATAAACTAGTATTATAAAAATACAAAATTAAAAATAGAACAGGGTCTCTCACTTGTAAAAGCCTCACCTAGGTCTAATAATGGCTTTTGTGGAGTCTATGTTTTGAGCTAGATATGAGCTAAAGTACAATAAGGTTTAATTATAATATAATAATACAATTTAAAAATAGCACTAGGTTTATCACTTAGTAATTTGATTATGGTCTAATCTTAGTTGAATTTGGGTAGTTGACCGTATGTATTGAGTTTAGTATGAGCTATGGTTACAAATGAATTTTAATTTATAATTATAAAAAATACAATTAAAAATGTGCCACTAGTCTCTCACTAGTAATTGCACTATTGGTCTCAATTAGTGACATTTGGTATTGGACTATGTATTGAGCTAGAAAGAGCTATAGTACAATTAGGTTTTAGTCTAATATATTAAAATAAAATTACAAATTTCACCAGTCTCTCACTAGTAATTGCACTATGGTCTAGTATAGTAAATTTGGTATTGACTATGAATTGAGCTAGAAGGAGCTAGAGTAAAACTGGCATTAATCTACTATATAATAAAGGCAACAAGATCTCATTTTTGTGTATTGCACTAAGGTTTTATTTAAGTTGTTTACAAAAATTAGAGTATAATTAGATTTTAAATCTGATAGGATAAAATACACAAAATAAGGTAGCATAAAAAATAATAAAAAAAATGATAAAGATTAAAAATGGCAAATGACTTGGTTATTAATATGCTAGTAAGGATGGTAGACAGGATAATTTAAAAGTTGGTAGTTGAAAATACTAGTTTAAAAAAGTTTGGAATAAAATTGGTCAATAAAAGAAGTTTATAATAAGTTTGATCATATAGTTTAAAGTAAAATTGGCTATAATAGGGGATTTAGAATAAAATTGGACAATTGAGTATTTTTTAAAGTGAGGTAGAATTATTTGTAAGACATGGTTTATTGGTTTAGTTTATAATTGAAAATAAGATGAACAGTGATTTTGGTAAGTTGTAAAAAAGGAGATAGATATGTAGATATTAAACACAATTAAGACTATGAGGTAGAATGGTCGTTGGATACAACAATGACAATCAAAAATAGTTGGGGTATTAGAATTTTAGGGGGACACAAATTTATGACAATATAACACTAACAGTGGACTATGGGTATTATCTGCACTTTACTCTGTTTCTGTTAGTCCAGCCTCACTTAGGAATGTTTAAGGTCATGTTCTGTAGAGATGAAGTATCTCTTCCCATTGCAGAGTCACTTGTTTGCACAGAACTGCTTAATGCCTCAAATGACGTAGTGGAAGTTTTAGCAGTAAAGGTCGAGAACCAAAACCTATTCATTGTGGTAGTCTACAAGCCTCCGGATGCAACATCCCAGCAATTCCAGGAACAGCTGTTAAAAATTGACCACTGTCTGGAAAATCTTCCAGCTCCTGCACCCAACATCTTGCTCCTGGGGGATTTCAACTTAAGGCACCTAAAATGGAGGAATATAGCAAATAATATTGTTGCAGTAATAACACCAGGAGGCAGCTCTGATGAAAACCCCACACTCACACGAGCTTTTAAATCTCTCCCAAAAATTAAATTTAAACCAGCAAATAATAGAGCCTACTAGACTGGAGAATACACTAGACCTCATATTCACTAACAATGATGATCTGATAAGAAATGTCACCATATCAAAACAATATACTCAGATCACAACATAATTGAGGTTCAGACATGTATGCGAGGAGCCCCAACCGACAAAATGAGACTAGTCACGAGGGAGCATTCACCAAATTCAACTTCAATAACAAAACATAAAGTGGGACCAAGTAAACCAAGTCCTAACCGATATAAGCTGGGGAAAATATACTAAGAACACAGACCCAAACGTATGCCAGAACAGATTAACTCGGTGGCACTCGATGTATGCCAAGGCTTTATTCCTCTAGAAAAAGGAGGAGTAGATGTAAATAGAAAGAGGGCAGGCGCTTTCCCTTTACAGGCGATGGAAAAGAAAAACAGAGCGGCTAAAAGAGGTCAATATATCTGAAATGCGCAGGGAGGGCACTGGTCAGAGAAATAGCAAGCATCGAACTTAAGCTAAAGAATCCTTTAGGAGTCAGGAATCGCGGGAAGAACTAAAAGCTATAAATGAAATCGAAAGAAACCCAAAGTATTTCTTCTCCTATGCCAAATCAAAATCGAGAACAACGCCCGTATTGGGCCCCTACTTAAACAAGATGGGTCCTACACAGATGACAGCAAGGAAATGAGTGAGCTACTCAAGTCCAATATGACTCAGTTTTTAGCAAGCCACTAACCAGACTGAGAGTCGAAGATCAAAATGAATTTTTTATGAGAGAGCCTCAAAATTTGATTAACACAAGCCTATCCGATGTTATCCTGACGCCAAATGACTTCGAACAGGCGATAAATGACATGCCCATGCACTCTGCCCCAGGGCCAGACTCATGGAACTCTGTGTTCATCAAGAACTGCAAGAAGCCCCTATCACGAGCCTTTTCCATCCTATGGAGAGGGAGCATGGACACGGGGGTCGTCCCTCAGTTACTAAAAACAACAGACATAGCCCCACTCCACAAAGGGGGCAGTAAAGCAACAGCAAAGAACTACAGACCATAGCACTAACATCCCATATCATAAAAAATCTTTGAAAGGGTCCTAAGAAGCAAGATCACCACCCATCTAGAAACCCATCAGTTACACAACCCAGGGCAACATGGGTTTAGAACAGGTCGCTCCTGTCTGTCTCAACTACTGATCACTACGACAAGGTCCTAAATGCACTAGAAGACAAAAAGAATGCAGATGTAATATATACAGACTTTGCAAAAGCCTTCGACAAGTGTGACCATGGCTAATAGCGCACTAAATGCGCGCTAAAGGAATAACAGGAAAAGTCGGTCGATGGATCTATAATTTCCTCACTAACAGAACACAGAGAGTAGTCGTCAACAGAGTAAAGTCCGAGGCAGCTACGGTGAAAAAGCTCTGTTCACAAGGCACAGTACTAGCTCCCATCTTGTTCCTCATCCTCATATCCGACATAGACAAGGATGTCAGCCACAGCACCGTGTCTTCCTTTGCAGATGACACCCGAATCTGCATGACAGTGTCTTCCATTGCAGACACTGCAAGGCTCCAGGCGGAACATCAACCAAATCTTTCAGTTGGCTGCAGAAAACAATATGAAGTTCAACGATGAAAAATTTTTCAATTACTCAGATATGGTTTAACATGAGGAAATTAAATCTTCATCAGATTACAAAACAAATTCTGGCCACAAAATAGAGCGAAACACCAACATCAAAGACCTGGAGTGATTATGTCGGAGGATCTCACCTTAAAAGGACCATAACATTGTATCAATCACATCTGCTAGAAAAATGACAGGATGGATAATGAAAACCTTCAAAATAGGGAGGCCAAAATCCATGATGACACTCTTTCAGGTCACTTGTTCTATCTAGGCTGGAATATTGCTGCACTCTAACAGCACCTTTCAAGGCAGGTGAAATTGCCGACCTAGAAAATGTACAGGAACTTTCACGGCGCGCATACACAGAGATAAAACACCTCAATTACTGGGAGCGCTTGAGGTTTCTAAACCTGTATCCCTGGAACGCAGGAGGGAGAGATACATGATTATATTTCACCTGGAAAATCCTAGAGGGACTAGTACCGAACTTGCACACGAAAACACTCACTACGAAAGCAAAAGACTTGGCAGACAATGCACCATCCCCCCAATGAAAAGCAGGGTGTCACTAGCACGTTAAGGACCATACAATAAGTTCAGGGGCCCGAGACTGTTCCCAAATGCCTCCCCGCACACATAAGGGGGATTACCAACAGACCCCTGGCAGTCTTCAAGCTGGCACTGGACAAGCACCTAAAGTCAGTTCCTGATCAGCCGGGCTGTGGCTCGTACATTGGTTTGCGTGCAGCCAGCAGCAACAGCCTGGTTGATTAGGCGCTGATCCACCAGGAGACCTGGTCACAGACCGGGCCGCGGGGGCGTTGACCCCCGAAACTCTCTCCAGGTAAACTCTCTCCAGTGGGCTGTTTCCTAACTGCTATTTTTCCATCCCTCACAAAGCACTGGTGTTTTTTTTTTGGGGATAGCGTAATTTTCTTTGCCGATAAAGAAGGTTTTGTCTTGTTTTGGCAAGGCACTCATTGACGTAAACATCAGTTTTCATAGAAATAGATTTTTTTTAGTAGGTTGTTCTTTGTAGGCTAGTTTGAAATTTTAACAGCACTGTTTTTTTTACCTTCTTGGTAGCCCATCAGTTTGCAATCCCTTTAAAGGGTTTGGGGGGGTTTTTTTTTTTTCGTATAATTTAAGGGGAAGGGGGTCCCTTTATAAGCTGTAAAGGGGGTCTCCATGCGGTAAAACTTTGGGGGACTGTGGGTGGGGATGTTTCTGTTAAAAAAACAAATGCGTCAATACGGGTGTTGGGCAATTTTGGGGGTTTGGAAATTGGTTATGACAAAAGCAAGTTTTTTGGTCCACTCTTGATCTTTCCTCTGTAAAGTTGGTAGTAAATAGGGTGGGCTTTGGGCTTTTTTTTTTTTTTTTTGTGGGGTTGATGGGCCCAGGGGCCGGGGTGGGTGTTTTCTTTTTTGTTCTAGAGTGTCTAGTTTAAAGTTCAAGAGCAGTGGGTCTTGTTGATTTAATCCAGCATTTCTAGCCTTTAGTTCTTTTCATTTCTTGAGTTTGTTTTTGGGGAACGTTTGGTTCTGAAACCCAAAAGGGGTTTAAACTATTTTTGGGTGGTGTTTTTTTGACATCAAACTGGGGAAAGGGGTTATCTTTGGAAAGTAGGGGGGGCGGCCATGTTTTTTTTGTCTGTTTGTGTTTTTGTGGGGGTGCCGGGGGGTGAGGGGGGGTGTCCTGGCTGGCCCGGGACCACAAGTTTTTCCTCGTGTTATTACCCGCTCTCACCTTTTATGTTTGGGGGGCCTTAAACTTTGGGTTTCTGGGTCTTCTTTTTTTGTTTCTGACCCTTTTTCCATTGGCTGTGGGTATTATATTTTATTTTCCCAAATGAAGATGAATTTTTATACTGAAATATTTTTCTAAAAAATTTTGTTTATTTCAAAAAAAACATACAAAATCTATCCCCCAATTTTAGAAAAATATTTTTTTTTATAGTAAAGAATTTTAAATTTTTTGTATTTATGCATTGATAAACAGTAAAATTTAGTTATTTTTAAAATGTTTTTTATGCCCCCCCCATACCCATCCCGTGGGTGGTGGTCACCCCAAAACCCTTTATGTGGGGGGTAGTTTAAACCCCCTACCCATTGTGTGGGTGGTAGTCACCTCTACCCATCTTGTGGGGGGGGTCACCTCATACCCATTCCCGTGGGGGGTAGTTACCCCATACCAATCGCCCTGGGTTTGGGAGTCACCCCCCTACCCAACCTTGGGGTGGGAGTCACCCCTATACCCATCCCATGGGTTGGGATCCCCCCCAAAACTCATCCCCATTGGGTTTGGGAGTCACCCCTTAAACCCCTCACGTGGGGATTTTTCAAACCCCCTACCCATCACCCTGGGGGTAGAAAACCTCATAAACCCCCCCTGTGGGGGTAGTCAAAAGATTAAAAGAGTTAAAAAAAATTGGTCCAGGGGCCGGCCCCAAAATTTTTTATAAATAACAAAAAAACAAAGGGAAAAAAATCACAAGTTACAAAGAAAAAAGAATCATTTTAAGTAAATTTAAATACATTTAAAGCATGGTACAATCATGAAAAATTAAAAATAATAGCAATTTACACATCTACACCTCGTCACAAATGTAATGAGTTATCAGTGCAAATATTAATAGGTCACACACACAAATAGGTGAGTACACATACAAGAGCAAGCACACTCACACATATATGAGTACACAAATACACATGGAAAAACACACACAAGCATACACATACACCAGTCAGACACAAGAGCTAGTAGTGGCACAGCATAATCAACCAATGATCTAATATAAGCAAGATACATCATTTTCACAATTTTAACACTAGCACCATCCACCAGATGGATCGAAAAAACTGGAACCGACCTCCGCATGAATCAGAAACATGATCTATGTCAAGCAAGGCAACAGCAGAACTTCTCCGCTCCATGGGATATTACCCCATTCCAAACTACCATTCCTCCATTTCCCTTCAAACTACTTCTTAAATCACAACCAAAACTTCGCCTTGAAGCCAAGCAGGATGCATTAAGTTGTAATGGTAACTTAGTCACACAGAACACACACTCTCACAAATTATTTACATTGCTGGTTCTGTTCACCAAACCACTGGTGCAGCTGGTAGTGCTGCTGTTGTCACACACTGGTGCAGCTGGTAGTGCTGCTGTTGTCGTACAGAGTGATGGTTCTCATAAAGAAGTTGGAGCATGCATCAATAACCGGGCCTCTACCCTTCAAACAGAACTGTTTGCCATACTCCTTGCACTCAAATGCGTCCATGTATCTAAGATTGGCACTTTAATTATAACTGATTGTCATTCATAAATGCTTTCAACTCATTGAGTATAAATTGTGGCATGCTTGTGTCAGAAGCCAGACACAGGTATGGTAGGATTTTGGACAGTGGAGTCAGAGTGCATATGCTGTGGATTCCATCTCACATTGGTCTTCAGATGCATGATAGAACTGATAAATTGGTTAAGCTGTATGCTTTCAAAGAGGGAGTAGATTACAATCTTGGCTTGTCAGTTAGCAGTTTGAGAACAATAATATGAAAAGAACTTCAGTTGAATTTTACTGACATAAGACTCAGAGAGACTGACAAAAGTCAGTCCATCTATCATCATTCTATCATGCAGGAGGAGCCACATGTCTATGGTACATCCAACAAAATAAACAGACTCTTGGATGTCACTACCGCCCGGCTCCAGCTGGGTTACAAGTATCTTTGGCAGGTTAAATCACCACCACCAGATGTAGACCAAACGAAATGTAAACTTTGCCAGATGGACTACTGTCACACCTTGCGTCATTATGTATTGGAGTGCGATAAAATTAATGAATTTAGAGACAACTCACTCAGAAATGTTCAAGAAATGGCAAAGTATTTTATCCACAGTGGTATATTACAAACCATTCTGGAAAAATACCATGACTTTGCTCCCTGTAAATAAAGAATTAACGTGTGTGTGTGTGTGTGTGTGTGTACACGCCTATTTGTACTCACCTATTTGTGGTTGCAGGGGTCGAGTCACAGCTCCTGGCCCCACCTCTTCGCTGATTGCCACTAGGTCCTCTCTCTCCCTGCCCCATGAGCACTATCATACCTCGCCTTAAAACTATGTATGGTTCCCGCCTCCACTACATAACTTTCTAGGCTATTCCATGGCCTGACTACTCTATGACTGAAGAAATGCTTCCTAACACGCATAACGGAGATAAAACACCTCAATTACTGGGAGCGCTTGAGGTTCCTGAACCTGTGTTCCCTGGAATGCAGGCGGGAGAGATACATGATTATATACCCCTTTGGAAAATCCTAGAGGGACTAGTACCAAACTTGCACACAAAAATCACTAACTACGAAAGCAAAAGACTTGGCAGACGATGCAACATCCCCCAATGAAAGCAGGGGTATCACTAGCACGTTAAGAGACCATACAATTAGTGTCAGGGGCCCGAGACTGTTCAACTGCCTCCCAGCATACATAAGGGGGATTACCAACAGACCCTGGCAGTCTCTTCAAGCTGGCACTGGACAAGCACCTAAAGTCGGTTCCTGATCAGCCGGGCTGTGGCTCGTACGTTGGTTTACGTGCAGCCAGCAGTAACAGCCTGGTTGATCAGGTTCTGATCCACCAGAAGGCCTGGTCACAGACCAGGCCGCGGGGGCGTTGACCCCTGGAACTCTCTCCAGGTAAACTCCAGGCAACATCCCTTTGATTCATCTGAGTCTTCAGCTTCCAATTGTGACCTCTTGTGTCTGTGTCCCTTCTCTGGAACATCCCGTCTTTGTCCACCTTGTCTATTCCATGCAGTATTTTATATGTCGTTATCATGTCTCCCCTGACCCTACTGTCCTCCAGTGTCATCAGTCCGACTTCCCTCAACCTTTCTTCGTAGGACAATCCCCGTAGCTCTGGGACTAGTCTTGTTGCAAACCTTTGCACTTTCTCTAATTTCTTGACGCTTTTGACTAGGTGTGGATTCCAAACTGGTGCTGCATACTCCAGTATGGGCCTGACATAAATGGTATACAGAGTCTTAAACGAATCCTTACTGAGGTATCGGAACGCTATCCGTAGGTTTGCCAGGCGCCCGTATGCTGCAGCAGTTATCTGATTGATGTGCGCTTCAGGAGATATGCTCGGTGTTATACTCACCCCCAGATCTTTTTCCTTGAGTGAGGTTTGTAGTCTTTGGCCATCTAAACTACTGTGTGTGTGTGTGTGTGTGTGTGTGTGTGTGTGTGTGTTGTGTGTGTGTTGTGTGTGTGTATTTGTGTGATTTGTGTACTCATATATGTTTGAGTGCTTGTGCTCCTGTGTGTATGTACTCACTTAATTGTGGTTGCAGGGGTCGAGACTCAGCTCCTGACCTTGCCTCTTCACTGATCGCTATACACCCCTCAGGGAAGGTTCCTTGATGTTGGTGAGGGGCTCTTGATTTAGGGAATTGGATCTGTGCTCCAGTTCCCCGAATTAAGCCTGAATGCCTTCCACATCCTCCCCCCAGGCGCTGTATAATCCTACGGGTTTAGCGCTTCCCCTTGATTTTAATAATAATAATAATGATCGCTATACTCGTGCCTGTGTGTATGTGTGTTCTCATCTATTTGTGTGTGTGTGTATGTGTGTGAGAACCAACAGTCAATATTTGCACCTGTAACTCATTACAGTTGTGACCGGTGTGGACGTGTGAATTGTTTTATTAGTCTATAATTTGTTCATGATTGTAAAATATGTATAAGCATAAGTAAGTAACTTTACTTACATGTTTCATAACCTTAGTAACTTGTGAATTTATTACCTTTGTACCTAGTTTAGCTGTCTACTTTGGGGCCCAGTCCCTGGACCCATTATGTACATCTGTAATCTGTAAATACCTTTGTAACTTGTCATGATTGTGACCAGATCTACCTAGAGTTCATTACCTTTGTAATTTGTTCTGCTATCAAAACTTTGGGGTCCAGTCCCTGGACCCATTATTTCCTGGAGTTTACCTGGAGAAGGTTTCGAGGGTCAAAGTCCCCGCAGCCCCCGGGCTGAGACCAGGCCTCTGTAATCTTTGATTACTGCCCAAAGGATGGGTATTGGGTGCATAATAAACATAAACTAACACCATACCTGGGGTGAAAAACCCCGCCACAGCTCTAAGTGCCCTCAGCCTTTCTTTGTATTGGTGAAAAAGTCTCATTACAACAGGTCCAAGTAGTGGGACCTTAAATCCTGGATACCTGTATCTGGTTACATATTCTACAAGAGAGCCATCATGCAACTGGATCTGGCAAACTGTGTCTCTCTGTTGAAGGGGACGCCTGTTGAGTATCTTTGTTTTATCAGTAGAGATTATCAACCCCAGGTCCTGACACTGGGTATGATAAAACTCATGAGCAGGAAGAGTGAAACTGTAGTGGCCAGTGAAGAGGCAGGGCCAGGAGCTGTGACTTAAACCCTGCAACCACAACTAGCTGAGTACACACACAGGGTAATGCTTTATAGTGGACCCTTGGTACTTGAACCCTGCAACCACAACTAGCTGAGTACACACACATGGTAATGCTTTATAGTGGACCCTTGGTACTTGAACCCTGCAACCACAACTAGCTGAGTACACACACACATGGTAATGCTTTATAGTGGACCCTTGGTTTTTGTGATTAATCCGTTCCAGACAGTCTGCTGAAAACCAAAATTTGCGAAAACCAAAACCATTTTCTCCATAAGAAATAATGAGAATCCAATTAATCCATTTCAGACACCCAAAAGTATTAAAAGAAATGCATTTTTTCGAGATTAAATATTGATTTGCATACAGAAAACGATGAGAAATAAATATAAAGCACTAATGAAATGGATAAATGAACATTTAAATCACTATTACGCATCTTTATTGAAGACTTTTGTTGGGAGAGGAAAGAGAGTGTTTGGAGACAAAACAAAATACTTAAATATGACGAGCTAATATCAACTCTACGGCTTATTTATCTATCACAATTCATCTAATATGACAATGTTAATAAATAGAAATATGATACATACTCTAGAATGAATAAAATATGTCATTATGTATGTCACAAGTGGTGGTGGCTGTTGCTGTTGAGTTTATAAGAGCCCTGAGAGCAGTGTAGGGTGGTAGCAGCAAGGGCCACCACTAACTATTCACACAATGTACATAATTTATATATAACTAAGAAATTCTTACACTATATAAATAAGAAATACTTGCACTTTATTAATAAGAAATATTTACACTTACCTTGGAGGAGATAGTGGCAGAGGACGGCGTTGTTGTCAGTGGCCCTATATATCTCAAACAACATTGTAGGAGTTTCATGTCCTCATTTTTCTATCCCTTAATTGTACAACTTACTTGCTACACTTTATCGTTATCTGGCACTATAGCCTTTATCAACTCCTTCTGCTTCTGTTGCCAAATTTTCAAGTTTGTATATTCAACTCCAACCTTTATATTATCCTTTGTACCTGTGTACCTGTGTACCTGTCTACCATCTTACTATCATATTATAACCAAGACATTACCATTGTTATTTTTTACTATTATTCTTTTGGTACTTTAATTGTGAATTTTATTTTGTCAATTTAAATCTAGTTATACTCTTGATCTTGTCAACAATCTATACCAGACTCTAGTGCAATTGCAAGTACCATTTCAATTTGTATTTTTATATTATAAGTTTATATTATAAGTCCTACTCTAAGATTGTTTTCATATCTTAGTGACTATATTGTGTGTGCAATTAGTGTATATTTCAATTATATTATTGTTCAAGGCCCTTAACTATCTTTTGCTAACTAGTACCAACTACCTCATATATCTTTTTTTTTTTTCTACTTTTTTTATTCTTTTGCTACCTTAACTTGTGTATTTTATCCTGTCAATTTAAATCTAGTTATACTCTAATTCTTGTAAACAACTTATATAAGACCTTAGTGCAATTACAATTGAGAGTCTTGTGCCTTTTTTATATTACTAGATTAAACTCAGTTGTACTATAGTCAATACCAAATTCATTATATTAGACCATAGTGCAATTACTAGTGAGAGACTGGTGCTATTTTTAATTTGTATTTTTATTATTATTATTATTATAATAAAAAAGAAGCGCTAAGCCACAAGGGCTATACAGCTTGTATTTTTTTTTTTTTTTTTCTTTATATTATTAGATTAAATCTAGTTGTACTATAGCTCATTCTAGCTCAAAACATAGACTCCACAAAAGTCATTATATTAGACCTTAGGGCAATTACAAGTGAGAGTCTTGTTCTATTTTAAATTTGTATTTTTATATTACTAGTTTATACCTAGTTGTACTTTAGTTCATTCCAGCACAACACATAGACAACATCAACTTCATTATGTGTAGTAATGATTATACTCTATATGACCAAAATACTCTAGCTATATACTTATCCAAGCTTCCCACCACTACAGATATCAGTACTAGAACTCAACACATAACTCAGGATATAAATAACCATAATTTAAACCTAGAAGATGATTGATCACGTTGACCCTGATCTAAACCTCCATAATCTGACACCCAATCAAAACCTATTGAAAAGTAACTACCTTTATTACACAGCATCACAAGCCAGCACTATCCTAAACAATGCTAAAAGCCTATCAGTACTTAACTACAACATCAGGTCCCTAAGCAAACACTATGATGACCTCCTGGCACTCCTTGAATCACTAAAGACACCCTTCTCCTGCATTATTCTTACTGAGACCTGGCTTAAGCAGGACACAACAGATATCTACCCTCTACCAGGATACAGAGCAATTCACAACTGCAGACCAAACCAAGTTGGGGTGGTATTGCAATCTATTACTCTAACCAATTATCTTGTATTAGCACCACTTGCTTTAGTGATGAATATGGGGAATACATTTTTGCTAATTTTACTGTAAAAAACCTTAAGACACCTATAACAATCGATACCATTTACCGGATACCTCACACAAACATCCCAAATTTCAGTGAGAAATTAAAGTCACTAATAACAAACAGACAAATGAATAAGCACCACCTTCTCTTAGCTGGAGACTTCAACATCAACCTTGGCTTACTAGATGATCAGCCTGTAACTGATTTCATCAATAATATGAACAACACACTTCTCATACCAACAATAACTAAACCAACCAGGCTCACTGAGACAAGTGCAACCATAATAGACCACATATGGACCAATATACTAGCCCCCCTTAAATCAGGGATAATCACAGATAGCACTACAGACCACTACCCTACCTTCCTCCTGACAAACATTAATAAACCACCACTTGAAACAACAAAGTCTCATTTAGACTCCATGACGAGGCCTCAATAAGGAAGTTCACAACTGACCTAGAGATTGTTGACTGGCCCACAGAATTCTCCAAGGCCAATGGTATTGATGACTGGACAGACATTTTTCTTAACAAATTACTTAGACTATACAACAAACATTGTCCAATAAAAACGAAACAACACAACAACGGCTGGTTGCCCATGGCTAACCAGCACCATTCTGAAATCCATTGACAAGAAACACCAATATGAAAAGCAATATAGACAGGGCTTAATACACAAAGATATTCTTAAACACTATTCATCAGTTCCCACCAAAGTAATAAAGAAAGCCAAACAACTATACTACTCCAGTAGATTCACTGACACAAGAGGAGATATAAAAAAGACCTGGAAAACAGTCTCTCAGATTCTAGGGACCCACAAACTGAAAAAAAACAAGAATATTGTCCTAACTAAACCTAATGAAACACCCTACATCCCACTGACACAGCTAACAAGATAAATGACTTCTCCTCAACCATAGGATCTAATCTCGCCAATAAAATCCCACATATTAATGCCCATTGCCGGGACCACCTAGATGGGAATTTCCCAAATTCCTTCTATCTTGCACCAACTGAGCCCTCAGAAGTCACCGAGATTATAAGTCACTTAAAAAACAACTCAGGGAATCTGTCTGTCCCACATTACTGTACAAGTGAGCGGCCCATATCCTTTCGCATGCTATTTCATTACTTTTTAACAAGTCACTAGAAACTAGCACCTTCCCGAAACTACTCAATATGGCAAGGGTTACACCAATACATAAAGGTGGTGACCCTACAGACTTAAACAACTATAGGCCAATATCAAACTTACCATTGCTATCCAAAATCTTTGAGAAACTCGTGTACAGGAGACTATATTCATTTATAACAGCACAAAACATACTCAACCCCTGCCAATTTGGATTTAGGAAAAATAAAAGCACTAATGATGCAATCATAAAAATGCTAGATCTGCTTTACACAGCATTGGAAAATAAGGAATATCCACTAGGAATTTTTATTGACCTAAGCCCCTCAAGGAAGGTTCCTTGATGTTGGTGAGGGGCTCTTGATTTAGGGAATTAGATTTGTGCTCCAGTTCCCCGAATTAAGCCTGAATGCCTTCCACATCCCCCCCCAGGCGCTGTATAATCCTCTGGGTTTAGCGCTTCCCCCTTGATTATAATAATAATAATAATATTGACCTAAGAAAAGCTTTTGACACAGTAGACCACGACATCCTACTCCACAAACTTGACCATTACGGTATAAGAGGCCATGCGCTTGCTTATTTCAAATCTTACCTTACTAATAGGTATCAGTATGTTACCATTAAAGACACAGCATCAACAACACGGCCACTTGATACAGGAGTTCCGCAGGGAAGTGTCCTTGTTCCCCTGCTCTTCCTCATATACATCAATGATCTTCCAAACGTATCCCAACACCTGAAACCCATTCTCTTTGCTGACGACACGACTTATGTCATCTCTCACCCTAATCTTGCCACCCTCAACACCATTGTTAACGAGGAGCTGATCAAAATATCGACTTGGATGACAGCCAATAAACTTACGCTTAACACTGACAAAACCTACTATATTATGTTTGGTAGCAGAGCAGGAGATGCACAAATTAACATTAAGATCGACAACACTAATTACCAGACATAATGAGGGCAAATTCCTAGGCCTATACCTTGACAACAACCTGAATTTCAGCACCCATATCCAACACATAACCAAAAAAGTATCCAAAACAGTTGGGAT
This sequence comes from Cherax quadricarinatus, assembly GCF_026875155.1. Taxonomy (NCBI): domain Eukaryota; kingdom Metazoa; phylum Arthropoda; class Malacostraca; order Decapoda; family Parastacidae; genus Cherax; species Cherax quadricarinatus. Next base: position 26,850,839 of record NC_069429.1, read on the forward strand.
CCTCTCCAAGATACGATACTACGTGCCGCAAAATGCCCTTCTCACACTATACCACTCACTTATTTATCCATACCTCACCTATGCTATTTGTGCTTGGGATCAACTGCAGCAACACACCTAAAGCCATTAATAACCCAACAAAAAGCTGCAGTAAGAATAATCACTAAATCCCATCCCTGCAACACACCCCCCCACTCTTCATAGATCTAAAACTTACTCCCTGTTCAGTACATCCACACTTACTACTGTGCAATCTACATCTACAGACCTTAAACTCCAATATCAACCTTGACCTAAAACGCTTTCTTGATAGTTGTGACAGAACCCACAGGCATAACACCAGACACAAACATCTCTACGACATTCCCCATGTCCGACTAAACCTTTACAAAAATTCAATGTATGTCAAAGGCCCTAAAATCTGGAACATCCTACCTGAGAACTCTAGAACTGCAGACACATTCATCACCTTCAAAACTACCATTAGAAAACATCTTATCTCCCTGATAAACCCCATCAACTAACTACACGAATACCACCTGGTGGTTCACACTTACACTCACTCACCCATTTGACCATAAACAGAAATATTAATCTCAATCTTAAAATAATGAATCCTATGATACTCCAATACTGAAGCTATGTACTGTGCCAAAACAAAAGCATTCACATTGCTAAACTCACAAACTAGTATTTAGTCACTTAGCCATAATACCAACTTACCTCATAATTTGTAATATTTTAAAATAAACAATTAAACTAAGTCTGCCCGAAATGCCTAGCCATGCTAGGCGTTCTAGTGGTGCACTCTGTAATCATTATTTAACTACATGTAAACCACACAACAACCAAATTCTGTAAATTCAACATTGTAATCTTTATAGAGAATAAACTTTGAATTTGAATTTGAATTTAAATGTTGTAGAATCACTGAAGAAGGCACATCTCCCATCTCTCTTCCTCCTCCTCCTTTTTGATAATAATAATAATAATAATAATAATAATAATAATATAATGATAATAATAATCTTCCTCCTCCTCTTTGGTACTTTGCTATGATTTCTTTCTTGAATTCTTTCGGGCCATGGGGCTTATTTAGAGGTTGTAAGCACAAAATATCTGGATTATTGCACTGTATTGCAAAATGTTTCATATGAATTCAGGGTGCAATGGTCACTCACCGATAATCCCAAACTGGCACTGAGTGCATCTGTTGCAGGCTTTGTGTGTGCAGGGGACACATGTACCATACCACTGCCAAAATCCAATGGAAATCATGAAAACCAAGCCTGTATTTTGCCGAGAAAAGTGGCCGACACTCAAGAATCACGATAACCAAGGGCCCACTATATTTACAGGGTATTCTTCAAGAGTGGTCTGTAAAGTACCACTGGATAAAATTCTTTTTAAAATCTTTAACATTTCTGAGCCAGTTGTCTTTGAATTCATTAATTTTATCGCACTCCAGTACATGATGACGTAGGGTGTGACAATAGTCCATCTGACAAAGTTTACATCTGGTGGTGGAGATTTAACCTGCCAAATGTACTTGTAACCCAGCCAGAGTCAGGCAGTAGTGACATCCAAGAGTCTGCTTATTTTGTTGGATGCACCATAGACATGTGGCTCCTGCATGATGGAATGATGATAGATGGACTGACTGGTGTCAGTCTCCTTGAGTCTTTGATCATAAAAATTCAGTTAAAATTCTTTTAGTATTATTGTTCTCAAACTGCTGACTGGCAAGCCAAGATTGTAATCTACCCCTATTTGGAAGCATAAAACTTAGCTAATTCATCACTTCTATCATGCATCTGAAGACCAATGTGAAATGGAATCCACAGCATGTGCATGCTGACTCCACTGTCCACAATCCTACCATACCTGTGTCTGGCTTCTGACACAAGCATGCCACAATTTATACTCAATGAGTTGAGAGCATTTTAGGATGACAATCAGTTATAATTAAAGTGTCAACCTTAGATACATGGACACATCTGATGGCAAGGAGCGTGGCAAACAGTTATTGATGCATGCTCCATTTTGTTTGAAAGAGCCATCACTTTGTATGACAACAGCAGCACTACCAGATGCACCAGTGAATTGGTAAACAGAACCATCAACGTAAATAATTTGTGAGAGTGTGTGCTGTGTGACGAAGTCATCAACACATCTTAAGGCATCCTGTTTGGCTTCAAGGAAAAGCTTTGGTTGTGATTTAAGAAGTAGTTTGAAGAGATGGAATGGAGGGGTGGTAGTTTGCAATGGGGTAATATTCCACGGAGTGGATAAGTGCTACTGTTACTTTACTTGGCATGGATCATGTATCTGTTTCACGTGAAGGTTGATTCCAGTTTTCTCAATCCATCTGGAGGGGTGTTCACCAGTGCTGAGGGAAGTTTGGAGGGCTTCTGTACAGGAGTTTGAATGGGCTTTCATTAAGGATATTTCTTTCAGTAACACGATCTCTGATGCTTGAAATATCAAGTTCTTCCTGCATATTTAAAATTTTGGCAGTACGAGGGCATCCTAAAATGATCCGCATTGCTTCGTTCTGCAGTTTTTCCAGCCCTCCAAGCTTCCAGTCAGACACAAGAGCAAGTAGTGGCGCCGCATAATAAACCAATGATTTAATATAAGCAAGATACATCATTTTCACAATTTAAACATTAGCACATACCTGTGGGTGAAAACCCAGCCACACTCTAAGTGCTCTCAACCTTTCTTTGTATTGGCGACAAAGTCTCATTACAAGAGGTCCATGTAGTGGGACCTCAAATTTTAGATACCTGTATCTGGTTATATGTTCGAGAAGAGACCCATAATGCAACTGGATCTGACGAACTGTGCCTCTCTGTTGAGAAGGACGCCTGTTGAGTATCTTTGTTTTTACCAGTAGAGATTATGAACCACAGGTCCTGACATGTGGCTAGTACATGATTAAGAATGTTTTGAGTGTTAGAAAATCTGGTGGTGTGAATCAATTATATTCATCAGCAAAACTAATCATAGCATAGCAACAAATCATGGCATAGCGTTAAGTAAGGCATTAATTAGAATATTGAATATTGTTGGACTGAGCACACCTCCCTGGGGGGTTCTTAATTCAGTCTTTAGTTATACATCTATGCACCTGGAAGAACAGAGAAGACTTTCAGGTACCTTTAATGCAGCAGAAAACCCATTCTAGCAAGTTCACTAATGATTACATGTTTGTTGGCTACATCAAAAGCAAAAGTAAGGTCAAGGAAGGTAGTGTATGAGCTGTCAGTGTGCAGGGTGAGAGAAAAGTGGCTATGCAATGATGCACGCTCCTTCCATGAAACCAGGGAGACAAAAATTGTTTGATCCTGTTCAAGAGATGATTAAGAATCATCCTCCCAAGAAATTGGGTGAAATGCATTTTGTGTATTGGGCTTAGGAATGGGAATGATGAGGCTGTTGGTCCAAGATTTAGGGAGCTCCCCAGTTACATAGTTCATCTTATATAATTCAAGTAATGGATTACCTGGTACTCGCACAGCAATCTGATTATGTTGTAAGTAATACCATCCTCCCCAGGTGACGTGGAGTTGCCCTTAGTGTTGCATCAAGTTCAAAGTTAGTAAAAGGAATGTTACATTCATCTTCCTTGCTGAGCATAAAACAAATAAGTTTCTCCCTTGCATCATATATGTTCATTAACTTTGCATGTGTGGTACTGGGAAAATTGTCATAGGTAGAGGTGGCAGCCCAAGCACTGACTAGCTCATTTGCCCAAAGTAAGGGATAACGGTGCAGGATCTCACCATTCTGTTACCTTTAATTATATTTATGTCCCTCCATGCCCTGCTAAGTGGGGTGTGACCTGGAGTTTACCTGGAGAGAGTTCCACGGGTCAATGCCCCCCAGCCGCAGTAACACCTGGGGGATCAGAGCCTGACAACCAGGCTGTTACGCTGGCTGAATGCAAACCAAGACGAGAAGAACCTGCTGGTCAGGTACTGACTTTAGGTGCTTGCAGTGCCAGCTTGAAGCTGCCAGGGGTTTATTGGTAAAACCCCCTAAAGTATATGGGAGGCGTTGAAAGTTCAGGCCCCTGACAAACCCTTTTTTAAAGTGTTGACACCCTGTTTTTATTGGGGGTGTTGCATCGTCTGCCAAATCTTTTGCATTCGTTGTGAGTGTTTTATGTGCAAATTCGGTACTAGGCCCCCCAGGATTTTTCCCGGTGGGATTAATCATGTACTCTCCCGCCTGCATTTCCCGGGGGGGGACAGGTTCAGGAACTTCAAGCCCTCCCCGTAATTGAGGTGTTTTTTTCTCCGTTTGCGTGGTGAAGGTTCTCTTACATTTTTAGGTCAGCAATTTCACCCCGCCCTTGAAGGTGTTTTTAGTGTGCGCAATATTCCAGCCCAGATAGAACAAGGACCTGAAAGGGGTCATCAGGGCTTGGGATCCCCAGTTTTGAAGGTTCTCATTATCCTTCCCGATTTTTTTTAGCAGATGTGTTTTATACAATGTTATGGGCCTTGAAAAGGGGAGTCCTCAGACTGATCGTCCCCGGTCTTTAACGTTGGTTTTTCGCTTATTTTTTGGCCAGAATTTTTTTTGTACTCTGATGAAGTTTTAATTTTCATGTTTACCCTATTGGGGTATTGAAATTTCTATCGTTGAACTTTTTGTTTTTTGCAGCCCCCT
>NC_069429.1:26856018-26872384 GCF_026875155.1 Cherax quadricarinatus
TGTTCCTAACTGTTTTTTTCCATCCCTCACAAAGCACTGGTGGATTTTTTTGGGCATAGCGTAATTTTCTTAGCCGATAAAGAAGGTTTTGTCTTGTTTTGGTAAGGCACTCATTGACGTAAACATCAGTTTTCATAGAAATAGATGTTTTTAGTAGGTTGTTTCTTTGTAGGCTAGTTTGAAATTTTAACAGCTCTGTTTTTTTACATGCTTGGTAGCCCATCAGTTTGCAATCCTTTAGGTCGTCACTACGTATATTAAGGCGAAGGTGGTCCTTGATAAGCTGTAGGGTGGTCTCTATGCAGGTCTCTTGGGTGACTGTGGCTGGGAGATGTTTGCTGTTAATTACAACAGCGTCAGATAGCTGCTGTTGGTCATTATGGTCTTGGAAGTTGGTTATGACATTGGCAAGTTGTTAGTCCACTCTTGATCTTTCCTCTGTAATGTTGGTAGTAAGTAGGGTGACTTGGTCTTTTAGTGTGTTGATGGTGTCTAGGGACCGGGTGTGGGTGTTGCTTTGTTGTTCTAGAGTGTCTAGTTTATGTTCAAGAGCAGTGATCTTGTTGAGGTAATCTGCATTGCTAGCCTTTAGTTCCTGCATTTCTTGAGTTAGTTTAGTGATCGTTAGGTTCTGAATCATAAGGAGTTTAGCTATTTCTGGGTCGGTGATCTTCTTGACATCAAATACTGGGAAGGAGTTATCTTGGACTGTAGCGGCAGCCATGTTTGTTGTTGTCTGTCGTGTGTTGTGATGGTGTCGGTGGGTGATGAGGGTTGTGTCCTGGCTGGCAGTACCACAAGTTTTCCTCGTGTTATTACAGCTCTCACCTTTGATGTTGGGGAGTCCTTAGCTGGTTACTGGATCTTCTTTTATTGTTCTGACCCTTGTCCATTGGCTGTGATATTATAATTTATTATCAAGTGAAGATGATTTATATACTGAAGATGATTTCTCTAAAAAAATTTTGTGATTACAAAAGAAATCATACAGAATCTATCCCCAATATTAGAAAAAATATTTTATTTATAGTAAAGAATTTAATAATTTGTATTTATGCATTGATAAACAGTAATTTTGAGTTAGTTTAATATGTTTATTATGCACCCCATACCCATCCCGTGGGTGGTAGTCACCCCATACCCATCATGTGGGTGGTAGTCACCCCATATCATCACTTGGGTGGTAGTCACCCCATCCCCATCATGTGGGTGGTAGTTACCCCATACCCATTGTGTGGGTGGTAGTCACCTCATACCCATCTTGTGGGTGGTGGTCACCTCATACCCATTCTGTGGGTTGTAGTTACCCCATACCAATCGCATGGGTGGTAGTCACCCCATACCCATCACGTGGGTGGTAGTCACTCTATACCCATCCCATGGGTGGTAGTCACCCCATACTCATCACATTGGTGGTAGTCACCCCATACCCATCACGTGGGTAGTAGTCACCCCATACCCATCACGTGGGTGGTAGACACCTCATACCCATCCTGTGGGTGGTAGTCAAAAGATTACAGAGTTACATAATTGGTCCAGGGACTGGGCCCCAAAGTTTTGATAACTGAACAAGATACAAAGGTAATGAAGTCACAAGTTACAAAGATAATGAATCATGTAGGTAAATTTACTTAACATTTATGCATGGTAATGGTAAAGTAATGAGCAATTTACACGTCTACACCTCGTCACAAATGTAATGAGTTATCAGTGAAATTTTAAAATAGGTCACACACACAAATAGGTGAGTACACATACAAGAGCAAGCACACTCACACAATATGAGTACACAAATACACATGGAAAAACACACACAAGCATAACACATACACCAGTCAGACACAAGAGCTAGTAGTGGCACGCATAATCAACCAATGATCTAATATAAGCAAGATACATCATTTTCACAATTTTAACACTGCACCATCCACCAGATGGATCGAAAAACTGGAACCGACCTCCGCATGAATCAGAAACATGATCTATGCAAGCAAGGCAACAGCAGAATTTCTCCGCTCCAGGGGATATTACCCCATTCCAAACTACCATTCCTCCATTTCCCTTCAAACTACTTCTTAAATCACAACCAAAACTTCGCCTTGAAGCCAAGCAGGATGCATTAGTTGTAATGGTAATTTAGTCACACAGAACACACATTTCTCACAAATTATTTAAATTGCTGGTTCTGTTCACCAAACCCCTGGTGCAGCTGGTAGTGCTGCTGTTGTCACACACTGGTGCAGCTGGTAGTGCTGCTGTTGTCGTACAGAGTGATGGTTCTCATAAAGAAGTTGGAGCATGCATCAATAACTGGGGCTCAACCCTTCAAACAGAAAATGTTTGCCATACTCCTTGCACTCAAATGCGTCCAGTATCTAAGATTGGCACTTTAATTATTAACTGATTGTCATTCTTTAAATGCTTTCAATCATTGAGTATAAATTGTGGCATGCTTTTGTCAGAAGCCAAACACAGGTATGGTAGGATTTTGGACAGTGGAGTCAGAGTGCATATGCTGTGGATTCCATCTCACATTGGTCTTCAGATGCATGATAGAACTGATAAATTGGCTAAGCTGTATGCTTTCAAAGAGGGAGTAGATTACAATCTTGGCTTGTCAGTTAGCAGTTTGAGAACAATAATATGAAAAGAACTTCAGTTGAATTTTACTGACATAAGACTCAGAGAGACTGACAAAAGTCAGTCCATCTATCATCATTCTATCATGCAGGAGGAGCCACATGTCTATGGTACATCCAACAAAATAAACAGACTCTTGGATGTCACTACTGCCCGGCTCCAGCTGGGTTACAAGTATCTTTGGCAGGTTAAATCACCACCACCAGATGTAGACCAAACGAAATGTAAACTTTGCCAGATGGACTACTGTCACACCTTGCGTCATTATGTATTGGAGTGCGATAAAATTAATGAATTTAGAGACAACTCACTCAGAAATGTTCAAGAAATGGCAAAGTATTTTATCCACAGTGGTATATTACAAACCATTCTGGAAAAATACCATGACTTTGCTCCCTGTAAATAAAGAATTAACGTGTGTGTGTGTGTGTGTGTGTGTGTACACGCCTATTTGTACTCACCTATTTGTGGTTGCAGGGGTCGAGTCACAGCTCCTGGCCCCACCTCTTCGCTGATTGCCACTAGGTCCTCTCTCTCCCTGCCCCATGAGCACTATCATACCTCGCCTTAAAACTATGTATGGTTCCCGCCTCCACTACATAACTTTCTAGGCTATTCCATGGCCTGACTACTCTATGACTGAAGAAATGCTTCCTAACACGCATAACGGAGATAAAACACCTCAATTACTGGGAGCGCTTGAGGTTCCTGAACCTGTATTCCCTGGAATGCAGGCGGGAGAGATACATGATTATATACACCTGGAAAATCCTAGAGGGACTAGTACCAAACTTGCACACAAAAATCACTAACTACGAAAGCAAAAGACTTGGCAGACGATGCAACATCCCCCAATGAAAGCAGGGGTATCACTAGCACGTTAAGAGACCATACAATTAGTGTCAGGGGCCCGAGACTGTTCAACTGCCTCCCAGCATACATAAGGGGGATTACCAACAGACCCTTGGCAGTCTTCAAGCTGGCACTGGACAAGCACCTAAAGTCGGTTCCTGATCAGCCGGGCTGTGGCTCGTACGTTGGTTTACGTGCAGCCAGCAGTAACAGCCTGGTTGATCAGGTTCTGATCCACCAGAAGGCCTGGTCACAGACCAGGCCGCGGGGGCGTTGACCCCTGGAACTCTCTCCAGGTAAACTCCAGGCAACATCCCTTTGATTCATCTGAGTCTTCAGCTTCCAATTGTGACCTCTTGTGTCTGTGTCCCTTCTCTGGAACATCCCGTCTTTGTCCACCTTGTCTATTCCATGCAGTATTTTATATGTCGTTATCATTTCCCCTGACCCTACTGTCCTCCAGTGTCATCAGTCCGACTTCCCTCAACCTTTCTTCGTAGGACAATCCCCGTAGCTCTGGGACTAGTCTTGTTGCAAACCTTTGCACTTTCTCTAATTTCTTGACGCTTTTGACTAGGTGTGGATTCCAAACTGGTGTTGCATACTCCAGTATGGGCCTGACATAAATGGTATACAGAGTCTTAAACGAATCCTTACTGAGGTATCGGAACGCTATCCGTAGGTTTGCCAGGCGCCCGTATGCTGCAGCAGTTATCTGATTGATGTGCGCTTCAGGAGATATGCTCGGTGTTATACTCACCCCCAGATCTTTTTCCTTGAGTGAGGTTTGTAGTCTTTGGCCATCTAAACTACTGTGTGTGTGTGTGTGTGTGTGTGTGTGTGTGTGTGTGTGCATTTGTGTACTCATATATGTTTGAGTGCTTGTGCTCCTGTGTGTATGTACTCACTTAATTGTGGTTGCAGGGGTCGAGACTCAGCTCCTGACCTTGCCTCTTCACTGATCGCTATACACCCCTCAGGGAAGGTTCCTTGATGTTGGTGAGGGGCTCTTGATTTAGGGAATTGGATCTGTGCTCCAGTTCCCCGAATTAAGCCTGAATGCCTTCCACATCCCCCCCCCCAGGCGCTGTATAATCCTACGGGTTTAGCGCTTCCCCTTGATTTTAATAATAATAATAATGATCGCTATACTCGTGCCTGTGTGTATGTGTGTTCTCATCTATTTGTGTGTGTGTGTATGTGTGTGAGAACCAACAGTCAATATTTGCACCTGTAACTCATTACAGTTGTGACCGGGTGTGGACGTGTGAATTGTTCATTATGTCTATAATTTGTTCATGATTGTAACTATGTATAAGCATAAGTAAGTAACTTTACTTACATGTTTCATAACCTTAGTAACTTGTGAATTTATTACCTTTGTACCTAGTTTAGCTGTCTACTTTGGGGCCCAGTCCCTGGACCCATTATGTACATCTGTAATCTGTAAATACCTTTGTAACTTGTCATGATTGTGACCAGATCTACCTAGAGTTCATTATCTTTGTAATTTGTTCTGCTATCAAAACTTTGGGGTCCAGTCCCTGGACCCATTATGTTCCTGGAGTTTACCTGGAGAAGGTTTCGAGGGTCAAAGTCCCCGCAGCCCGGTCTGAGACCAGGCCTCTGTAATCTTTTGATTACTGCCCAAAGGATGGGTATTGGGTGCATAATAAACATAAACTAACACCATACCTGGGGTGAAACCCTGCCACAGCTCTAAGTGCCCTCAGCCTTTCTTTGTATTGGTGAAAAAGTCTCATTACAACAGTCCAAGTAGTGGGACCTTAAATCCTGGATACCTGTATTGGTTACATATTCTACAAGAGAGCCATCATCCAACTGGTTTGGCAAACTGTGTCTCTCGGTTAAAGGGGGAAACGCCTGTTGGGGTATCTTTGTTTTATAGTAGAGTTTTAAAAAACCCCGGGTTTCCTGACACTGGGTATGAAAAAAATCATGGCGGGAAGAGTGAAACTGTAGTGGCCAGTGAAGGGGCCCAGGGCCAGGAGCTGTGATTTAAAACCCCTAAAAACCACAACTAGCTAAAGTAAAACACACAGGGGTAATGTTTTTAAATAGTGGACCCTTGGTACTTAAAACCCTGAAACCCCACAACTAGCTGAGTACACACACAGGGTTTAATTTTAAAAGGGGAAACCCTTTGGTATTTGAACCCTGCAACCACAACTAGTTGATACACACACACAGGGTTTAATGTTTTATAGTGGCCCCTTGGTTTTTTTGGAAAAAATCCTTTTTCCGGGAACAGTCTGCTGAAAACCAAAATTTGCGAAAAACCCAAAAACCTTTTTCCCTTCCATAAGAATAAGAAAAATCCAATTAATCCATTTCAGACACCAAAAGTTTTAAAAAAAAAGCTTTTTTTTCGAAATTTAAATATTGTTTTTGCATACAAAAAACATGAGAAATAAATAAAAAGCCTAATGAAATTTTTTAATGAAATTTAAATCACTTTTAAACCCCATCTTTATTGAAGACTTTTTTTTAGAGGGGTAAGAGGGGGTTTTTGGAGAAAAAACAAAATACTTAAATTACGAGCTAATATCAATTTAAACGGCTTTTTTTCTTCAAAATTTCCCTTTAATATGCCCATTTTAAATAAATAGAAAAAAGATCATACCCCCTGGGAATTTTTTAAAAATATGTAATTAGGAAAATGTCACAAGTGGGGGTTTGGCGTTTTTTGCTTTTTGGGATTTTAAAAAAAGGGCCTCTGAGAGCATGGGGGAGGGGGAGGGCAGCAGGGGCCCCCAATACTATTCACAAAATGTAAAAATTTTTAAAATATAACAAGGAAATTTTTTACACTAATAAATAAAAAATACTTCCCTTTTTATTATAAGAAATTTACACTTCCCTTTGGAAGAGACAGGGGCAGGGGACGGCTTTTGTTTTTCAGTGGCCCAATATTTCTAAAAACAGTCTTTGGGTTGCATCGCTGGGGGGGCCGTGCAGCCCCTCCTGCCCCAAACGCTCTTCAGTTCCCTGGGGGCAGTAGTTTTGAGGTGGTGCTTTCGAGCCTCTGTCGTCAGACCAGGAAAAACATATTAGTCAACATGGCTTTGCGTTACAACGCGGGATTAACACTGCCCCCGGTATTGAACTTCTCAGGGGGGCAATAACGCCACCCTCAGCCCGGTATTACACCTAAAATCACCCGAGCCCAGGAGGCATTCAGGTGAAGAGTTGTAGGGGGCGAAAGCATTTTGGAACCCGGAGCACGTAGATTTTTTTTTGGAAACTGCTCCCCCAAAGCAAGGGTTTTTAAACGGGGCTTTGGGCCCCCAACCCTTTTTCCCGGACGTAAGTCTTGATGCAACACCACTGGGGTGTGTGAGGATGATCGATGAAATCCAGACTTTTATACATGGATTAAATTGCGTAATGCCCCCTTTTAGGGGGATGAGACAGATTCAAAAAGTATTTGAGGAATAGGGAAAACGGTTTTGTGGCCCAGCAGGTTTAAGTGGGTGCCCGGGGGGCCCTACCCCGGTAGGCCGAGGGGCACTTTTAACCAAAAAATTTGCATTGCGACACCCCATCCCGCCCTTACGTTTTTCCAAAAAAAAATTTAAAGGACAAAAGGTCATGGTGTCATACGGGGGAAAAAGGCCCGTACCTGCCGACTATGTGGGGAATACGTCACATAGCGGCGGGGGTGGGGGAAAAAGCGGCAACGACCCTCCGGGCCCCAGGGGCGGAGACATCCGCTTCTACCCCGGGGGAAGCAGGTGTTAAATCAACGACGTAAGGGAGGGCCCGGGGCGTCTATGGAGCGGGGATAGTGGATGAGGCTTAAAGCTGGGGGGGGAGGGGTGACCCCCCTTGGACCATTTAACCTGGTCCAGAAAAAATTCCAGGGGATCGGGTTGAGCAAAAATACAGGGGGAAGTTTTGGAAACCCTTGAGAGGAAATTAGCCGGGGGTTCTGAAGTCCTTGCACCGCCTGAGGGGGGTGGATGCTCCTGGCGGGGTTTGTAAAGATGGGGTGAAGGCTGTGGGGAAATCAACAACAAAATTTAAATTCGGACAAGGGAGTGAAGCGTGACTGAGGTGTCCCCGAGATTTTTGGGCCCACTGTGTCCCGTGGAGGAAAGGGTACTTTGGGAGGCACCCCCAAAACCAACCCATGGAGGATGCGCCTCCCCCCAAGAAAGAGACCCCGCGGAATCGGATTAAATTTAAGTCCAAAAACCCCAAAGCGCAGCGGACTGGGAAGCAAATAGGGGCCCGAAAGTGAAGGTTTAAGTGGGGGCCCCAAGGACAGGGACCCCGAAAAAAGGGGGGGGAGAAAAGGGGAATGTGCGGGTTTGGACAAGGGGGGCCCCACCCCGTTCTGGTGCCATAGGAAGATTTGTTAGAGAGGGGGCCCAGGGGTGGAAACTTTAAAAGGCCCCGGTGAAATGAAGTAAACGTTAAGGGTTTGTGAAATAGGGGGAAAAAGAGAAAAAGGGTTTTTCAAAAGTTTCTGAAAAAATTTTTGGGAGTGGATGTTGTGTTCCTACAGGAGCCAAAATTTTTAAAGGGGGGGTAGGGTGTTGGAGATGGGGGGGTTTTTTCAGGGGGTAACCCTGCCTTTCTGCCCTTTTTAAAAGGGGGGGGGGGGGTACCCTTAAAATTAAAGGGGAGGCGAGCCCGTTTTTTTTTGCAAAAGAAGTGAGGGGGGGGAGGGGAAAAGGGTGTTGCGCGTAGAGGGTTTTGGGGAGGGGGAAAACCGTTGTGGCTTTATTAGGGTTTTTGCGCCTGCAAGAATAAGGGTACAGGTGAAGCGGGAGTTTGGGTGCGAGGACCTTGTTTTTTTTTTTTCCTTTGAAATTCCCCGGGGTGGCAATAGTGGGGAGGTGTTTGGGAACGGCTCATTAGGGGGGCTGATGTGGAACCGAAAGGGGCCCGGGTTTTTGGTTTTTGGGGGCCCCTACGGGGAATTTTTTGAGGTATTAGGTTTAAAAAAGACCATTCGGGGGGGGGGCGTGGAGCCAGGGGTTTCATTTTTTTGGGAAAGGGGTTGCACCGAGGTTGGGATAAGTGTATCATTCCACGGGGTTGAAAGTGAAAAGCTTTCAAAACTGTTAAAGTAGCAGGGGCGATCATAGAGCAGTGTTGGTGGGGGTTTGGGGTGGGAGGCCCCTTGCAGAAATACACAGGAGTTACTGGAAATTTAAAATTAAAGTCCCTTTGAGTATGAGGGGGGGTTAGGGGATTTTTTTTCCCCTTGGGGAAGGAGTTTTTTAGTGAGGGGGCCACAGGAGGGGAAAGATGTCTTTTCCCCAATGGTGGGATTGGGGTTGCCAAGGAAAGGATTGGGAAATATTATGTGGGGGGGGGCCAAAGAATAAATGATTTTAAATAGGGGCTTTCAAATTATCGGGGGAACGGGTTTAAAGGGGGCTGTTATGAAAAGGGGGGGGGGGGGCAACTACCCTATGGTTTAAAATTGCCCGAGGTCAAGGGGAGACGAGGGTTAAAAAAATTGGGGGTTTTCAAGGGGTTTAAGGGTGCAGGCAGGGGTAAGGGAGGTGCAAAGGGGTGAAAAACCAAAGGGGCGTTTTGGTTGGGGACCCCCAAAAAACAAAGACAGAAGGTTACGGGCTATTCCGGGGTTTTAAAAGGCACGAGATGGCGGGGGGTTTTGAATGGGTCAGGAGAAAAACTAACTAAAAAGGGAAATGTGTGGGGTATGCGGAAAAAATTTGGTTTAAGGGGGGTTTATTGGCCAAAGTGGGAAGGGGGGAAATGTGGATTTAGAGAAGGTGTGTGGTATGGGGGACGGAAATTTGGGGAAAATTTTGATAGAAAGGTTTTAGGGGGGGTAAAACAAAGGGGGAAAATGAGTTGGTTTTAAAAGGGGAATGAGGAAAGGAAAGCCCCAAGGAAAAGACGGTCCCCCGGCGAATTTATCTCCAAAAATTGGGAGGTGATGGGGGTTTCATGGGAAAGGGTTTTTTTAACAGATTTAAGGGAAAAAGGGTTTTGAAAGGGGGAAAGCAAGGGAACAGCAGTTGTAGTGTTGGTCCAGAAGGGTAAGGGGCAAAAAACCCCAAGGAGTAAACCCTGCCATATCCCTTTAAAATGCTGGTTATAAGTTTGTTCGCTTTAAAATCCTTTGGGGAATAGGTTTAAATGTGTGGGGAGGGGAAAAAAGGTTTTTGAAAAAAAGCAGTTGGTTTTCCTGGAAGGTCCCCATGATTTAGGGTTTATGGAATACTGCGAAATTTTGTGGGGTCAAAAAAGGGGGGGGGGGGGAGGGGGCTTTTTTTGGCCCTTTTTGCCCGGCAGGGGGGGCCCATGACAGGGTGGGGCGGACATTGGGGGCTAAACTTAGGGGGCAAAGGGGTTTTGGGGGTGAAATAGTTTAAATTGGGGTTTTACGTTGTACAAAGGTGCCAAGATGAGGGTACAGATTAATGGTTTCTTGGGGGGGGGGGTTGTAATGGGTAGGGGGTTAGGCGGGGTGTCCCCTGTCACAAAAGTTGTTTGGTGCATTTAGGACCCCTTTTTAGAATGGTTTTTAACGTTGTGTATGTGACACGAGTGGAGGGGGGGGGGGGTTTGGGGAAAGGGGAAAATGTGGCCGGGAATCATAGGTACAGACGATACAACATCCTGGTTTTTGGGAGGGGGTGGGCGTTGGGGTTTTGGATGATGTTGTGCAACAGTTCGGAAAAAGCAAAGGGATTCAGGTAAATAGAGAGAAGTCAATGTTTATGGGGGGTTTGGGGATTGGGGGGAGGGGGGGGGGAGATTTTAACTTTTTTGAGAAAACAAACGGGTCTGTAAAAAAATTTTTGGGGGGCCCTATATTTTGGGGGGTTTGGAAACTGTCGGGGGGGGAAAAATCGAATAAAATTAATGGAAAAGGAAATTTAGGGCCTTTTGGGTGCATTGCGACCCATCATTGACCTCGTGAACTGTGATTGGGTTTTAAATTTTAATTTTTGGGATTGTAAGGGTTTGGGACGGGAGCGCCGTGTTCCCATTAACAGGGAGGCGGAAATTTTGGGAAATTCGAGACGAGTTTTTTTAACTTTTTGTGGGGTTTAAGGGGCGGGTTGGGGGAGGAGAGGGGGTTGTAATGACTTTGCGCCAGGGTGGGTTGGGGTTGTTGGATTTTGAGGAGGAGGGGTTAAATGTTTTGTTTCTTAAAAAGGGAGGTTTTTTCGCGAAGGGGGAGTGGAGGGCAGCTGGGAAAAGGGAAAATGATTGGGTTTAGTAAGGTTTTTATGGTTTGGGGTGGAGTTGAGGGAATTTTAAACTATTTTTAGGGCTTTGATGTTGGGTTTGAGAACCCCGGGAAAAATTTGAGTAGGGGGTTTTTTTGGTTTAAACTGCTTGGGAGACAGGATTGTTTTTTACCAGTTTGGGGAAAGTTCCCCCTGAAGGGATGGACGAGAAATTTTTATAGGTTTGGGAGGTTTTAATTTAAAGCCTAGGGAAAAAGAGGTAATGTATGTTTTTTTTGCATGGCAAACTACCGTCGGGGGAAAGGTTTTTAAAAACCCGAGGGGGGAATTTTTTGGGGGGAAGGGTGGAAAACTGTGGGGGGGATGAACGGCGTTTTCCTGCAGTAAAAACTTTGTGGGGAAATGGAGGGGGGTTAGGTATTGGTTAAGTAGGGTTTGTACAGGGGGGGGGGGGTGAAGGGGGGTTTGGGTTTGCGGCATAACCCTTGATGTGGGGGGTTCGATGAGAGTGGGTTAAAAAGAGCTTTTTGGGTTAATAATAGTGGGGTTATATATATAAATTGTGGGTGATGAGGGGGAGGGGGGAAATTTTGAGGTGCGGAGGCGGGGTTTTAGCGGTAAAAGGTTTATCGGTTTCATGTTTTCGTAAAGCGGGAAATGTAAAAGGGGGGGAGGGGGGGGAAGGATTTTTTGGAAGGGTATAAAAATGGGAACCCTTGGTTTTTTTCATCAATCTACCCCCTGGGGCTGAGTGGGGTAGGGGGGGGGGTTGGGGAATACCCTTTCGGGAAAAGGGGGTTTTTTAGGGGGGAAAAGCGGGGGGCCCCCTCCTGGGGAGGGGGGGGGTGGTAAAAGGGGATGAGGGGATATAAGGGGGTAAAATGAGTGGCAAAACGTTAAGTAGCATGCAATTGGGGCCCCAGGGAAAACAAAAGGGGGAATTAATCAAGTAATTAGTATTAACCCCGAAAAGGAGAATTCTGTGTTTGAGGAAATCAGGGTCGGGAAAAGACCTTATTCAAAGTATTAAGTGTGAAGGTGTCAAAAATTTAGTTTTCGGGCCGTGAAGAGCCCTTTTGGGGTTATGTAGGGGTTTGGCCCGGGTTTTTTAAAAACCTTTTTTGGGCTATTTCCTTTTGCGATAATTGTTCGGAAAAGAGAGGGTTTTTTTAAAATTTTGTCCCCGTGTTGAGTGTAGGGGTTTTTTTTTCGGTGTACTGTCTTATTTTGAATTTTTATAATGTGCTCAGCCAGTTTTCTGCTTTGATGGAACATAATTTACTTTTCCCTAAATTTTTAAAGCCTCGTTAAAAGTTTGTAATGGGACAGTTGGTTTAGTCTCTTACTTTTTTAAGTGCTCCCGCCGGGGGAAAAAGGCTGTATTTAAAAATTTTGTAATATTTGTTTAATATTTATTTAGTATTTAAATGTGAGGCTTTGGATTTCTTTTTTTATTTAGGATTTGATTTTGTTTTTTTTTTTTTTTTTAATGCTTGAAAAGAGATTGAAATGGGCCGTATGTAAGTGCTTAGGAAATTTTATTGTATAGGGGTTTAATTTTTGGGGAAAAGCATGTAAAATGAGATTGGGGTTTTTGGTTTTCTCTGTTTTTCTCCTGTGAAAAGGGTTTTGAACCTTTTTTCATATGTCCGTCCCTAGTATGTTAACTTACAAATCCCGAAAGTTTTATTTTAAAATTTTTTCATTTTATATAGTTTATATAGGTTTTAGTTTTATTTTGTTTACATAGGGATGTTATATGGAAAAATTTTTTTGGGGTATATGGGGAACCTCTATTTTGTCCCAAATTTCCAAAGTTTGTTAATAATTTGGGTTTGTGTATGTTGTGTAGGTTGGAATCCTATGTATCCCCTTTTTTATCTTAATTTAATATCAATGCTGTTAAAAATTTTTAAATAAAATAAAAAAAAAAATATTTCCAAAACATTTTAGGGTTTCATGTCCCCCATTTTTTACCCTTAAGTACAACTTTTCTTTCTACCTTTATCGTTTTTTTGGGACTATTTGCCTTTATCAACCCCCTTTTGCTTCTGTTTTCCAAATTTTAAAATTTGTATATTTTAACTCCAACCTTTATATTATCCTTTGTACCTGTGTACCGTGTACCTGTCTACCATCTTACTATTTAAATTATAACCCAAGGGCTTTTCCATTGTTAAAATTTTTTTCTATTATTTTTTGGGACTTTAAAATTTTGAATTTTATTTTTTCCAAATTTTAAAACTAGTTTACCTTTTAACTTGTCAAAAATCTTTACCGATCTAGTGCAATTGAAAGGGAACCATTTCAATTTTTTATTTTTATATTATAAGTTTATATTTTTAAAAATCCTTCTAAGATTATTTTCATTAAACTTTGTGACTATATTGTTGTGCAATTTGAGTAATTCAATTAAATTATTTTTTCAAGGGGCCCTTAATATCTTTTGCAAAATATTTTTTAAATACCTCAGATATCTTTTTTTTTTTTTACTTTTTTTTTTTTTTTTGCTACCTTAAATTTTGTATTTTATCCTGTCAATTTTAAAACTAAATTTTTACTCTAATTCTTTAAACAAATTAAAATAAAAACCTTTTTTGTGCAATTACATTGAGAGTTTGTGCCTTTTTTATACCTGCAGACCACCCTAGAGCTTATCAAGGGACCACCTTCGCCTTACTACGTAGTGATGACTAAAGGATTGCAAACTATGGCTACAGCAGTAAAAAACGTGCTGTTATAAATCCAAACTAGCCTACAAAGAAACAACCTACTAAAAACATCTATTTCTATGAAAACTGATGTTTACGTCAATGAGTGCCTTTACCAAAACAAGACAAAACCTTCTTTATCGCTAAGAAAAATTAGGCTATGCCCAAAAAATCCACCAGTGCTTTGTGAGGGATGGAAAAATAGCAGTTAGGAAACAGCCCACTGGGAAGAGATACTTCATCTCACAGAACATGACCTTAAAACATTCCTAAGTGAGGCTGGACTAACAGAATCGGGAGTAAAGTGCAGATATACCCATAGTCCACCGTTAGTTTATATTGTCATAAATTTGTGCCCCCCTAAAATTCTAATACCCAACTACTTTTGATTGTCATTGTTGTATTCACGACCATTCTACCTCATAGTCTTAATTGTGTTTAATATCTACAGAATCTATCTCCTTTTTTACAACTTACCACACCACTGTTCCATCTTATTTTATTATAAACTAACCATAACTTGTCTTCAATAATTCTACCTCACTTTAAAAAATACTCAATTGCCCAATTTTATTCTAAATCCTATTAATTGCCCAATTTTACTTTAACTATATTATCAAACTTATTGTAAACTTTTATTGACCATTTTATTCCATACTTTTTAAACTTATTTTCAACACAACTTTTATATCTATCCTTCTACACTACTACATATTATAACCAGCATGCATTTTTTATTTTTATCATTTTTATTATTATTCTTTTGCTACCTTATTTTGTATTTTATCCTGTCAATTTAAATCTAATTATACTCTAATTCTTGTAAACAACTTATATAAGACCTTAGTGCAATTACAATTGAGAGTCTTGTTCCTTTATTATATTATTAGATTAATCACAGTTTTACTCTAGCTCATTCTAGCTCAATACATAGTCAATACCAAATTCACTATACTAGACCATAGTGCAATTACTAGTGAGAGACTGGTGCTATTTGTAATTTGTATTTTTATATTATTAGACTAAAACCTAGTTTACTATAGCTCTTTCTAGCTCAATACATAGTCAATACCAAATTCACTATATTAGACCATAGTGCAATTACTAGTGAGAGACTGGTGCTATTTTTAATTTGTATTTTTATATTATTAGATTAAATTCAGTTGTACCATAGCTCATTCTAACTCAATACATAGTCAATACCAAATTCACTATATTAGACCATAGTGCAATTACTAGTGAGAGACTAGTGCTATTTTTAATTTGTATTTTTATATTATAGATTAAACCTATTGTACTATAGCTCATTCTAGCTCAAAACATAGACTCCACAAAAGTCATTATTAGACCTTAGTGCAATTACAAGTGAGAGTCTTGTTCTATTTTTAATTTGTATTTTTATATTACTAGTTTATACCTAGTTGTACTTTAGTTCATTCCAGCACAACACATAGACAACATCAACTTCATTATGTGTAGTAGTGACTATACCTACATGACCAAAATACTCTAGCTATTACTTGTCCAAACTTCCTACCACTACAGATATCAGTACTAGAACTCAACACACAACTCAGGATATAAATAACCATAATTTAAACCTAGAAGATGATTGATCACGTTGACCCTGATCTAAACCTCCATAATCTGACACCCAATCAAAACCTATTGGAAAGTAACTGCCTTTATTACACAGCATCACAAGCCACCACTATCCTAAACAATGCTAAAAGTCTATCAGTACTTAACTACAACATCAGGCCTTAAGCAAACACTATGATGACCTCCTAGCACTCCTGAATCATAAAGACACCCTTCTCCTGCATTATTCTTACTGAGACCTGGCTTAAGCAGGACACAATAGATATCTACCCTCTACCAGGATACACAGCAATTCACAACTGCAGACCAAACCAAGTTGGGGGTGTATTGCAATCTATTACTCTAACCAATTATCTTGTCTTAGCACCACTTGCTTTAGTGATGAAATATGGGGAATACATTTTTGCTAATTTTACTGTAAAAAACCTTAAGACGCCTATAACAATCGGTGCCATTTACCGGATACCTCACACAAACATCCCAAATTTCAGTGAGAAATTAAAGTCACTAATAACAAACAGACAAATGAATAAGCACCACCTTCTCTTAGCTGAGACTTCAACATCAACCTTGGCTTACTAGATGATCAGCCTGTAACTGATTTCATCAACAATATGAACAACACACTTCTCATACCAACAATAACAAAACCAACCAGGCTCACTGAGACAAGTGCAACCATAATAGACCACATATGGACCAATATACTAGCCCCCCTTAAATCAGGGATAATCACAGATAGCACTACAGACCACTACCTACCTTCCTCCTGACAAACATTAGTAAACCACCACTTGAATACAACAAAGTCTCATTTAGACTCCATGACGAGGCCTCAGTAAGGAAGTTCACAGCTGACTAGAGACTGTTGATGGCCTACAGAATTCTCCAAGGCCAATGGTATTGATGACTGGACAGACATTTTTCTTAACAAATTACTTAGACTATACAACAAACATTGTCCTATAAAAACAAAACAGATCACAAACAAACGGCTTGGTTGCCCATGGCTAACCAGCACCATTCTGAAATCCATTGACAAGAAACACCAATATGAAAAGCAATATAGACAGGGCTTAATACAAAAAGATATTCTTAAACACTATTCATCAGCTCTCACCAAAGTAATAAAGAAAGCCAAACAACTATACTACTCCAGTAGATTCACAGACACTAGAGGAGATATAAAAAAGACCTGGAAAACACTCTCTCAGATTCTAGGACCCACAAACTGAGAAAAAACCAAGAATATTGTCCTAACTAACCTAATGAAAACACACTACATCCCACTGACACAGCTAACAAGATAAACGACTTCTTCTCAAAATAGGGTTAATCCCAGTAAAATCCCACATA
>NC_069429.1:26872884-26888567 GCF_026875155.1 Cherax quadricarinatus
AAAATAATGAGAATCCAATTAATCCATTTCAGACACCAAAAGAAATTAAAAGAAATGCATTTTTTCGAGATTAAATATTGATTTGCATACAGAAAACGATGAGAAATAAATATAAAGCACTAATGAAATGGATAAATGAACATTTAAATCACTATTACGCATCTTTATTGAAGACTTTTGTTGGGAGAGGAAAGAGAGTGTTTGGAGACAAAACAAAATACTTAAATATGACGAGCTAATATCAACTCTACGGCTTATTTATCTATCACAATTCATCTAATATGACAATGTTAATAAATAGAAATATGATACATACTCTAGAATGAATAAAATATGTCATTATGTATGTCACAAGTGGTGGTGGCGTGTTGCTGTTGAGTTTATAAGAGCCTCTGAGAGCAGTGGTAGGGTGGTAGCAGCAGAGGCCACCACTACTATTCACACAATGTACATAATTTATATATAACTAAGAAATTCTTACACTATATAAATAAGAAATACTTGCACTTTATTAATAAGAAATATTTACACTTACCTTGGAGGAGACAGTGGCAGAGGACGGCGTTGTTGTCAGTGGCCCTATATATCTCAAACAACATTGTAGGAGTTTCATGTCCTCATTTTTCTATCCCTTAATTGTACAACTTACTTGCTACACTTTATCGTTATCTGGCACTATAGCCTTTATCAACTCCTTCTGCTTCTGTTGCCAAATTTTCAAGTTTGTATATTCAACTCCAACCTTTATAATTATACCTTTGTACTGACCTTGTACCTGTGTACCTGTCTACCATCTTACTATCATATTATAACCAAGACATTACATTGTTATTTTTTACTATTATTTTTTGGTACTTAATTGTGATTTTATTTTGTCAATTTAAATCTAGTTATACTCTTGATCTTGTCAACAATCTATACCAGACTCTAGTGCAATTGCAAGTACCATTTCAATTTGTATTTTATATTATAAGTTTATATTATAATCCTACTCTAAGATTGTTTTCATATCTTAGTGACTATATTGTGTGTGCAATTAGTGTATATTTCAATTATATTATTGTTCAAGGCCCTTTAACTATCTTTTGCTAACTAGTACCAACTACCTCATATATCTTTTTTTTTTTTTCTACTTTTTTTATTTCTTTTGCTACCTTAACTTGTGTATTTTATCCTGTCAATTTAAATCTAGTTATACTCTAATTCTTGTAAACAACTTATATAAGACCTTAGTGCAATTACAATTGAGAGTCTTGTGCCTTTATTATATTATTAGATTAAACTCAGTTGTACTATAGTCTCATACCAAATTCACTATATTAGACCATGTTGCAATTACTAGTGAGAGACTGGTGCTATTTTTTAATTTGTATTTTTTATTATATTAGATTAAACCTAGTGTACTATAGCTCATTCTAGCTCAAAACATAGACTCCACAAAAGTCATTATATTAGAACCTTTAGTGCAATTACAAGTGAGAGTCTTGTTTCTATTTTAAATTTGTATTTTTATATACTAGTTTATACCTAAAGTTGTACTTTAGTTCATTCCAGCACAACACATAGACAAAACATCAAACTCAATTTATGTGTAGTTAGTGACATATCTCTATATGACCAAAATACTCTAGCTATATACTGTCCAAACTTCCCACCGCCCTACAGATATCAGTTACTAGAACTCAACACATAACTCAGGATATAAATTACCAATAATTTAAACCCTAGAAGATGATGATCACGTTGACCCTGATCTAAACCTCCATAATCTGACACCCAATCAAAACCCTATTGGAATAAAGTAACTGCCGTTATTACACAGCATCACAACCACACTATCCTAAACAATCTAAAAGTCTAATCATACTTTACTACAACATCAAGTCCTGTAAGCAAACACTATGATGACCTCCTGGCACCTCCTTGATCCACTAAAGACAAGAACCCTTCTCACTGCCATTATTCTTACTGATCCTGGCTTAAGCAGGACACAACAGATATCTACTACCCTTCTACCAGGATACCACAGCAATTCACAATCAACTGCAGACCAAACCAAGTTGGGGGGGTAATTGCAATCTATTACTCTAACCAATTATCTTTATTAGCACCACTTGCTTAAGTGATGAATATGGGGAATACACTTTTGCTAATTTTACTGTAAAAAAAACCTTAGACACTATAACAATTGGTTGCACATTACCGGATACCTCACACAAACATCCCAATTATCAGATCAAGAACTCAACACATAACCAGGATATAATTAACCATAATTTAAACCTAGAAGATGATGATCACTGACCCCTGATCTAAACCTCCCATATCTGACAACCCAATTCAAAACCTATTGAAAGTAAAACTTGCCTTATTTACACAGCATCACCAAGCCAGAACTATCCTAAACAGCTAAAAGTCTATCAGTACTTAACACAACATCAGTCCTTAAGCAAAACACTATAAGACACTCCTGGCCTCCTGAATCACTAAAGACAACCCTTCTTCTCCTGCATTATTCATTCTGAGACCTGGCTTAAGCAGGACACAACAGATATCTACCCTCTACCCAGGATACACAGCAATTCACAACTGCAGACCAAACCAAGTTGGTGGGTGGTATTGCAATCTATTACCTAACCAATTATCTGAGTATTAGCACCCACGTTGCTTAGTGATGAATATGGGGAATACACTTTGCTAATTTTACTGTAAAAAAACTTAAGACACCATAACAATTGGTGCCATTTACCGAACCTCACACAAACATCCCAAATTTCAGTGAGAAATTAAGTCACAATAACAAACAGACAAATGAATAAGCACCACCTTCTCTGTAGCGGGAGACTTCAACATCACCTTTGCTTACTAGATGATCAGCCTGTAACTTGATTTCATCCACCTTATGAACAACACACTTCTCATACAACAATAACTAAACCAACTCCAGGCTCACTTGAACCAAGCGCAACCATAATAACCACATATGGTGACCAATATACTAGCCAGCACCCTTAAATCAGGATAATCACAAGATAGCCAACACAAACCACTACCCTCCCTTCCTCGCTGAACAAACTAAATAAACACTCACTTGAATACAACAAAGTCCATTTAACTCCATGAGACGAGGCCCTCAATAAGGAAGTTCACGAACTGACCTAGAGATTGTTTGACTGCCTACAGAATTCTCCAGGGGCCAATGGAAGTGATGACAGGACAACATTTTTCTTAACAAATTACTTAGACTATTCAACAACATTGCCCTATAAAAACAAAACAGTTCACAAACAAACGGCTTGGTGGCCCCTGGCTAAACCAGCACCATTCTGAAATCCATTGACAAAAACCCAATTATGAAAAGCAATATAGACCGGGCTTAAATCACAAAGATATCTTAAAACACTATTCCTAAGTTCTCACCAAAGAAATAAAGAAAGCCAAACAACTATACTACTCCAGTAGAATCACAGACACTAGAGGAGATATAAAAAGACCTGGAAAACACTCACTCAGAATATCTAGGGACCCACAAACTGAAAAAAACAGAATATTGTCCAACTAGAGCCTAATGAAACAGTGGTGACACTACATCCACTGACACACTAACAAGATAAATGACTTCTTCTCAACCATAGGATCTATCTCGATTTCGCCAATAAAATCCCACATAACTAATGCCCATGCCCGGGGACCACCTAGATTGGAATTTCCCAAATTCCTACTATCTTGCAACGCAACCTGAGCCCTCGAATTCACTCTGAGATTATAAAGTCACTTAAAAACAACCTCAGGGAATCTTCTGTCCCCACCATTACTGTAACAAGTGAGTGGCCACATATCCATTCGCAATGCTGATTTCAATTACTTTTTAACAAGTCACTAGAAACTAGCACCTCCCGAAACTACTTCAAGTGGCAAGGGTTTACACCAAAATCATAAGGTGGTGACCCTACAGACTTAAACAACATAGGCCAATATTCAAACTTACCATTGCTATCCAAAATCTTTTAGAAAACCCCCTCGTGTACAGGAGACTATATTCATTTATAACAGCACAAAACAATACGCAAAACCCCGCCAGAGATTTGGATTTAGGAAAAATAATAGCACTAATGATGCAATCATAAAAATGCTAGATCTGCTTTTAACACAGCAATTGAAAAAAATGAATATATCCACTAGGAATTTTTTAATTGAACCTAGAGAAAAGCTTTTGACACAGTAGACCACAGACAACCTACCCAACAATTCTTGACCATTACGTATAAGGAGGCATGCAGCTTGCTTATTTCAAATCTTATACGCTTACTAATAGGATACATATGTTACCATTAAAGACACAGCATCAACAACACAGCCACTTGATAACTGGATTCTGCATTGAAGTGTCCCTTGGTCCCCTGCTCTTCCTCATAAACATCAATGATCTTCCAAACGTATCCCAACACCTGAAACCCATTCTCTCTTGCTTGACGACACGACGTATGTCCCATGCTCTCACCCTAATCTTCCACCCTCAACACCATTGTTAACTGAGGAGAGCTGATCAAAATATATCGACTTGGATGACAGCCAATAAATTTACGCTTAACACTGACCAAAACCTGCTATATATTTTGGTAGCAGAGCAGGGAGATGCACCATATTAACATAAGATCGACAACACTCAATACCAGACATAATGAGGGCAAATTCCTAGGGCCTATAACTTGACAACAACCTGAATTTCAGCCACCCCATATCCACACATAACCAAAAAAAGTATCCAAGACCAGTTGGGATCCTCTCCAAGATACGATACTACGTGCCGCAAAATGCCCTTCTCACACTATACCGACTCACTTATTTATCCATACCTCCATCTATGCTATTTGTGCTTGGGGGATCAACTTGCAGCAACACACCTAAAGCCAATACAGGTGATCAGGTCTACGAGCCAACAAAAAGCTGCAGTAAGAATAATCACTAAATCCCATCCCTTGCAACACACCCCCCCCCAATCTTCAAGATCTAAACATACTCCCTGTTCCAGTACATCCACACTTACTACTGTGCAATCTACATCTACAGGACCTTAAACTCCCAATTATTCAACCTTGACCTAAAACACTTTCTTGATAGTTGTGACAGAACCCAACAGGCATTACACCAGACACAAAACATCTCTACGACATTCCCCATGTCCCCGACTAAACCTTTACAAAAATTCATGTATGTCCAAGGCCCTAAAATCTGGAACATCCTACCTGAGACTCTAGAACTGCAGACACATTCATCACCTTCAAAACTACCATTAGAAAACATCTTATCTCCTGATAAACCCCATCAACTAACTACACGAATACCACCTGGTGGTTCACACTTACACTCACTCACCCATTTGACCATAAACAGAAATATTAATCTCAATCTTAAAATAATGAATCCTATGATACTCCAATACTGAAGCTATGTACTGTGCCAAAACAAAAGCATTCACATTGCTAAACTCACAAACTAGTATTTAGTCACTTAGTCATAATACCAACTTACCTCATAATTTGTAATATTTTAAAATAAACAATTAAACTAAGTCTGCCCGAAATGCCTAGCTATGCTAGGCGTTCTAGTTGTGCACTCTGTAATCATTATTTAACTACATGTTCTATCTAGGCTGGAATATTGCTGCACTCTAACAGCACCTTTCAAGGCAGGTGAAATTGCCGACCTAGAAAATGTACAGAGAACTTTCACGGCGCGCATAACGGAGATAAAACACCTCAATTACTGGGAGCGCTTGAGGTTTCTAAACCTGTATTCCCTGGAATGCAGGAGGGAGAGATACATGATTATATACACCTGGAAAATCCTAGAGGGACTAGTACCGAACTTGCACACGAAAATCACTCACTACGAAAGCAAAAGACTTGGCAGACGATGCACCATCCCCCCAATGAAAAGCAGGGGTGTCACTAGCACGTTAAGAGACCATACAATAAGTGTCAGGGGCCCGAGACTGTTCAACTGCCTCCCAGCACACATAAGGGGGATTACCAACAGACCCCTGGCAGTCTTCAAGCTGGCACTGGACAAGCACCTAAAGTCAGTTCCTGATCAGCCGGGCTGTGGCTCGTACGTTGGTTTGCGTGCAGCCAGCAGCAACAGCCTGGTTGATCAGGCGCTGATCCACCAGGAGGCCTGGTCACAGACCGGGCCGCGGGGGCGTTGACCCCCGAAACTCTCTCCAGGTAAACATGTAAACCACACAACAACCAAATTCTGTAAATTCAACATTGTAATCTTTATAGAGAATAAACTTTGAATTTGAATTTGAATTTAAATGTTGTAGAATCACTGAAGAAGGCACATCTCCCATCTCTCTTCCTCCTCCTCCTTTTTTATTATAATAATAATAATAATAATAATGATAATAATAATCTTCCTCCTCCTCTTTGGTACTTTGCTATGATTTCTTTCTTGAATTCTTTCGGGCCATGGGGCTTATTTAGAGGTTGTAAGCACAAAATAACTGGATTATTGCACTGTATTGCAAAATGTTTCATATGAATTCAGGGTGCAATGGTCACTCACCGATAATGCCAAACTGGCACTGAGTGCATCTGTTGCAGGCTTTGTGTGTGCAGGGGACACATGTACCATACCACTGCCAAAATCCAATGGAAATCATGAAAACCAAGCCTGTATTTTGCCGAGAAAAGTGGCCGATAACCAGAATTCATGACACTCAAGAATCACGATAACCAAGGGCCCCTATATTTACGGGGATTCTTAAAGAGTGGGTCTGTAAAGTACCAAAGGATAAATTCTTTAAAAAAATCTTTACATTTCTGACCATTGTTTTAAATTCATTAATTTTATCGCACCCAACATGATGACGTGGGGTGGACAATTCCATCTGAAAAAGTTTACATCGGTGGGGGAGATTTAACCTCCCCAAAGGTACTTGCCCCACCCAAGTCGGAGTGTGAACCCAAGAGTTGCTTTTTTGTTGGATGCACCATAGACATGTGGTCCGCATGTGGAATGATGATAGAGGGGTGACGGGTGTCAGTCCCCTTGGTCTTTGATCATAAAAATTCAGTTAAAATTTTTATTTTAAAATTGTTCTAAAACTCTGACGGGCAACCCAAAGATTGTAATCTCCCCCATTTGGAAGCAAAAACTTAGCAAATTCTCCTTCACATGCATCTAAAAACCAATGTGAAATGGAATCCCAGCATGTGCATGTGACTCCACGCCCCAAAATCCTACCATACCTGTTTGGCTTCTGACACAAGCATGCCACAATTTTTAATCAATGAGTTGAGAGCTTTTAGGATGACAATCGTTTAAAAAAGTGTAACCCTTAGATACAGGGACACATTGATGGCAAGGAGCGGGGAAACAGTTATTGATGATCCCCAAATTTCTTTGAAAAAGCCTCAAAACTTTACCCCGGCCGGGTTTTAAACCCGGGGTCATAGAGTCTCAAAACTCCCGCCCGTGCGCTAGCCACAAACCCGCGCACAATAAGATTATAAAATAGGTATTTTTACACCATAGGAAATTAGCACAGGCACCTCTGTTCCCAAAAAGCAAGTTTTTACAGACGAATCCCAGCTGCGTGGCCGTGACGAAATCAGCTCAAGTCCCTTCCTGCCGCAACTTGACTTAAAAATCGAATGACAGATTTCAAAAAAACCCCACCCCGGCCGGGGGTTTAACCCCCGGGGCTAGGCTCAAACTCCCGCCCGTCGCGCTGCCCTAGACGGCAGTGAAGGGACTTGAGCTAGAGTTCGTACGGCCACGTAGTGGGATTGTCTGTAAAACTTGCATTTGTGGTCACGAGGTGCCTGTGCTAACTTTCCTATGGTGTAGAAATATACCTAGTTGGATGAATCTTATTGTGGCTAGCTGGTCTAGTGGCTAGTGCGACGGGCTGGAGTTTTGAGACTCTATGACCGCGGGTTCAATCCCGGCCGGGGGTATGGTTTATTTGCAATCGTGTCATTACGATTTCTTAAGTCAAAGAGCCATCACTTTGTATGACAACAGCAGCACTACCAGATGCACCAGTGGATTGGTGAACAGAACCATCAACGTAAATAATTTGTGAGAGTGTGTGCTGTGTGACGAAGTCATCAACACATCTTAAGGCATCCTGTTTGGCTTCAAGGAAAAGCTTTGGTTGTGATTTAAGAAGTAGTTTGAAGAGATGGGATGGAGGGGTGGTAGTTTGCAATGGGGTAATATTCCACGGAGTGGATAAGTGCTACTGTTACCTTACTTGGCATGGATCATGTATCTGTTTCACGTGAAGGTTGATTCCAGTTTTCTCAATCCATCTGGAGGGGTGTTCACCAGTGCTGAGGGAAGTTTGGAGGGCTTCTGTACAGGAGTTTGAATGGGCTTGTATTAAGGATATTTCTTTCAGTAACACGATCTCTGATGCTTGAAATATCAAGTTCTTCCTGCATATTTAAAATTTTGGCAGTACGAGGGCATCCTAAAATGATCCGCATTGCTTCGTTCTGCAGTTTTTCTTGCCTTCCAAGCTTCCAGTCAGACACAAGAGCAAGTAGTGGCGCCGCATAATAAACCAATGATTTATTATAAGCAAGATACATCATTTTCACAATTTAAACATTAGCACCATACCTGTGGTGAAACCCAGCCACAACTCTAAGTGCTCTCAACCTTTCTTTGTATTGGCGACAAAGTCTCATTACAAGAGGTCCATGTAGTGGGACCTCAAATTTTAGATACCTGTATCTGGTTATATGTTCGAGAAGAGACCCATAATGCAACTGGATCTGACGAACTGTGCCTCTCTGTTGAGAAGGACGCCTGTTGAGTATCTTTGTTTTTACCAGTAGAGATTATGAACCACAGGTCCTGACATGTGGCTAGTACATGATTAAGAATGTTTTGAGTGTTAGAAAATCTGGTGGTGTGAATCATTATATCATCAGCAAAACTAATCATAGCATAGCAACAAATCATGGCATAGCGTTAACTAAGGCATTAATTAGAATATTGAATATTGTTGGACTGAGCACACCTCCCTGGGGGGTTCTTAATTCAGTCTTTAGTTATACATCTATGCACCTGGAACAACAGAGAAGACTTTCAGGTACCTTTAATGCAGCAGAAAACCCATTCTAGCAAGTTCACTAATGATTACATGTTTGTTGGCTACATCAAAAGCAAAAGTAAGGTCAAGGAAGGTAGTGTATGAGCTGT
This sequence comes from Cherax quadricarinatus, assembly GCF_026875155.1. Classification (NCBI taxonomy): domain Eukaryota; kingdom Metazoa; phylum Arthropoda; class Malacostraca; order Decapoda; family Parastacidae; genus Cherax; species Cherax quadricarinatus. The sequence goes on from NC_069429.1 coordinate 26,882,107, forward strand.
CAGTGTGCAGGGTGAGAAAAGTGGCTATGAAATGATGCACGCTCCTTCCATGCATGAAACCATGTAACCGGGGAGACAAAAATTGTTTGATCCTGTTCAAGAGATGATTAAGAATCATCCTCCCAAGAAATTGGGTGAAATGCATTTTGTGTATTGGGCTTAGGAATGGGAATGATGAGGCTGTTGGTCCAAGATTTAGGGAGCTCCCCAGTTACATAGTTCATCTTATATAATTCAAGTAATGGATTACCTGGTACTCGACACAGCAATCTGATTATGTTGTAAGTAATACCATCCTCCCCAGGTGACGTGGAGTTGCCCTTAGTGTTGCATCAAATTCAAAGTTAGTAAAAGGAATGTTACAGTCATCTTCCTTGCTGAGCATAAAACAAATAAGTTTCTCCCTTGCATCATATATGTTCATTAACTTTGCATGTGTGGTACTGGGAAAATTGTCATAGGTAGAGGTGGCAGCCCAAGCACTGACTAGCTCATTTGCCCAAAGTAAGGGATAACGGTGCAGGATCTGACCATTCTGTTACCTTTAATTATATTTATGTCCCTCCATGCCCTGCTAAGTGGGGTGTGACCTGGAGTTTACCTGGAGAGAGTTCCGCGGGTCAATGCCCCCCAGCCAGCAGTAACAACCTGGTTGATCAGAGCCTGATCAACCAGGCTGTTACTGCTGGCTGAATGCAATCCAACGTACGAGAAGCAGCCCGGCTGGTCAGGAACTGACTTTAGGTGCTTGTCCAGTGCCAGCTTGAAGACTGCCAGGGGTTTATTGGTAATCCCCCTAATGTTTACTGGGAGGCAGTTGAACAGTCTCAGGCCCCTGACACTTATTGCATTGTCTCTTAACGTGCTAGTGACACCCCTGCTTTTCATTGGGGAATGTTGCATCGTCTGCCAAGTCTTTTGCATTCGTTGTGAGTGATTTTCGTGTGCAAGTTCGGTACTAGGCCCTCTAGGATTTTCCAGGTGTATATAATCATGTATCTCTCCCGCCTGCATTCCAGGGAGTACAGGTTCAGGAACTTCAAGCGCTCCCAGTAATTGAGGTGTTTTATCTCCGTTATGCATGTCGTGAAGGTTCTCTGTCCATTTTCTAGGTCAGCAATTTCACCTGCCTTGAAAGGTGCTGTTAGTGTGCAGCAATATTCCAGCCTAGATAGAACAAGCGACCTGAAGAGTGTCATCATGGGCTTGGCATCCCTAGTTTTGAAGGTTCTCATTATCTATCCTGTCATTTTTCTAGCAGATGTGATTGATACAATGTTATGGTCCTTGAAGGTGAGATCCTCAGACATGATCGCTCCCAGGTCTTTAACGTTGGTTTTTCGCTCTATTTTGTGGCCAGAATTTGTTTTGTACTCTGATGAAGTTTTAATTTCCTCATGTTTACCATATTGGAGTAATTGAAATTTCTCATCGTTGAACTTCATATTGTTTCCTGCAGCCCACTGAAAGATTTGATTGATGTCTGCCTGGAGCCTTGCAGTGTCTGCAATGGAAGACACTGTCATGCAGATTCGGGTGTCATCTGGAAAGGAAGACAAGGTGCTGTGGCTGACATCCTTGTCTATGTCAGATATGAGAATGAGAAACAAGATGGGAGCGAGTACTGTGCCTTGTGGAACAGAGCTTTTCACATTAGCTGCCTCAGACTTTACTCTGTTGACTACTACTCTTTGTGTTCTGTTTGTGAAGAAATTATAGATCCATCTACCAACTTTTCCTGTTATTCCTTTAGCACGCATTTTGTGCGCTATTACGTTATGGTCACACTTGTCGACGGCTTTTGCAAAGTCTGTTTATATTACATCTGCATTTTTTTTTTGTCTTCTAGTGCATCGTGGACCTTGTCATAGTGATCCAATAGTTGAGACAGACAGGAGCGACCTGTTCTAAACCCATGTTGCCCTGGGTTGTGTAATTGATGGGTATCTAGATGGGTGGCGATCTCGCTTCTTAGGACCCTTTCAAAGATTTTTATGATATGGGATGTTAGTGCTATCGGTCTGTAGTTCTTTGCTGTTGGTTTACTGCCCCCTTTGTGGAGTGGGGCTATGTTTGTTGTTTTTAGTAACTGTGGGACGAACCCCGTGTCCATGCTCCCTCTCCATAGGATGGTAAAAGCTCGTGATAGGGGCTTCTTGCAGTTCTTGATGAACACGAAGTTCCATGAGTCTTGCCCTGGGGCAGAGTGCATGGGCATGTAATTTATCGCCTGTTCGAAGTCATTTTGCGTCAGGATAACATCAGATAGGCTTGTGTTAACCAAATTCTGTGGCTCTCTCATAAAAAAATAATTTTGATCTTCGACTCTCAGCCTGGTTTGCAGCTTGCTAAAAACCGAGCAATATTGGGACTTGAGTAGCTCACTCATTTCCTTGCTATCATCTGTGTAGGACCCATCTTGTTTAAGTAAAACCTTGCCTAAATAACCTAACTTAACCTAACCTAGTCTAACCTAACCTAACCTTGCCTAAATAACCTAACTTAACCTACCCAAGCCTAACCTAACCTAACCTAGCCTAACCTAACCTAACCTAGCCAAACCTAGCCTAACCTAACCTAACCTAGCCTAACCTAACCTAACCTAGCCTAGCCTAACCTAACCTAGCCTAACCTAACCTAACCTAACCAAACCTAGCCTAATCTAACATAACCTAACCTAGTCTAACCTAACCTAGACTAACCTAGCTTAACCTAACCTAACCAAACCTAAGCTAGCTTACCCTAACCTAACCTAGCCTAACCTAACCTAACCTAGCCTAACCTAACCTAACCTAGCCTAACCTAACCTATCCTAACCAAACCTAACCTGACCTAACCAAACCTAACCTAACCTAGCATAACCTAACCTAACGCAGCCTAACCTAACCTACCTGGAGTTTACCTGGAGAGAGTTCTGGGGGTCAACGCCCCCACGGCCCGGTCTGTGACCAGGCCTCCTGGTGGATCAGAGCCTGATCAACCAGGCTGTTACTGCTGGCTGCACGCAAACCAACATACGAGCCACAGCCCGGCTGATCAGGAACCGACTTTAGGTGCTTGTCCAGTGCCAGCTTGAAGACTGCCAGGGGTCTGTTGGTAATCCCCCTTATGTATGCTGGGAGGCAGTTGAACAGTCTCGGGCCCCTGACACTTATTGTATGGTCTCTTAACGTGCTAATGACACCCCTGCTTTTCATTGGGGGGATGTTGCATCGTCTGCCAAGTCTTTTGCTTTCGTAGTGAGTGATTTTTGTGTGAAAGTTCGGTACTAGTCCCTCTAGGATTTTCCAGGTGTATATAATCATGTATCTCTCCAGCCTAACCTAACCTAAGCTAACCTAGCCTAACCTAACCTAACCTTGCCTAACCTAACCCAACCTAACTTAGGCTAGCCTAACCTAACCTAGCCTAACCTAATCTAGCATAACCTAACCTAACCTAACCTAGCCTAACCTAACCTAACCTAACCTAACCTAACCTAGCCTAACCTAACCTAACCTAACCTAGCCTATTACAACCCAGGAGTCCAAATGGCCTGTTATCCTGGGTGTAAAGGGAGCAAAACAAACACAGCAGCGAACTTTTGACTTATATTATCCTTCACCAATTTAGAACAGCAGTATGTACACTATATACATTATGAACAGTGATAGGTATTAGTGCACTCCACGGTAAGCAAGGCAGAATAGAAGCCACTAGAGAGCAGACCGTGCTTCAACCAGCTCTAGAATGGGAGTGACAAGGGCAGACAGGAGAGTGGTACTCACATATCCTCTGCAATTGCCAAAACCATCTTATTGGCTGGAACCTGGGTACTAGTTAACGATGGGACCCCATCGTCAACTCTCAGTCACCTGGTTCGCTGGTTGGGGGAGATAGCCTGTAAATGAGGGTGTGTACATGCATCGAATAAAGGTTACGTAGTCTTTGCATGCCACACCCCCACCCCGAGAAGGCTCAGGATTAGGCTGCCACCTCCCAGTGGTAACCGTGCTGCCATGGCACAAAATAATGAGACCGCCTTTCCTCTCAACCATCCAACACTTAGATAGAGCTCAGCTTTTCTCGTGACAAAAAGCCAAACCCTAAACTCAGAGTGGGACAGCAGACAGTCGGGCTAGCTTAGGTCCAAGATACAGGCGGACGGTAGCCCGCATCCCCTCACTAAAAAAAAAAACCCACACCAGGGGGAAAAAAAAGAGCTTGGAAGGGGTTACCACAAGTAACCTTACATCCTAACCTAATATATAATTATGTAATATTGTTAGACTCTAGATAAAGAGTCTGCCAACATATTTTCTTTGCCGGCAATATGTAAATTTTTAATACAATGAGGTTGCAGTTGCAAAGCCCAATGCATGAGCCTTGTGTTGTGGTTCTTCATGGCTTGGAGATATACTAGAGGATTGTCATCACTGTAGACGGTGACCACCTGCGATGTCTGGCCCACATAAACATCGAAATGCTCCAACGCCAGAACCACCGTGAGGGCTTCTTTTTCAATGGTAGAGTAAGCGCTCTGATGTGGCTGGAACTTTGCCGAGAAGAAGGCTAAAGGCTGCAACTCCTCGTTCCCATTTTGCAATAGTACTGCCCCAACCCCAGACTCACAAGCATCAACCTGTAATGAAAAAGGTTTGGAAAAGTCTGGAGACAAAAGAATGGGTGCAGTACACAATAATCTTTTTGCTTTATCAAAAGCATTTTTACAATCTGGGGTCCAAATAAAGGGAACTTTGTGACTGGTAAGAGTGGTAAAAGGGGCTACAATATCTGAGAAATTCTTACAGAATCTTCTGTAAAATCCTATTGTGGAAAATTACATTTATCTGAATGTATCATTATGTACATAACAGTAATTGAACAAAGATAATTATTATTATCAGTTAGACAAGTAGGAATTTGGAAACACTAGTTGCAAAAATGTCCATTTGATACTCCATGTCATATCCACAAGTTGCGCTGGACCTATTAATTATAAATAAAATATGTATCACCAGGAATGCTGGTAAATATGTAAATTTGTGGACTGTATATTAAAAATAATAAATGGTTATATATATATATATTATATATATATATATATATATATATATATATATTTTAATATATGTATAATATATTTATATATATATATTATTATATATATTATATATAAATATATATAATATATATAAATATATATATATATATATATAATATATATATATATATTTATATATATTATATATATATATATACACACACATATACATAACAGAAAGAGAATATCTTAATATCACTCACCAATTTGACTGGAGATTAATGTGTCATGTACAGGACCCCCCCCCCTCTTGCCTACATTTATGAAAAATTTACTGGCCAGAATTTAAACATAAATTAGACAGCTTATCTGAGGTTCCTGGAGTTGTCCTGTCTTGTCGCTTGATACTCAAATTATGCAGGAATGCACATCCAACAATTTCGGCTCCTATTTGAGAGGTGTCAGCCCAATTTTAACCTCTGGAGCACGAAAATTCTTCCCATTATTAATTAACATCTGTTAATCTCAATTCAAAACAAACAATTGCGAGTCCCTTCTGCGCAGGCGCCGGGTTTCTTCCCGTTTTCGACAACATAAATTTTATTAAATACAATATAGGCCATCTATTTACCTATAAATCATCGTATTTCCGGAAAATATACAGTATTTTCCACACTGCGGCCGGCCGGAGTTCGTTGCTAAACGACTCAAATTACTCCTTCCTTTAGGAGACGATTCCAGCCGGTTCTAGCTTGAGTGGCTGTTCTCCTAGTAGGTCTTACTACGATTTCATCTTCTGGCATCACTTGGTCAGCGTTATCTTCCCTATCACTTGTGTCACTTTCCCTTAGATTTTCATTTACATTTGACTGAATGTCATTTAATTCAAAGGGAATCAATTTATTAATTGTATGTAAACTTTCCTGGCCACAACACAACACTTTGACATTCTGGACAATACCTTGTGCATCTGGGTACAATATCAATACTTTTCCCAGAGGCCACATGTTCGATGTTATTCAGTGTCAATTAGCACAATGTCACCTGGTTGAATAGTCTGTCGATTTACTGCCTCTGTCGCACCATAGAAGTGTTCATGTAGTGTAAGAAGATATTCCTTATGCCACGCATCAGGCCAATGATCAATTACTTTATTTAACATTTTAAATTTATTACACAACACTGCCGCATCATTGTAATCTTCATCACTTTCTTCCAGATTATCTCTATAGACATGGGCAGCTTCCAATTTTCTTCCACATATTAGATGAGAAGGTGTTAATACATCTGCATCAGGTGTATCACTCAGATACGAGAGAGGCCTATTATTTATCCGATTCTCCGCCTCCACTAACACTGCACGGAATTCTTCCAAATTAATTTTCTTCCGGTGTAATACTTTATGGAGACACCTCTTCACTGTGCCCTTTAGTCTTTC
>NC_069429.1:26889067-26896567 GCF_026875155.1 Cherax quadricarinatus
AAAAATTTTCCAAAAATTTAAACTAAATTAGACAGCTTACAGGTTCCTGGAGTTGTCCTGTCCTGTCGCCTGAATCAAATTATAGGAATGCACTTTCCAACAATTTTGGCTCCTATTTGGAGGTGTCAGCCCAAATTTTAAACCTCTGTAGATAAAAATTCTTCCCTTTAATTAATTAACGCTTTTTACTCTAAATTTCAAAACAAAAAATTGCGACCCCTTTCTGACAGGCCCGGGTTTCTTCCCGTTTTCGATAACATAAATTTTATTAAATACAATATAGGTCATCTATTTATCTATAAATCACCGTATTTCCGGAAAATATACAGTATTTTCCACACTGTGGCCGGCCGGAGTTCATTGCTAAATGACTCAAATTATTCCTTCCTTTAGGAAATGATTCCAGCCGGTTCTGGCTCAAGTGGCTGTTCTCCTAGTAGGTCTTACTACGATTTCATCTTTCGGCATCATTTGGTCAGCGTTATCTTCCATATCACTTGTGTCACTTTCCCTTAGATTTTCATTTACATTTGACTGAATGTCATTTAATTCCAAGGGAATCAATATATTAATTGTATGTAAACTTTCCTGGCCACGACACAACACTTTGACATTCCAGACAACACCTTGTGCATCTGGGTACAATGTCAATACTTTGCCCAGAGGCCACAATGTTCGATGTTGTTCAGTGTCAATTAACACAATGTCACCTGGTTGAATGGTCTGTAGATTTACTGCCTCTGTTGCACCATAAAAGTGTTCATATAGTGTAAGAAGATATTCCTTATGACATGCATTAGGCCAATGATCAATTACTTTATTTAACATTTTAAATTTATTACACAAAACTGCTGCAGCATTGTAATCTTCATCACTTTCTTCCAGATTATCTCTATAGACAGGGGCAGCTTCCAATTTCCTTCCACATATTAGGTGAGAAGGTGTTAATACATCTGCATCAGGTGTATCACTCATGTACGAGAGAGGCCTATTATTTATACGATTTTCCGCCTCCACTAACACTGAACGGAATTCTTCCAAATTAATTTTCTTCCAGTGTAATACTTTACGGAGACACCTCTTCACTGTGCCTATCAGTCTTTCGTACAGCCCCTTCCTGCCAAGGGGTTCTAGGAGTAATAAATTTCCTGGTACACCCTCGCTGGGTTAACAGAGATTTAACATCGTTACTATTATTTAACTCTATCAAATGTTGAGCACCTGCTACAAAATTTGTGGCATTATCCGAAATCATCAATCTCAGACTCCTAGCTGCAAATTTTCAAAACAGCTGTATAAACTGTTCTGCAGACAAGTTCTGTGCCACTTCTAAATGAACTGCCCTAGTAGCAGTTAAAATTATTGGACCACTATAGTCTACACCTGTTACATCAAATGGTTTCACTAATTGTACGCGCTCCTTTGGCAATGGTGGAGGACCTGGGTACATATAGGATCTGGCATCCACACGGCGACATATTACACAACATTTAATCACCCTTTTTACACTTTTCCGTCCTTGTGGAATCCAAAAAGTTTCCCTAATACAATTTAAGGTATCTTGTACCCCACCATGCATTACATTCTTATGGGCATTTAAAACAATTAAATTTGTTTGATGATGAGTTTTGGGCAGTAAGATAGGGTGTTTAGCATAACAAAATGCTGAATTGGGTGATTATGCTAAACACAATCACCCAATTCAGCATTTTGTAACCTACCTATGCACCTAATTACATTGTTCTCTAAATACAACCCCAATTTCTCTATTATTGAACATTTCACGATTTTTCTTTCCATCATCAATTTAATCTCATTTCCATAGATTTCCTCCTGTACCATCTTTATCCAATATTCAAGAGGATGTGAAAACTTGTATGAAATATTCATCTTGTTTAGAAATTTAAACACCAACTTAGTTACATTGATTAGTTTGGGTAAAGAAAAATACTTATTTATATCAATGGCTAATGAAGGACAAACTATTGGAGTGGTGGTCACAGTAATTTCAACAGGAGCAATATATGCCTTTTGTTCAGGCCAATTAGCTTTATTTACCAACCAGCTCAGTCCTTTAAACCATGATACAGCATTTACAAATTTAGCATAATGTAAACCTCGAAACAAGAAATCAGCTGGATTCTCCTCACCAGGTATATGATTAAATGTTAACATATGCTGACCCAAACTATTATATTTCTCTTGCATCTGATTAATTTCAGCGACTCTGTTTTGTATGTACACAATTTTACTGTTTCCAATACGAATCCATTGTAAAGATACCTCACTATCAGACCAAATTACAGTGTCGCTAATATTTATCTCCTGTAACTTATTTCTTATATAATTAGCTAATTTGACACCTACATAAATGGCTGTTAACTCCAACTGAGGCAAGGTACGTGATTTAATTGGAGACACTTTAGCCTTAGACATAACAAGAGAAATAACACTATTACATTGAAGATAAGCAACTGCTCCATATGCCAATTTTGAAGCATCACAAAAAATGTGGAGTACATTTTCCCCATTTGCATCGGCCACCTGGCATGGGAACTCCAACATTGGAATTTCCTCATAATCACCAATTAATTCATCCCACCTGTTAATGAATTCCTCAGGTAGAATTTCATCCCAAGCACATTTAAGTTTCCATGCTTCCTGTATTAATAATGTCCCTCTTATAGTAAGGGGTGACACTAAACCTAGTGGATCAAAACATTTGGAAACTTCAGCAAGCAAAACTCTTAGTTAATTTATTGGGCATACTGCAATTATTAGGTTTTAACATTAACAAATCTCTTCAGTATCCAAGTTTAAACCCAATACATTACTACATTTTGGCACCTTCTCCCAGGGAAAAACTTTACTTATTTTGTCCTTTAATTTGGACGAATTACTATTCCATTCCCTCAGGGCATATTTGCACTTTGCATTTTTTTATTAGCCTCTCTATAAGTCATTAACAGTTCCTCTTCAGTTGACGTCATACTCAGGAAATTGTCCCAATAAAAAAGTTTGCTCATTACAAAAACTCAAGGGACTTCCCCTACTTTTTAAGGGGGTGCTTTTAAATTGTCGTTTGGAAGTGGGGGGGCAGACTAAATTTTTAGCACCAAAAAATACCTCTTCAAGAAAAAGGTTTTCAGAGGGCAAAGGTTTGGTCAATAGGATTCTCGGGGCCAAAAAAAAGCAGGTACAAACCCTGGTCAGTCTCGGGTAAACCCCCCTTTTAGGAAAGTTTAAAAACTTTGTCAGCCGTAAAGGCAAAATTTCCCCTTTCACCCTTTAAATTTAAAAAGGGATCCTCCAAATTTTTTCTTTAAACGACCCGCCCTGTCATCAAACAGTCTTTTTTAAACTAGGTAAAAATTTTTGTTAACTCCGGGCACTACAATTAAACACAATTCCCCGAGGGGTGTTTTAGAATTTTTTTCTTCACCCCTGGTTGGCAAATGTGCCAAAAATTTTGGGCCCTTGCTCAGGAGGTACCTTTTCTAAAAATTTATTAATTAACTGTTTTCAGAATTATACTTTAAAAGGCAAAAACCAATTCGGGGTTTTTTAAAACTTAGTTCGCGGAGCTGATTTTAAATTGTCATTATGCCATTCTGTAATTAGGGGGGAAATTTTGGAGGGTTTTAAAGCTCCAGGGAACCCCCAACCCAGTTTCCCCAAAATTTTCCCAAATTTTTTACTTTCTCTCAGGAATTGTTTCCTGAGTAAAAGAATCATTTTTGGACTTTCTTCATTACATTTTTTTAAAAAAGCTTTTCAAATTTCCCCAAATTTTTTGCACTGGCTAAACACCAAAATCCTTTTAGGGAAAAAATTAAAACGGGGCCACAAACCTTAAAGAGAAAGACACAAAAATTTAAGGTTTTTTGAAATTTTCCTCTATCATAAAAATTAAATTATTACGAGGAACCTTTACCATACTTTCATGGCCTCCCAAGCCCTTTAAAAAGGGTGAAAACCACATTTCTTTCCCAACCCTTTAAAAAGGGAAGCCATAATAGCCCACTATCTTCAAAAAAAAATTTATTGGGGGCCTACAAAAATCATCACTTAACCAAAAGGGCAAAATTTACAAAAATGTAAAAAGTTTTCTGAAGTTTTTACTAAGCCCTACTGAAAAATTTTCTTGGAAGTCTATCTAAATTTTTTTAACCTGCAAAAAACACGTTTTTTTCCCCATTGCCCAACCTGACAGTTTACATAAACTGTCATTTTTTTGGGTTAATTTTTATCTGAAAAAAAACCAGAAAATTTTAGGAGTTGTGGGATCTCCCATCTGAAATTTTCATCCCATCAAGACATTTACTTTTAATGAAAGTACGTTGAGATCCTTGGTCTAATAATCCCGTTAAAATTTTTTGATTTATCCCTTTTAAATTTCAAAAAATTTTTACCTGTAACACGGAAAGGGCCCTACTTCAGCAAAACCATCATTATTAACTTTAAGCACCTTTTTTACTTTAAAGCTACTGTTGTTTTCAGGATTGTCAACATTATAATTTTTAAATCAACATTATCATATAAAACCTTTTACACATGCCCAAAGGGTGTCCCTTTTGTGACATTGTTTAACATTGTTTAATTTAGCATGACAATCCTTTAAAATTGTGATTACTTAAACACCTGATACATCGGCCCAATTTTCCCCCAAAATCTTTCAACTTTATAAAATCCATAATTTTTATGCATTCCCAATTCCTAGAAAAATGAGTACCCGGGGCAGAAAAAAAAAACCTCTTTTCCTTTGACGGTTTTTCTTATTAAGGGGGCTACCCCCTTGGGAGGGAACTTATTCTTCTTCCCTTTGGAAACCCTTTTATTTCTGTTTCCGCTACTTTTTTTTGCACCTATCCAACTTTTTTTTAAGGAAATGAATTTTGATTTTTAAAACATTGGGAAAATTTTTTTTCCCTTTTTAAATTTGGCAGTTTACCCAGATTTTATGATGTGTTGCATTTTTAAAATGATTATTTGGTTTGGTCTCAAACTCCCAAAAATTTAAATTTCCTTTTAAACCAACCTTTTTTTCCCCCAAAACCAAAAAAACCCTTGTGATATTTCTTTGAAGATCCATTCAAGTTTTTTAAAACAGTTTAATTTTTCTGTACCAGGGCACTCAAAACCAGTCGAATCCTTCAGATTATATTTTTTCCCTTTAATTTTTTGAGATTTGCTTTTTTAAAAAACCCTTTGAAATTGTTTCTGGAAAAATTTTTGTGATCTGGATATTTTAAATTAAAAATGATTTTTCACTAGACCCCAACCTACTTTTTTTCTATATTACCATAATTGACCTTCAACAAGTCAACGTTCCTTTTAAAAGTCATCTACATTGGGAAAGGGTTGCATTTGTAAATTTAGCATCTCCTCTTACCTGTCCTTTGAGGTAAAATAATTAGTTACACCGGTTAGGTCACTCCTATCTTCGCAGGTGCTTTAAAAAATTTGGGCCAAAATTCCTCCCAATTTTCCCAGGATTTAAAAACAGGTAAACATAATTCTGGGGATTTTGGCAAAAAACAAACTTATTTTTGGTTGGAGCAGACGATTAACTGCCGGTTTTACAAAATTTTTAATTTATTTAAAAAACCTTTACCTTTTTAAAAAAGAAAAAATTTTTTCTTCTAAAACCCAAAACTGATTAATCATGAGATCTACTTCAGTCTCATCTACACAGTTTTCTAAAAAAATCTCCTTTATTTTTTGTTTTAATATAAATTGAAAAATCATAACTATTACATCAAAACATCCCAAATAACCCAAATTTTTGTCATCAGTAAAACAAAGTTTTTCCCTTTAATTTATTTTAAATTTCCCAAACCCTTTATTATATGGCCCCTTTGGTTTTAAAAGACCTTTTTTTGACCTTAAAGATTTCTTTCCCTTTTTTCTTTTTCCATAAGTTTTTTTTTTTTCTATATTAATTTCCTCATTTTCTGGCCCCTGATCAAAGTATTAAAATTTAACTCAATTTAAAAAAACACTGATTACAAAATTACAACACTGATACAACTTTCCTTTGAATAAAACCAAACTTTCTTGGGGCTTAGGCCAATTTCATATAAAAAAATTTTAAAAAATTTTAAAAATGTGGGATTAAAAACAAACCCAAAGGGCCAAAAATTGGTTTAAAAAAAAAATTTAAAATTATACAAATTAATAAATCCTTGCCAGAATTTGGCATAGCAAAATTAAAAAATTTTACACATTAATATAATTTCTACACTGGCTTTTTCAATTACCAATTTCATTTATATAAATCTTTGGGCCCAAAATTTTCTTTTCAAAATTTAAAATTAACCCAAAAATAAAACCTTGCCCCGAATTTGGGGTAGAAAAAAATTTAAAATTATACACAATATAAACTTTAGCCACACTTAGCCTTTTTTCCCAAAATTTAAAAATTTTAAAAATTAAAATCCACTTTCACATTAAAATAAAAATTTTTGAACTTAACATCCACCCCTTCTTCATTTTACATATAATTATTAAGTAATTAAAATAATTAATGATTTTTTAAAAAATTACATCCGGTTCAAAGGCCAACAGGGAAAATTAAAAGTGGAAAATTACTTTTTTTCTGAATGTAAACATTTTGTTTCTAACAAAAATGAACAAAGAAAATTATTAAATTTTTCAGTAAACAAAATAGGAATTTTTGGGGGACCTAGGTTTTTCAAAAAAAGTTTTCCCCCTTTTTTAAACCACCACTTTTTAAATCCAAGGGTTTCTCTATACCCTATTTTTTTAAAAAATAAAATGATCACCAGAATGCTGGAAATATAAATTTTTTTGGAATGGTTAAAAAAATGAAGGTTTTATATATATATAAAAAATATAATTTTAAATATATAAAATATATATAAATATATAAAAATATATATATTTTATAATATATAAAATTTTATATATATAATACATATATATATTTTTTTTATTTTCACACTGGCCGATTCCCACCAAGGGAGGGGGGGCCCGAAAAAGGGAAAAAATTTCACCATCATTTCCCCCCATCCGTCTTTTCCAGGAAAGGGGGCTTTACACTACAGTTTTTTTAAAATGCAACATTAACAAACCCCCCTTCAGAGTGCAGGCACTGAAATTCCCAAATCCAGGAAATTTAAGTCCGCCTGCCGTTTTTCCCTTTAAAACCCCTTTTATTTAAAAGTTTTCTTTGCTTTTACACTCCAACAGCAACGTCAAATATTAAAAAACCAATTTTTTTTTCCATTCAAAATCCTATCAAACACGCTCACGCAAGGCCCCGCTGGAAGTCCAAGCCCCCCCCAAACAAAACCCCTTTTCCCCCTCCCCCCCAACCTTTCCTAGGGGCCCCCCCACCCCCCCCGCCTTCCTTCCACTACAGACGAAAACACTTTTTCATTTAATCCCGTTTCGCTCCATTCCTTTTCTACATGTCCGAACCACCTCAACAACCCTTTCCCCCCAGCCCCCTGGACAACGTTTTGGTAATCCCCCACC
>NC_069429.1:26901567-26920192 GCF_026875155.1 Cherax quadricarinatus
AAACAGAGATATCCGGCAATCCTGCAACCTGGGAATAGGAAGGCTTGATCCGGGTCGTTTCACTTGATTTACGAGGCACTGACCGGTGTGCCTCGTAAAACAACGTGGCTATTCCGAGATCGGAGTCGTCCAGGGATAGGTCAACATTCTCGCCAGACAACCCTTGGGATGTTGCCCGAGTTATGGCCATCACTGGAGAAGAATTAATCATTGTAGGTTCAGGACACATACTAGCAGTAGTAATGTTATTACCCAGTAATAACATGGCATCTTTCAAGGGGAATCCTTTGGATACACCCACAGTCAAGTACCCAGTGTAATATTTGCACTGTACATAAATTTTATGGAAAGGGACAGAAAATATAGCTTCTCTAAATGCTTCCAATAAAACAAAGGAATTTAAGGAAGTGTTCTTTGAAAGGGGTAATATTCCCTCTCCTATAAGTGAACAATATGCTCCAGTATCTCTAAAGGTTTTGACTTCAGTTGTCTCTGAGTTTTTTCCCGAAGGAAATAAGACTCTTACAATAATAAGGGGCCATACCTTTTTCCCACTTCTCTCACGGACATGTTACTAGGGATATTAGAGAAATTTTCCCCAATGGGTGGGGTTGTGGGGGCAGTTGGGACGGATGTGACCTACTTTGTTACAGAGGAAGCAGACGACAGGCTTGCCCTTTACTCCCTGCTGACATTGCAACTGGTGTCGTTCTAGCTGGTGTCACTCTGAATACTGTTGTCGAGATGCACCATGTTGAGTAGTTTGTCTCTCAGCAGGTGGACCATAAGTTGAGAAGCGTGGCTCACCAGGTGACTTATTTGGCTGACATAGATGTTCTCCCTCTGGCTGGCACTTCATTCTCCAAGGTTGATGAGATCTGCTCATGCCAGGCTGTTGAAAAGAGAGACTGGGCCGCTCGGACAAGGAGCGGTTAGTTTCGAAGGTATCAGCCAACCTGGCTGCCTCCAATGCAGTGGTTAAGTCACGATCCTGCAGAAAGACTCAAACTTCTGGTCCCACGGACTCCAGCAGGTTGTCAATCAGAATAAGCTGCACCAGATCTTCAAAAGTAGCTACACCACTTGCTTTATACCAGCTGGTAAAAGTTTTGGTCTGCTGTCGCACAAAATCAACCAGGGATTGACCAAGCTGCCACCTGCCTAATTTAAATAATTTCTTGTACTTAGCTGGGATACATGTATATGGTCCCAAAACTGTGGTTTTCACTACTTGATAATCAGAAAATTCAGCGTCATTTAACACTGATGTAAATTCCTGTGCCTTACCAAACAATGCTGTATGAACCAACGATGCCCAATGCTGTTCCGGCCACCTCAAGGCAAGAGCCTGATTTTCGAAGCTTTCGAAAAATTGTTCTGGTTTGGCGTCATTGAAGCGGGGAACAAGCTGTTTACCTGGAGTTTACCTGGAGAGAGTTTCGGGGGTCAACGCCCCCGCGGCCCGGTCTGTGACCAGGCCTCCTGGTGGATCAGCACCTGATCAACCAAGCTGTTGCTGCTGGCTGCACGCAAACCAACGTACGAGCCACAGCCCGGCTGATCAGGAACTGACTTTAGGTGCTTGTCCAGTGCCAGCTTGAAGACTGCCAGGGGTCTGTTGGTAATCCCCCTTATATGTGCTGGGAGGCAGTTGAACAGTCTCGGGCCCCTGACACTTATTGTATGGTCTCTTAACGTGCTAGTGACACCCCTGCTTTTCATTGGGGGGATGTACTGCTTTCTGTAAACTAAAATCATTTACAGAATGCGAAAACTGCCTCCTTTATCTTTCCCTATCAAATTCTTCTTTTGCAAATGCTCTCTGTTCCCTAGTCTGCTCAAGATTGATTTTTGCCAGCCAAGTGCCAACACCATTGATTCACCTTGAGACAACCCTGCTGCACTAGAATGACTATTTTGCTACGCCGATATATCATCTTCCTCCTACAAAAACATAGTAGTTTTTGCCCTAGCTCCCGTAAAGGGAGGAGTCGATGTGCCATCTCTTCTTCTCGAAGTTTGTCAGTAATTTTGTGAATGCAGTTGTGCAGCTGTGAGAGTGCATTTGTAATTATGCCAATGGAATGAGCAATTTTCCAACAACGCTGTAGGGACAATTTAGGTAGGTTATACAAAGTATATGCCGACACCAGACGTCTGACTCATCTAGGTGGCATACCACAATGTATAAGTTATTCGCTATGCACAGTACAATTGCAGAATACCTCAACGTAAGGGCATAATTTGCAGAATCACTTAGCTATGCACAGTACGATTGCAGAATATGTATACAAGGTGGATACGCAATTGCAAAGGTAACTGCAAGATTCTTCACACCGAACAGGCTAGTAGCAACTGACACACAAAATTTGTAAAGCAATGCCAGACAGCAAGCTACACACTGTTCTACAAGATTGACCATAGCAAAGCGAGCACACCAAACAAGCTAGTAGCGAGGTGTTGAAAGATCACACAATAGTAAGGTTCACCATAGCAAAGTAACTGGGCACGCAAATTTTTTAAAGCGTTGGCAAAGCAATGCAATGCCAGACAGCAAGCTGCACAATATTCCTGTTATCAGCTTCACCCCAGGCTAAAACCCCTTTTTCTAAGTCCAGTCCAGCTCTCGGACCCGGCTACCCATATTACAACCAGGGGTCCAAATGGCCTGTTAACCTGGGTGTAAGAGAGCAAAATAAACACAGCAGAAAAGTTTTGACTTATTATTATCCTTTCACCAATTTTTGAACAGCAATATGTACATATATACACTATAACAGTGATAAAGGGATTATGCACTCCACGGTAAGCAAGGGGGAATAGAAGCCACAAGAGAACAGGGCCGTGCTTGAACCAGCTCTAGAATGGGAATGACATTTGGGAGACAGGAGAGTGGTACCCCCATAAACCTCTGCAATTCCAAAACCCTCTTCTTATTGGCTGGAACCTGGTTTCTAGTTGAACGCGGGGCCCCTTTTGCAACTCTTAGTCACCTGGTTCGCTGGTAAATGAGGGTGTGTACATGCACGAATAAAAGTTACGTACTCTTTGCATGCCACAACAAGCCTATCTGATGTTATCCTGACGCCAAATGACTTCGAACAGGCGATAAATGACAGCCCATGCACTATGCCCCAGGGCCAGACTCATGGAACTCCGTGTTCATTAAGAACTGCAAGAAATCACTATCCGAGCTTTTACCATCCTATGGAGAGGGAGCATGGACACGGGGGGCGTCCCAAAAGTTACTAAAAACAAAAGACACAGCCCCACTCCACAAAGGGGGCAGTAAAGCAAAAGCAAAGAACTACAGACCGATAGCACTAACCTCCCATAAAAAAAATCTTTTTAAAGGGGCCTAAGAAGCAAGATCGCCACCCATCTAGAAACCCATCAGTTACACAACCCAGGGCAACATGGGTTTAGAACAGGCCGCTCCTGTCTGTCTCAACTATTGGTCACTATGATAAGGGGCCTAGATGCACTAGAAGACAAAAAAAAATGTGGATGTAATATATACAGACTTTGCAAAATCCTTCGACAAGTGTGACCATGGCATAATAGCGCACAAAATGCGTGCTAAAGGAATAACAGGAAAAGTTGGTAGATGGATCTATAATTTCCTCACAAACAGAACACAAAGAGTAGTAGTCAACAGAGTAAACTCTGAGGCAGCTACAGTGAAAAGCTCTGTTCCACAAGCACAGTACTCGCTCCCATTCTTGTTCCTCATCCTCATATCCGACATAGACAAGGATGTCAGCCACAGCACCGTGTCTTCCTTTGCAGATGACACCCGAATCTGCATGACAGTGTCTTCCATTGCAGACACTGCAAGGCTCCAGGCGGACATCAACCAAATCTTTCAATGGGCTGCAGAAAACAATATGAAGTTCAACGATGAGAAATTTCAAATACTCAGATATGGTAAACATGAGGAAATTAGAACTTCATCAGAGTACAAAACAAATTCCAGTCACAAAATAGAGTGAAAAACCAACGTCAAAGACCTGGGAATGATCATGTCTGAGGATCTCACCTTCAAGGATCATAACACTGCATCAATCGCAGGTGCTAGAAAAATGACAGGATGGATAATGAGAACCTTCAAAGCTAGGGATGCCAAGCCAATGATGACACTCTTCAGGTCACTTGTTCTATCTAGGCTTGAATATTGCTGCACACTAACAGCACCTTTCAAGGCAGGTGAAATTGCTGACCTAGAAAATGTGCAGAGAACCGAGAACCTTAACAGCGCGCATGACAGAGATAAAACACCTCAATTACTGGGAGTGCTTGAGGTTCCTGAACCTGTATTCCCTGGAATGCAGGCTGGAGAGATACATGATTATATACCTGGAAAATCCTAGAGGGACTAGTACCGAACTTGCACATGAAAATCACTCACAATGAAAGCAAAAGACTTGGCAGACGATGCAACATCCCTCCAATGAAAAGCAGGTGTGTCACTAGCACGTTAAGAGACAATACAATAAGTGTCAGGGGCTCGAGACTGTTCAACTGCCTCCCAGCATACATAAGGGGGATTACCAATACATTCACACACCACACACTACATTTATATACATGTACCTCCACACCCAGAGCCATTCACACTTGAACACCCAGGTGTTCTTGTGCCATCCCTGCACCAACACTTGAACACCCAGGTGTTCTTGTGCCATCCCTGCATCAACACTTGAACACCCAGGTGTTCTTGTGCCATCCCTGCAGCAACACTTGAACACCCAGGTGTTCTTGTGCCATCCCTGCATCAACACTTGAACACCCAGGTGTTCTTGTACCATCCTTGCAGCAACACTTGAACACCCAGGTGTTCTTGTACCATCCCTGCAGCAACAACTAAACGTTGTACCATTACATTCACACTTGAACACCCAGGTGTTCTTGTACCATCCCTGCAGCAACAACTAAACGTTGTACCATTACACGAAAGTTAAAAAACGAGCTATGTTAATACAAAATTAAATATTATCTATAAAACTTTGTACACAGAAACAACACAACACTTTTTATTCGTAATTTTTTGTGGCATATATACAAACTTTTACTGTCGTCTATCAGATGTTACATTACTATTTTGACACAGGAGTTTTCTCACCACTCCAAAAGTAGTTACAATATTATTTTTCCCTAAAAAGCAAAAATTTACTATACATGAAAGTTTTTTAAGAACCACTAAATTGCTCATCTGTTACATTATGATCTAAGCCAGAAAGATAAATTAACCCTGAACACCATTTTACCTGACATATCATCTTGATTTCCTCATAATTACGCCACACACCAGGAGGTTTCTTATCTTAAAGAACATTACTTTTACACACACACTACATTTACACATATTCACCTCCATACCCAAAGCAATTCACACTTGCACACAAGCTCCCCACTGACTCCCATAGATAAGTTTGTTCCTACCAGCAGTCTTGTATATACGCGCTGCAATTGCCTTAATTCGAATCCTACCCCCAGCATCTCTCATTCCCCAGGAAATATACAGAAAATCCATACCACATACATAATCGCCCTTTTTACCTCCCTTGATACCCCTTTTACATCTAATGTTAAAGCTCGCAGGGTCTCTACATTACCCCCACCTATCAGACAAAAAATCCCCACCAACCACATCTGCACATCCCTCAATTCTTCACAAAAATAAACTGCATGAAATACCGTTTCCAGCTCACCACACTGACTGCAGGACGGTTCCCTCACCAAACCCATTAAACTCAAAACTGCTTTTGATGCTAGGATCCCCATCATGACTCTGTATACCAACTCACGTACCCTAGGCATTAACCTGAGCCTCCAGAAGTCTTCCCATATCGTTCCCCAATCATACAATGGACAGACCGATACGCCCTGCAGGATTTCCGTCCTCCCACTCAATGATACAAAACACCCCATTTTAAGTCGCTCAACATCTTTAACCAATAACAAAACCCTCAGCATATTTTCACATTCAATTAACTCTTTACCTCCCCACCATCTCCGCACATCCCATCACCTTCCCCACTCAAATCCCTCTTTTCCCTCCTGCCCTGACGAATGACTGTTTTACATATATGGCTTTCACCCTCGGCCCCAAAGCTAAAAGACCCACTCCCCCTCTGCGCACATTCGACATCACCACTTCCTTGCTCAGCCATGCCCTCCCAGAAAGCCAAACATAACGTATAGCTCGTCTCTGTATTTCTTGTATGTACTGTGTTCTCAAAGGACACACTTCCGCTATACCCCAAACCTTACTGTAAACCAGCGAATTAACTATTACCGCCCTCTACTGTAATGTGACATCTCCCACCAGTAAACTCCTTAATCTACTCACTACTTTCTCCACTACTCTCTCTGAATTTACCTGCCTAGCCTCCTGCGAATTCATCATGTATAAAACTCCACAAATCTTCAAATTATCCACCACTGCCCACCCAAACTCCAACCCCAAGCCCCCCCACCCAAGCACCCACCTCCAGTAAACACGATTTCGCACTATTTACTCTCATGCCAGACGCCTCCCCAAAAATCCCCAACACTCTCTCCACCATATGCAATCCCTCCACCCCTTCTATCAGGATAGTGGTATCATCCACATACCCCACAATGCCTAAGCTCCCTTCCCTCTCCCCATTTAATGCTCCCACCCCCTCAACGAGCCCATAGAACGGATGTTGCATGCACGCAAACAGAATTTGAGAAAGAGGGCACTCCTGCCGTAATCCCCTCTCCATTTTAATCAGCCTTCCCAATCTGTCATTAACTTGGACCCTGACCATAGCCTATGAGTATAGCATATCAACCCACCGCGCCACTCCCAGTCCAAACCCCAGATGCAACAAACAAGCCCTCAACAATTTTCTATTCACACAGTCATATGCATTCTCCCAATCAATACCCAAAAGTCCTCCCCCCTCGCAACCCTCCAAAAAGTCCCTTATGCACCCATGCCCAACTCTAATACTTCATCACGGTATATCCATCTGACCCCTATGTACAACCCCACCAATTACCTTCTTCATCCTATTACCTAATATCTTTGCAAAAATCTTGTAGTCAGAACACATTAGCGAAATAGCTCTATACACACTTAAAACACTCCCCACTTGCTTTTTTGCGAACCAACACAACCACTCCCATACTTTGTGTCTGACTTAGCTTGCCCTCCCACAGCATACAATTCATGACCTCCACCAGACAAGTCTTAATATGCTCCCAATGAACTCTGTAAAAATCATTTGAAATCCCATCAATGCCCTGTGCTTTTCCAGTACTCATGTTAAACACTGCCTCAACTTCCCTCACACTAATCACTCCTCCCATCTCCATCCCCTCCTCCTCTTTCTGCCCTAACCCACACCCCCCTCCAACACTTCCTCAAAAGCATTGCCCTCCCCCCCTTTCTCCATTTCTCTTGAACCCAGAAGTCAGTATAATTACTCATGCCTTCTGTAGTAGTAAGCACCTGACCCTTATGATATCCACCCATATCCTCGCTCACCTCTAATTGCAAAATAGTTGACTCCTTCTGCCTTACCCTAAAACGTTTAAAACACTTCCCGAAGGTTTATCCCCCCACAATACAGCCTCCAATCCTGCCCTCACATGCACGGCATCAAATCTGTACTCACCTAGTTGTACTCACCTAGTTGAGGTTGCGGGGGTCGAGTCCGAGCTCCTGGCCCCGCCTCTTCACTGATCGCTACTAGGTCACTCTCCCTGAGCCGTGAGCTTTATCATACCTCTGCTTAAAGCTATGTATGGATCCTGCCTCCACTACATCGCTTCCCAAACTATTCCACTTACTGACTACTCTGTGGCTGAAGAAATACTTCCTAACATCCCTGTGACTCATCTGTGTCTTCAGCTTCCAACTGTGTCCCCTTGTTACTGTGTCCAATCTCTGGAACATCCTGTCTTTGTCCACCTTGCAATTCCTCTCAGTATTTTGTATGTCGTTATCCATGTCCCCCTATCTCTCCTGTCCTCCGTGTCGTCAGGTTGATTTCCCTTAACCTCTCCTCGTAGGACATACCCTTAGCTCTGGGACTAGTCTTGTTGCAAACCTTTGCACTTTTTCAGTTTCTTCACGTGCTTGCTAGGTGTGGGTTCCAAACTGGTGCCGCATACTCCAATATGGGCCTAACATACACGGTGTACAGGGTCCTGAATGATTCCTTATTAAGATGTCGGAATGCTGTTCTGAGGTTTGCTAGGGCCCATATCTGTGCAGCAGTTATTTGGTTGGTGTGCACTTCAGGAGATGTGCCTGGTGTTATACTCACCCCAAGATCTTTTTCTTGAGTGAGGTTTTTTAGTCTCTGACCCCTAGACTGTACTCCGTCTGCGGCCTTCTTTGCCCTTCCCCAATCTTCATGATTTGCACTTGGTGGGATTGAACTCCAGGAGCCAATTGCTGGACCAGGTCTGCAGCCTGTCCAGATCCCTTTGTAGTTCTGCCTGGTCTTCGATCGAGTGAATTCTTCTCATCAACTTCACGTCATCTGCAAACAGGGACACCTCAGAGTCTATTCCCTTTCCCTCATGTCGTTCACAAATACCAGAAACAGCACTGGTCCTAGGACTGACCCCTGCGGGACCCCGCTGGTCCAGGGGCCCACTCTTGACACCTCGCCACGTACCAGACTCGCTGCTGTCTTCCTGACAAGTATTCCTGATCCATTGTAGTGCCTTCCCTGTTATCCCTGCTTGGTCCTCCAGTTTTTGCACCAATCTCTTGTGTGGAACTGTGTCAAAAAGCCTTCTTGCAGTCCCAAAAAAATGCAATCCACCCACCCCTCTCTCTCTTGTCTTACTGCTGTCACCATGTCATAGAACTCCCGTAGGTTTGTGACACAGGATTTCCTGTCCCTGAAACCCTGTTGGGCTGCTGTTGATGAGACATTCCTTTCTAGGTGTTCCACCACTCTTCTCCTGATAATCTTCTCCATGATTTTGCATACTATACATGTCAGTGACACTGGTCTGTAGTTTAATGCCCTTTATGTCTGTCTCCTTTTTTAAAGATTGGGACTACATTTGCTGTCTTCCATGCCTCAGGCAATTCCTGTTTCGATAGATGAAATTTAAAATTGTTTTTTGGGGTAACTAGCCCTTGCTCCCTTTAATACCCTGGGGAGATGTTATCTGGCCCCTTGCCTTTTAGGTATCTAGTATCAGAAGCCTCTTACTTTTCCTCGGTTGTGAGCACTTGTCCGCACTTGGTGGTGTGCCCCACCTCTCCGTCTTTCTGGAGTTTTTCCCACATTCTTCACGGTATTTTTGTTTTTCTCCTCCTTCCTTCCTTACCTAAATTCCCTGGGTCCTTGCCCCTGGGTTTTTTTCCCCCTGGGGGGCCCCGGGACAACAGTTTCGGGTCAGTTTTGGCTTTCGTGCTATTTTTTTTTTTCCTATTGTTTTTGGGCCCCCCCTTTTTATCTGTGCATTTTTTTCTGGCTCTAGGGACTGTTCCCCTTTTATTTCTGGGTCCTTTGCCTTCTTTTTTTTCTTCCTTCCCCTTTGCAAAATTTGGGGTTTTTTCCCCTCCCTGCACCTTTGGGTAAACCTTGGGCTCATCCTGGCTTTTTTCAAAACCCGGGTTACCCTTGGGTAAAAACCTCCCCTCAGCCCCCGGGCATTTTTTTGGGCTACTTTATTCCATTTCCTCATTAACTGGTTTCCCCTGCCAGTTCTCTTTTCCCACTGAAACCCGTTCAGGTAGTTCCTCTTTCCCCCTGTGAAAGCCCCCTTTCTTGTAGTTGGTTCATTGTCTGGCCCCCCTGCTTCTCCCTCCACTTGTACCCTCTACTGTGTTTTTCGAAGCTTAAAAAAAACCTTTGGTCATGGCCCCAAGGGGTCTTTCATATGTGATGCCCTCGATATTGAAACTCCCTGAAGGTGAATACAAAGGCCAGCCTTGCTGGGTTCATCCTCTCCCTCTCTTTTGTAGTGCCCCTTTAGGGGGGGGGGCACATGAAGTTCTCCAGTCCCACCTCCATCATTTTAAGCCCTCCATGTTTTTGGGGCCCCCATGGGGGTTTTTCCCAAGTTCTCCCAACCCGATCCCCTTGGGGTTAAAGTCCCCTTGTTCAGGAGCTTTGCCCGCTTGCATGGGGCTCTTCTGGCCACTCTAGCCAGTGTGTAAAACCACGCCCCAAATTGCTCCTCGACTCTTGCCTTGGCCTCCTGCTGTTCTGTGGGGTTATACATCACTGCTATTACCACCTTGGGACCCCCAGAGTAAAAGTTTTCCCCCACTATGAAATCATTTTTCTCCGCTTTCCCCTCTCTCCAGCCCCATAAAAATTCAGCGATTTTTGATCAGCAACGCCACTCCTCCACCCCCCCTTTTCCCCTCTGTTTTCCTCAGGTTTGGGTTATCCCGTTGGAAAGTTGGATCTTTTATCATACCTGTAAGCTTGGTTTCTGTGAGAGCTATGATGTCCGGTGATGCTTCTTTGACTCTTTCTTCCCAAATCCTCCCATTTTATTTGTTATTCCATCAGCGTTTTGTGTACCTTACCTTCATTTTCCCTTTTCCCAAAACACTGGGGTTTTTGGGGGGCCTGTGGGGGTTTGGGAGACCTGGTGGCTACTGTGGGTTTCTATAGTTTGGTTGTTGGGTGGAGGTTTGTGGGTATGGATTGAGTGTGTGTTGGGTGGAGTAAATAGGTTGTAGGGGTTCTGAGAAGTAGTTGTGTGTGTGCTTCCCCTTTTGTGTTCGTTCTGCTCTGGGGACCTCTGCTGGTTCCCTCCTTGTTCTTTTCCTAGCTCCTTTCGCTTTTTTTTTGCCCTTTTCCCTAGCTGCTGTCGTTCTGTTTTTTTTTCTGTCTCTGTTAGGCCCACCCCTTTGTACTCTTCCGAGTTTTTTCAATCTTTGGTTTCTTTGGGAAGGACCCCTTTTTCCCCCACTTTTTCCGGGTCCTGAGAATAGCTTGATTGGTCGGTTTCCCCCCTTGGGATTTACCCCCCTTTTCTCTAAAAATTTACAATTCGTCCATCTCTTCACCTATTTCCGTGATGATTTTTAAATCCCCTTTTTCTTTCTTCCGGTTTCCTTTCATTTGGGGGTTCCTTTCCTCTCTCTCCTGAAGCCAGGGATAAACACTGATTTTCCCCCTTTCTTCCCCCCTTGGCCTCCCCCTCTGTGACTCTGGATCCTAAAGGGATGTGGCAGTTTCTCCCTTGATTTTTCCAGTGGCTCTTGATAGCCTTTTTGTGCCTCAGCTTTCAAACCTATCACCCTCCCCATTTAAACCCGCTGATCTTCCCTTTCACCCCTTGGTCCCCCTTGGCAGATTGATGTGACCTTAGCAAAAATTCAAAATTTCCCTTCCCTTCCTGTTGGGGCCTTGCAGCTTCATATGCTGGTCTTCTCTGGTCACTCCCCCTTTTAACTGGGCTTCAGCCTTTTTATCTCAACTTCTGGGGACCCTTATCTTGGCTATGAAAGTTTCGACTTGGGCCCCCCCAATTTTTGTCCCCTTTTCCCCAAACCCCCTTTCCCAAATTTTCCAGAGAGCTCTTTCTTTTATTTTTCAGAAAGCTCTCCAAATTTTTCTCCCCCACTCTTGTTCCATCCTTTTCATGCTCCCCCACCCAACCCTCCCTACAAAAAACCATTCTCATTAAATCCTTGGTTCCTGGGGAAGTCCCCACCATTTTTTTTTTTTTTTTTTTTTTTTTTTTTTTTTTTTTTTTTTTTTGGGGAGAAGAGGGGAAGGGAAAGGTGGGGAGGGGGGGGGAGAGAGGGGAGAAGGGAAGTGTGGGAAAGAGGGGGAGAGTTAGAAAGGGAAAAAGGGGGGAAAAAGGAGAGCAGGAGGGGAGAGGAGAAGAGAAGGGGAGAAAAAAGAGAGAGAGAAAAAAGAGAGAGAGAGAGCAAGAGGAGAGAGAGAGCAAGAGAAAAGAGGGGGGCAAGAGAGAGGGAGAGCAAAAAGGAGAGGGAGAGAAGAGGAGGGAAAAGAGAGGGGAAAAGGAAAGGAAGAGAGAGAGAGAGCAAAAGAGAGGGGGAGAGAAAGAGGGGGAGGGAGAGAAAAGGAGGGGAGGAGAGCAAGGGGGAGAGAGAGAGAAAGAGAGAGAGAGACCCAAGAGAGAGGAGGCAAGAGAGAAAGAGAGCAAGAGGAGAGAGGCAAGAAGAGAGGGAGGGGAGAAAAAGAGGAGCAAGAGAGAGAGAGAGAAAGAGGGAGAGAGGAAAAGCAAGGAGAGAGAGACCCAAGGAGAGAGAGAGAGCAAAAAAAAGAGAGAGAGAGAAGAGAGAGAGAGAGCAAAAGAGAGAGGAAGAAAGAGGGGGCCAAGAGAGAGAGAGGGGGGCAAGAGAAAAGAGAGACCCAAGAGGAGAGAGAGCAAGAGGAGAAAAGAGAGCAAGAGAGAGGAAGAGAAGGGGAAGAGAGAGCAAGAGGGGAGAGGAAAAGGGAGGAGAGAAAAAGGGGAGAGGGGAAAGGGGGAGAGTGAGAGAGAGGAGAGAGAGAGGGGAGGGAGGGAGGGAGGGAGGGGGGGGAAAGGGGAAGGGAGGGGGGAAAGAAAAAGGGGAAAAGGGAGGGGGGGGAAGGGGGGGAAAAGGGGGGGGGAGAGGGGAAGACCCGAAGAGGGGGAAAAGGGGGAGGCTAGGGGGAGGGGGGGGGAGGGGAGGATGGGGAAAAAGGGGGGGGGGAAAAAGGGGAAGAGGGGAGATTTAAGGGGGGGGGACAGATTTTTAGGGGGGGGAAAAGAAAATGTTAGGGGGGGGGAGGTTTTAGAGGTAAGAGATGTTGGGGGGGAGAGATGGGGGGAGGGAAAGAGGAGGAGGATAGGTAGAGAGGAGATATAGGTAAAAGATGAGAGGGGTTTGAGATGGTCTACTTTGGGTAGAAAAGAGGGGGGGGGGAAAAGGAAAGGTTCAGATGGTCAGTTCCAGGAGGGTTTGTGAAATCCTGTGTATGTGTTTTTGCGTGGGTATTTCAGCTTACAAGTGCTTTTTCCCTGTTTTGGGAAGTGTATGTGTATTTTGTGTGGGGTGTGTGTTGTGTTTTGTGTGTGTGTACTTTGGTGTGTGTGTTTTGTGTGTATGTGGGGGTGTGTGTGTGTAGTGGTGTGTGGTGTGTGTGTATTTTGTTTTGTGTATGGTTTTGTGTGTTTTTTGTGTGTTTTGTGGTGTGTATGTGTATGTGGTGTGTGTGTGTGTGTGTGTGTGTGTGTGTGTGGGTGTTGTGTGTGTGTGTGTTTGTGTATGTGTGTGGGGGGTGTTATGTGTGTGTGTTTGGGGTGTGTATGTGTGGGGATGTGTTTGTGTTTGTGTGTGTGTGTTTTGTATGTGTATGTGTGTGTGTGCCGTTGTGTGTGTGTGTGTGTGTGGGGGGGGTGTGGGGTTGTTGTGTGTGTGTTTTGTCATTATGTATCTCTGCCGGATTTCCTTAAAAGTTCCCTCCTTGGCCCCCATCCCGCCTCCCCTTACTCCTAAAATCCCTCATTCAGCTAAATTCCAAAAAAATTTTGGAAACCCATACCTCCTTGGCCTCTTCCTTTTCCCCTATTTTTAAAAATCCAGAAATTTCCCCCAGCTTAGCTCGCTTCTCCCACCTTTCCCAAAGACAAAAGGGGGACCCCCACATCCCTTGATCCCAAAAGAGTGCCCCCAAATTCCCCAAAAAAAGCCCCCCAAAAAACCCCCAAATTCACAAATCTCGATTTAATTTCCAAAAAAACCTGTGTGTTTTCCAAAACCATACCCCCCCAGTCAAAAAAATTCCTGCAATAACCGCCCTGTGGTCAAAAAACCCAATCGAAGGGGTCCAACCCCCAAAAATGGTATTGCCTCCTAGCTAGAGCCTATCCAGTCGTGCAGTAACCCCCTTTTTTAAAAATGTATACTAAACCCCCAACCCCCTTTTCCCCCTACATTTTAAAAAATTCCACATCCCCCCAAAACATTGCATAAAAACCCCCCCACACACCCCCCCCTGGTTCCCATCAAACCCCGTCGTATGAACAATTCCAAATTCCTTTCCCATCACAGTAACTGAAAAAAAGGCCCCAAACCCCCCCAAAAAAAAAAGCAAAAACATCCCTCACGGAAAAATTACCTTAACCCCCCCGTTGCATTTCCTTCCCCCGGAAAGTATTCCCCCTATTTAAAAAAAAAACCCTTGTCTCACCCCCCTCTCCCTCTACCCGCACCCCCTTCCACCCCACTCTCCTCCCCACCAACACACGCAAAGGGAATGGTTTCCTTCACAGCCACAGCAAAACCCCCCCTTTAACCTCCCGATTCCTTTTCACATTAACTTTTCCTTCAAAGGGAACTCAAAATCCAAAAATTTTTAATTATGTCCCGTTTTGAAAAAAAATATTCCCCATTTAAAACTCCTCAAAAAAACCCTTCCATCCCCATTCCCCTTTTAAACCCCAGCTCTCAGGCCGGGTTTAAATTAATAGTGACCCCCTGAATTATTACAATTTAAAAGGCGGCTTCCCCCGCCGCTTTTGAAAGGGTTTTCGAAAGGTGGGGTGTTAACTTAGCCCCATTTGGGCCCCTTGGTTATTTCCCGACCTCTGATCCCTCCCCTTTTTCCTTTTACCCCTTTCAGCACCACAGAACCCGGGACACCATTTCCCCTGGGAGATTTGTAAAATTCTTCCAAGGTTTTTTTTCCGATCGTGCCCTGGGCGTTTAAGACATCTTTCCCTATCAAACGTCCCCGTGCTCGCTCACCCTGTGCCCACCTTATCCACACATTGCCCCAGCATCCTTTTCCCTGGTGCACCTCAACCACCACCGTGTGCTGCTTCTCTCAAATTTCCCCAAGGTTTTTTCCTAAAACCCTGTGCAGCTGCTACCCCATCCAGTGCCCTCCCCTCCTTCTTTTTCCCTTTCCCGGCTGTCTTCCACCCCCCCCATGAAGTCTTTCAAGGGCAAACGTCCAACAGACCATCCTGTTGTAAATCACTTCTGTCCAACAAACGATCCGTAGATGGTGCTCAGAACAGTTCCCCCAGGTAACCCAGGCGCCGCTCCCAAAATTTTGACTCCCCTCTGTCTCTTCACTCCAACTTCCCGACGCCTGTCCTGGGGCCTCAAATGTCCCAGGTGCCAAGGAGCCCCGCTGTTTTTCCAACCTTGGTGTTGTTCCCTCCCTCCCCCCCTTTGGTTTAATTGGGGGCCCCCTTTTGGTATAAGACCCGCACAGCCTACATGTCAAATGTTTTTCCTGCATTTAAAATACATACACCGTGGTTTTGAAACCCCCATCAGAAAGTTTTGAGGTATAGGGGTTTTTTCTCAATGTCTTCTTCAAGGGTGAAAGTTCCCCTGGCAGCCCCATGTAAAGGGCCCATCCCTTTCCCCACTCTCAAATTGCCGAATGGGGTCTTGCCATTTCTGTGGAATACCCCCAAAAACATCATATTCCCGACCTTTTAAAGGGGGAAAATTTCTCACCTTTACCCCCGTAAAAATTTCCCCTTTTACGTCTGTAGGATTTACCTCACTTTTCAGAATGGGCATCCTCTTTTTTTGGAAGGGCCCTCTACTATGCTTCCCCCTTTAAAATTGATGAATATCCTTTGACACTCCATTACTGCTACACCATTCAGTCGTCGTTTGGTTTTGCCAAAACATTTGCGGATGGGTTTCTTGGCAAAAGCAAAATGCTTTTAAAAATTTTCTCAGGGTCCATGGCAGCTCCCCCCACGACAGGATTTACCCTGCGTCCATGTCTGTTCCCCCATTTTGATTGCCCCAAAATTTGGAAAACTCAGAGAAAAACCCGAGGGTTCGGGAAACTACTTCCCCAGCCCGTCCACACGGCCCGAAAGCGGGTGAGGAAAAATTACTTTTAAAAAATTTTTCTTGGGCTTTTTTGGGAAACAAAAAAGGTTTTTTACTTTGGTTTAATTTTATAAGTTAAAAATTTTTTGAAAAAATATGTCAGAGGTTCCTCAAGTTTGGATTTAAGGTCAAGGAGAAACTGATAAGAAAAACTGAACCCCAGCATTCACCTCCTCGTTTGTTTAATTTAAAACATGAAGGATGGACAATGGACCTCTGGCCTGTCTTTCCATTGAGGAGTTTTTAAAAGGGGAAAACCCCAAAAGTCAATGGGAATTCCCTGGAGTTTAACCCGGGGGAGAGTTTCGGGGGTCAACGCCCCGCGGCCCGGTCTGGGGACCCGGGGGTCCTGGTTTTGGGTAAACCCCCCCGTTTAACCCGGCTGTTTTTCTTTTCTGGCTGCACGCCCAAAACCCAAAGTACGACCCCCAGCCCGGCCAACAGGAAATGACTTTAGGTTTTCTTGTCCCCCGTGGGCCCGCTTTTAAGCTTGCCAGGGGTTTGTTTTGGGAACCCCCTTTTGTGTGGGTGGGGGCAGGTTGAAAAGTCTCGGGCCCCTGACATTATTGTTTTGGTCTCTTAAGTGCTAGTGGGAACCCCCGCTTTTTATTGGGGGGTGGGCATGGTTTTGCCAAGTCTTTTGCTTTGTAAAGGGGGTGATTTTGTTTTGCAAGTTCGGGGACTAGTCCTCTAGGATTTTCCAGGTGGATATAATTTTGTTTCTCTTTCCCCCTGCGTTCCAGGGAATAAAAGGGGTTTTGAAAAAACCCAAAAAGCTCCCCGTAATTTTAGGTGTTTTATCTCCATTATGCGCGCCGTTGAAAGTTCTTGTACATTTTCTAGGTCGGCAATTTCCCCCTTGAAAAGGGGTGTTAGAGTGCGGGAATTTTTCCCGCCCTTTGTAGAAACAATGACCTTTAAAAAAGGGGTCATCTGGCATCATGGGCCCCATGGGGAAACAAAGCACCCGGGTTTGGTAAGATTTCCCCCTCCCTTTGGGTTTTAAAGGGGGCAAAGTTTCCTTTAAAAAAGGACTTTAGAATTGAATGCTGGGGGCCCCAATTTCCCCCCAAATTTCAGCTGGGGATGATTGGTGTTGGAAGAGAGGTTCACTCCCCGAAGTTGGTTTGAGAAGTTTGTTACCAGTAGGGCCCTTTTTTTAATTGTATTGTATTATATTGTTTTGTGGGGGCTCTATTGGGTTTTAACCTAGAGATCTTACTTAGAATAATTCTAAATTTATGCCCAAATTTTCTTTTTAAATTTGCTGTTAATTCCAAGGGGGTCTGATAACTCCTGCTTAGGGAAAAAGGGGAATTTATTTTTCTTTTTTTAAAACTCCCATAGTCGTTCTTAATTTTAATGTTCATTGTAATTATTGTTTTATGGCCCTTTAAATTTATAAGGGGTTTGAAAAATAAGCTTTTTAAATTTTTTTAAAGTCGTTTATGTAGGGGAAACCACTAGTTGGAGACCGTTACTAGTTCAGGTATGGCCTGTCTCCCGCAAAGTCACGTGATCCAACCTGACATCAGCTTACCACTCAGTGGTACCATCAGTTGGTTCACCACCCTTCCCTCTGAGTAGGTTCCCACTTCTAATCTGATTTTAAGAGTTCACTGATCATGTTACCTAAAATCGATTTTAGCAACGATTGATTGCTTAACTCTACTATGGTTGTATATATATTATATTTATATTATAAAATATATATATATATTTATATATATATTATATAATAATATATATATATAATATATATATATAAATATATATATATATATATTATTTTTTATTATCACACTGGCCGTTTCCCCACCAAGCAGGGTGGCCCGAAAAAGAAAAACTTTCACCATCATTCACTCTCACTGTCTTGCCAAAAGGGGGTGCTTTAAACACTACAGTTTTTAAACTGCAACATTAACACCCCTCCTCAGAGTGCAGGCACTGTACTTCCATCTCCAGGACTCAAGTCCGGCCTGCCGGTTTCCCTGAATCCCTTCATAAATGTTACTTTGCTCACACTCCAACAGCACGTCAAGTATTAAAAACCATTTGTCTCCATTCACTCCTATCAAACACGCTCACGCATGCCTGCTGGAAGTCCAAGCCCTCGCACACAAAACCTCCTTTACCCCCTCCCTCCACCCTTCCTAGGCCGACCCTACCCCGCCTTCCCTTTCCACTACAGACTGTACACTCCTGAAGTCATTCTGTTTCGCTCCATTCTCTCTACATGTCCGAACCACCTCAACAACCCTTCCCCAGCCCTCTGGACAACAGTTTTGGTAATCCCGCACCTCCTCCCAACTTCCAAACTACGATTCTCTGCATTATTATTCACACCACCATGCCTCAGACATGACATCCCCCACTGCCTCCAGCCTTCTCCTCGCTGCAAACATTCACACCCACGCTTCACACCCATATAAGAGCGTTGGTAAAACTATACCTCAACATTCCCCTCTTTGCCCCAAGGACAAAGTTCTTTGTCTCCACAGACTCCTAAGTGCACCATCACTCTTTTTCCCTCATCAATTCTATGATTCACCTCAATCTTTCATAGACCCTCCGCTGACACGTCCACTCCCCAAAAATCATGAATACGTTCACCTCCTCCCTACTCTCTCCTCCAATCTGATATTCAATCTTTCATCACCTAACTTTTTGTTATCCTCATAACCTTACTCTTTTTCCCGTATTCACCTTTAATTTCCTTCTTTTGCACACCCTACCAAATTCATCCACCAATCTCTGCAACTTCTCTTCAGATCTCCCAAGAGCACAGTTGCATCAGCAAAGAGC
>NC_069429.1:26920692-26982492 GCF_026875155.1 Cherax quadricarinatus
TTTTTCCCTGTTTTAAATCCCCTGTTTTCCAAAAAACCGGGTTAATTGGCCATTGTAAGCTTGAAAAGCCAAAAAATGGGCCAAAAAATCAAGGCACCGGTTTTAAGCGCCTAAGGCCCAGCATGTCTATATATACTTCTACGTGCTGCGGGCATACCAGTGTTTCCTGTATGGCTTAGATAAGAACAATTAAGGCATTGCAGTATGACATTTTAAGTGGGACATGCCAAGCTTCACTTATAAACAAGTAAGTTTGTGGTGATTGCTTGTACACGTGAACATCATCTTCATACGTGTGCTAGAAGTTTAAGTGCTGCTTTCCCCAACAGTTAATTGTCATTTGAACCCTGTATTAAGGATTTTAAAAGGCTGAGTGTGCTTCAGGGGTACGACTTTTAATTTGATAAATCAGTGTACACATGCTCTGCTCAGTGTAATGAACTTTTAAATGGTTCATATTAAGTTGCTTGCTAGTTCATGTTGGTTTCTAATACATTTTCTCGTTCAGACTGAAACTTTACTGCTAAATTCCCAGTAATATTTCAAATTGCAGTGTTCATCTGTGGTGTGAGTGTGTAACTTATGCTTTGCATTTTTACTGTGAACAAGCTTACTGCTGCATAATGTTCAGTTTCATGAATACTTTCTTACTTGAGTAATTCGGTTACCTTTCAATTGTGTTAAGCAAGAGTCAGCCTGTTAACATCTATGTTCCTTGCCATCTCATCTAGTGGGTTTAGCGCCTAGTTAAAATTGTAATAGTAACAATTTGCAATCATTATACTTCTAGTTATACATTGTGTCAACTGGATTGTAGTGTTTAACTTCTGATACACCAATTTAATGACTGCAGACACGCACTGACACATAATAAACACATGTATAACATAGTAACGTGTGAGTTACCCAGGATGGACCAAGGAAGTCGACCAGAATGGTTTATCTCATTGTCATTATAACATTACCTTTTTTTTTTTTTTTTTTTTTTTTTTTTTTTTTTTTTTTTTTTTTTTTTTTTTTTTTTTTTTTTTTAGTAATATTGTTTACAATCTATGGTTGGGGTAAGAGGTTGTCTTCAGCATTCATTGTGATGTCCGGTATATTATTATTTCAGTGAGGTACATTAGGTGGCAGTAGCCTGAACTAACTCAGGTGGAAGTTATCATTGAATTTGAACCTCTTGTTTAATGTGATACCTGGAGTTTACCTGGAGAGAGTTCCGTGGGTCAACGCCCCCGCGGCCCGGTCTGTGACCAGGCCTCCTGGTGGATCAGAGCCTGATCAACCAGGGTGTTGCTGCTGGCTGCACGCAAACCAACGTACGAGCCACAGCCCAGCTGGTCAGGAACTGACTTTAGGCGCTTGTCCAGTGCCAGCTTGAAGACTGCCAGGGGTCTGTTGGTAATCCCCCCTTATGTATGCTGGGAGGCAGTTGAACAGTCTCGGGCCCCTGACACTTATTGTATGGTCTCTTAACGTGCTAGTGACACCCCTGCTTTTCATTGGGGGGATGGTGCATCGTCTACCAAGTCTTTTGCTTTCGTAGTGAGTGATTTTCGTGTTCAAGTTCTGTACTAGTCCCTCTAGGATTTTCCAGGTGTATATAATCATGTATCTCTCCCCCTGCATTTTCCCGGGAATACAGGTTTAGGAACCTCAAGCGCTCCCAGTAATTGAGGTGTTTTATTTTCCGTTATGCGCGCCGTGAAGGTTTTTCTGTACAATTTCTAGGGTCAGCAATTTCACCTGCCTTGAAAGGTGCTGTTAGTGTTTTCAGCAATTTTTCCAGCCTAGATAGAACAAGTGACCTTTAAGAGGGGTCATCATGGGCTTGGCCCCCTAGTTTTGAAGGTTCTCATTATCCATCCTGTCATTTTCTAGCAGATGCGATTGATACAATGTTATGGTCCCTTTAAGGTGAGATCCTCCGACATGATCACTCCCCGGTTTTTTGACGTTGGTGTTTCGCCTATTTTGTGGACAGAATTTGTTTTGTACTCTGATGAAGATTTTAATTTCCCCGTGTTTACCATATCTGAGTAATTTAAATTTCTATCGTTGAACTTCATATTGTTTTCTGCAGCCACTGAAAAAATTTTTGGTTGATGTCGCCCGGAGCCTTGCAGTGTCCCGCAATGGAAGACCTGTCATGCAGATTCGGGTGTTCATCTGCAAAGGAAGACACGGTGCTGTGGCTGACATCCTTTTCTATGTCGGATATGAGAATGAGGAAAAAAGATGGGGGCGAGTACTGTGCCTTTTGGAACAGAGCTTTTCACCGTAGCTGCCCTCGGACTTTACTCTGTTGACGACTACTCTCTGTGTTCTGTTAGTGAGGAAATTTGATCCATCGACCGACTTTTTCCCGTTATTCATCTTTGTAATTTGTGATAAGGTGTAAGGACCTCGCATGTACCATCCATTATATCTTATATGTACCATATTATTAACACATACAAGAAGTCTCTGGGAAAGTATTTTTAGTAAGGTGTGTATAGTATTAAGTAGTTGTAATCTGGGGTTTAAATATAATTGGAAGTGTTCATTGAACTTGAACACTTGTGTCATATGATCTATTTCAGACTTCTGACTTTATAGTAAATATTTACTCTTGCATAAGCTATAAGGGAAAGATAAGCGAGGAATTCTTGTGTGAGTTTTTACACCGGATATCATCACTGGCAAACATGACAACTGTCATAGAGGAAAACCCATTTCTGCAGGTGATGAAATGTGATAGATTCCAGACCTTTAAAAGAAAACAAAAGAGGAAAAAAATGAGAAAAGGGACAGAGCGTCGACGTAGTCAGGACTCACTTGACTCGTACCTCAATGTCGACACTAAACGTCCTTGGTGCACAGAGGCTGCAGAAGTCTTTCTTCATAGAAGAGTGTGTTCAAGATGACTTCCCTGACAACACCTGCTGCCTGCTAAGTTGTGCTTGGCTAATGGAAGCTGTAACAGCATCCTAAACTCAAGGATCCGTTTAGGAAAAACACACACAACTTTGTGTTTGTGGAACAGAGTAATGCAGAATAAACTGATCAATGTTTACTTAGTACACCTTTAGGGGTATAAGCTGCTCCGACTCCATCAGACACTCAACACTTTAATAAAATGGAGTCAGTTATCATAATCTTTGGATGTACCCTCTCTACATGGACCCATCCCATCGGACTCTCAGTGAGCATTATCAGCCTAAAAGACTTAAAGGAAAATCCCAAATTATTGCCAGTTGGGTAGGTCCTGTGCCCCTACCCCGGATATCTGGGTGCATGGTTTACGTTCCTAAACATCGAAGTGTACTAACCCCCTAACGTAGGTGTTACAAATGCCGCACTATGGCCAGTTGCAGTAGACTGTGGAATACTACATTCTTGGTGTGTGTGGTAAGTGTGCTGGGGAAACATTCCACTAGAGAATGCACAGTAGGCCCTGACAGCCAAAATTTATGTGTATTAACTGTAAAGAAGTTGAGGTTACAGTTCCCACAAGGACTGCAGTCCAGAACAAACCAACCTTGGATATAACTGATGACAGTCCTTTATGGTCAGTTGAGGATGAGGCCATCCATGTGGACACAGCCAGATCTGTGACTGAAGAACTCTGCAAAAAAGGTTGGTGCAAGAACCCCCTACCTCACTGCAAAAGGATTCTGGTGATACCAGAATGCCATCACACTAACACCAGCTGTGGAGGGGGGGGGGGGGGGGGGGGGAGGCTGCCATCCCTGCTAGCACTATGGGAACTACTGGTCTGCCACTACAGATACCAATGTCAACTAATATGGGGATGAGTTGTCATTCTCCATAACACAACTACAACAGTCTGACGGACACTACACAGGTAACCCACCCTGGGAAATGGAGATGATGTCAGATGCACAGGACCTACTGCAAATGAATGATGAACAGTGAACACTATGAACCATTGGTTACCTGTTAAGGTGTTGGTGTTAAGATAGCACTAACCCAAAGTGCCATCCTCGGAGAAGGCATTGGATTCGCCTGACCTTCCTCATATTATAACAATTTTCAGAAAAAAAATTGAGCATCTTGAACAGATCATGACAAACTTTAAATAAATATATGTAACAGGATGATTGCTCTTGAGGCATGGGAGATGTCAAAAGGCAGCTATTCCCGTTCAGTTACCAGCAATTTTGAGAAAGCAGCCCATGACTCTTGCCTTCAAAACTTGCCTTTTAACTTGCTGTCAAGATGCCGAAAAATACTTAAAAAATAAAGTCCTGAAGATAAAGAGTACAAACTATGCTATTGCTCTTTTGTGTCTGCCACTGTAGTCAAAGCATAATTGTTTTACCATCTTATGAGCAAGAGATTGTTATAACTCACTGCAATGGATACATTAAAATCTTTCATGGAACATTGCTTCCATAGGAAGTGGTTGCCTTGACTTACATCATATTAGCGCAACATGAATATGATGTCATCTGATTGCGGAATGTAGATTGAAAAGATGGAGCACCTCCCCAAATTTGCTGGATATGCAGATTATAACTAAGGTTCAACCAATTGTTGTGTGATGTATGTCAGAAAGAACTTGCCACTCATTACTCTTTCCTTGCAGAGCCGAGTTAACATGCAGTATCATGGTGTCCAATGTGATATGCAGGGCGATTTTTCCATAAACATTTTTAATCTTTATTGCCCAGCGAACAGCTTCGACCTGATGCTGTCAGATGATCAATAGTGAACCTACCATCATTCTTGGAGTTTTTAAGCCTGACTAAAGAATATTGGTGGGTCTATAACAAACACCAATGGAACTAAATTAGTGAAATGCTTAAAATGAGCATGATTAATGTTCGATTGTGGGCACTATGAGCCTACTCACATATTGGTGGCATATTAGATCTGGTTATGTCTTGGATTTAATACATCATATATACGATTGCATGACTCTGTATAGTGATGATTTCTATCTGACACTTCCAGGGACTAAACTGTCAATCTTGATGCACTCTTCCAGCAATCAAGGAGCTAAAAATACGAAGGAGGACACTTTTTCTCAAACCAACAACACAGAAGACAACTTTATTATCCACTTGGATCAATGTATAAGAATTACGAGCCCATTTGGCACAAAAAAAATAATGATGATTTAATTACCAATATTGAGAGTGTTCTCACAGATCAAGTGGGCAGGAATAGGAAACAAAGCCCTCACTATAAATAACAATAAAAACCAAGTAAATACTATAATGATCCAGAGCTATGCAATCTAACACATGAGTAGGGGATTGGTTCACTACGGAATGTGAATCCAAGACCTTCCCAAACTTCCAAGCTGACTAACAATGCATGCCTAATAGTAGCATTGAAACTTTAGGAAAGGAATGGTTAAGAGTTTGTTAGTGATTAAATAGGTTCCCCCCTTTAAGTTTGGCTTGAAAGGTAAAATAAAACTAAACCGGAACATTACTGCAATGTTCATCTCCCTTTTCCTCTTTTTTAAATAAATCTCATTTGATGTCAAAACATCCAGGCATGAAAACTTCCATCTCATAATGAAAATTGTTGGAGTTCTTGCTGAAAATAGGATACTGTCAAAGATTTGCTTAGCAAATTTAAGGTAGAGTGATTCCTTTACCAGTATGTTTAGTAAATGCATTAACCAAAGGTTTCAATCCTGCTATTGGAGAGTTGGTAAACTTATCCTAAGAACTCTAGGCCTGCCTGATAACCTTGTTGCTGTATATCTCAGTTACATTGAGGGTTCTTCCTACTTCCTGGACCAATAGTCTCATTGTGCCTATCCCTTAGCCCCAACAGCCTGGTACATTTAGAGCGGTAGCGGCAGCGGCAGCGGCAACAGGAACCTTGTCCTCTATTTTTACTTCTACCTGAGGTTCCCAGCAGCCCAGTGATGACCTAATCAAGACCCGCATAACACTAACATGTGTGGATACCCAGAATGATATAAAGCAACTGCAGAAATCACCCAAAAGTTCACAAATTACCAACTAATAGGACTCGTTCTAGCAACTCCTACCCCGCTGCCACTGAAGTGATACTCCACAACATTCACCCAACACCCATCGCCTACTATTCACCTGAAGCCACAGCCAATGGACAAGGGTCAGAACAATAAAAGAAGATCCAGTAACCAGCTAAGGACTCCTAACATCAAAGGTGAGAGCAGTAATAACACGAGGAAAACTTGTGGTACTGCCAGCCAGGACACAACCCTCATCACCCACCGACACCACCACAACACACAACAGACGACAACAAACATGGCCGCTGCTACAGTCCAAGATAACTCCTTCCCAGTATTTGATGTCAAGAAGATCACCGACCCAGAAATAGCTAAACTCCTTATGATTCAGAACCAAACGATCACCAAACTAACTCAAGAAATGCAGGAACTAAAGGCTAGCAATGCAGATTACCTCAACAAGATCACTGCTCTAGAACATAAACTAGACACTCTAGAACAACAAAGCAACACCCACACCCGGTCCCTAGACACCATCAACACTTTAAAAGACCAGTCACCCTACTTACTACCAACATTACAGAGGAAAGATCAAGAGTGGACCAACAACTTGCCAATGTCATAACCAACTTCCAAGACCATAATGACCAACAGCAGCTATCTGACGCTGTTGTAGTAAACAGAAAAATCTCCCACCACAGTCACCCAAGAGAACCTGCATGGTGACCACTCCTTAAGCTTATCATGGACCACCTTCGCATTAACATACGTAGTGTTGACTAAGGTTTGCAACTTGATGGGCTACTTGCAGGTAAATAAAACAAGTGCTGTTAAAATTCCAAACTAGCGTACAAAGTAACAACCTACTTAAAACATCTTTTCTATGAAAACTGATGTTTTCGTCAATGTTTGCCTTACCAAGAGAGACAAATCCTTCTTTATCGCTAAGAAAACTGCGCTATGCCCAAAAATCCACCGTGCTTTGTGAGGGATGGAAGGAAAAAGAGCGTTAGGAAACAGCCCATGGAAAAAGAGATATTCATCTCACAGAACATGACCGTTTTAAATCATTCCTAAGTGAGGTGGACGAAACAGAATCAGAGTAAGTGCAGATAAATACCATAGTCCACCGTTTGTGTTATATTGTCAGAAATTGAGGCCCCCTAAATTCTAATTCGCCAAACTACTTTTATTGTCTTGGTGTATCAACGAACAATTCTACCTCATAGTCTTAATTGTATTAAATATCTACTGATCTATCTCCTTTTTACAACTTACCACATCACTGTTCATCTTTTTTTTTTATAACAACCATAAACTTGTCTTCAATAATTCTTACCTCCACTTTAAAAATACCAATTGCCCAATTTTATTCTAAATCCCTATTATTGCCCAATTTTAACTTTAAACTATATGGACTTATCTTATTGTAACTTCTTTTTTTGACCATTTTTATCACTTACTTTTTAACTAGTATTGTCAACTACAACTTCTAATATCCTGGTTACCATTTACTAGCATATTATAACCAAGTCATTGCCATTTTTTATTTTTATCAATTCTGTTGTTTTTATGTATGTATTTTGCTACCTTATTGGTGTATTTATTCTGTCAATTTAAATCTAATTTTTACTCTATTTCTTGTTTAAACAAACTTATATAAGACCTTAGTGCAATTTCATTGAGAGTCTGGTTTCCTTTTTATATATTAGATTTGAGCACAGTTTTTTAATCTAGCTCATTCTTAGCTCGAATACATAGTCAATAACAATTTCACTATACTGACCATAGTGCATATTACTAGTGAAGAGACTTGTGCTTTTTGTAATTTGTATTTTTATATTATTTAGCCTA
The DNA here is from genome assembly GCF_026875155.1 of Cherax quadricarinatus. Classification (NCBI taxonomy): domain Eukaryota; kingdom Metazoa; phylum Arthropoda; class Malacostraca; order Decapoda; family Parastacidae; genus Cherax; species Cherax quadricarinatus. Next base: position 26,928,509 of record NC_069429.1, read on the forward strand.
AAGTTGTTGTTACTATAGCTCATTCTATCTCATTACATAGTCAATACATTTCAATATATTAGACCATAGTGCAATTACTAGTGAGTGACTGGTGCTACTGTTAATTTTTATTTTTTAATTTGTATTTTTTATATTATTAGTATTTAATTCAGTTGTACCATAGATCCTTCTACCTCAATGACATAGTCAATACCTAAATTCTATATATTAGACCATAGTGCATTTACTAGTGAGAGACTTGTGCTATTTTTAATTGTACTTTTATATTATTAGATTAACCCTATTGTTCTTAGCTCACTCTTGTCAAAACATAGACTCCACCTCTCAAAAGTCATTATTAGACCTTAGTGCAATTACATGTGAGAGTCTTGTTCTATTTTTATTTGTATTTTTATATTATAGTTTTTCCTAGTTGTACTGTAGTTCATTCCAGCACAAACCCACAGACAACATCAACTTCATTAAGTGTTGTAGTGTTATACCCTACATGACCAAAATTTCTCTAAGTATATACTTGTCCAAACTTCCAAACACTACAGATATCTGTAGTAGAACTCAAACACAACTCAGGATATAAATATACCATAAAATTATATATTGAAACTTGAAGGTTGATTGATCATGTTGCACCCTGATCTTAACTTCCATAATCTGACAACCAATCAAATCCTATTGGAAATAGTAATGCTTTATTACTCGCATCACATGGCCACCACTTACTAAAACAATGCTAAAAGTCTATCAGTACTTAACTACTACATAAGGTCCTTATGCAAACACTATGATTGACCTCTAGCACTCCTTGAATCACTAAAGACAACCTTCTCCTGCATTATTCTTTCTGCTGACAGGGCGTAAGCAGGACACAATACTGAAACTATTATAATGTGGCCAAACAAAAAGCATTCATATTTGTTAACTCACTAACTAGTATTTTGTCACTTAGCATAATACCAAACTTACCTCAGAATTGGTATATTTTTACAATTAAGAATAACTTAGTATGCCCTGAAATGCCTAGCAATGCCAAGCGTTCTAGTGGTACACTCTGTAATCACATTTTTATACATGTAAACCAAACTATAACCAAATTTCTGTACACTCAGCATTGTATTTTATAGAGAATTAAACTTTGTTCTTCCTTAATTGTTGCTTTTAAACTTTTGAAAAGAATGATGCTTTACAGAATGTACTACAGATCAGACACCAACTTTCCCACTACCTGATATGGGTTCATGAAAGGTTAAAAGTGTGCAGAAACTGTATTTCCACTTTCTCACTGCACACACCTCTACTAGTTTTACCACTGTTCTTGATCTAAATCTTGCTTTTTGATATTGCGAACTGAACGTTATACTACATGAACTAGCCAACCCAAATTGTATATTGGTGGTTGCTTACTCTGCTGGATAAGAGGATACCTGTCAAATAGGTTATCCTTGTCCTTTACCATGGCTTCAGAAAGTGATTCTAAGAATTGTTTTTTTTTTTTAGGTTCACCGCTGGGGGAGTTCTTAGTCCCTGCTAGTGAATATTCTGTTTTAATGCTCTCCTAAATGCTCCTTCCTGCCTCACCTATTTCATATAGATATAAGCTATGCTGATGATATCATGATCCATACACAGGGCATAAAGGATGATGTTTACCATTCTTATTGAAGTTCAAGAATTGGTTTCGGACTAGGCCTACATAATTTTTCCTCTTAAACAATAAGTATTAACAAGCAAAGAAATCCCCACACATCTATTTGCAGGTGATTGAAATCATTAGCTACGTTTTTATAAACTTACTGATATCTTGGGGTTGATTAGACCTTTATCAAATTCCATCTATTCCACAACTAAATAAGTGATGCAAAGCTAAGGTTAATTGCTCTAAAAGCTGTTTGCTGGTACTAATCACAACTTTGGTGTAATGTGAAAATCGTGTGAGAATGATTGGGTACATTGCCTATGTTAGGTCCTTAATTGATTATGCTGCTCCATGTTGATATTGGCTAGAGAATTTTCTCGGACCCTTGGAGTTAATGCAAAATGAAGCTCTCAGGATTTTTCTTGGCTGTCCAGATCTACAATTAGTTCTTAACATGAGGAGGAGCTTGGCATTTCAGGATCGTGTTTTGGATTGTGAAATTTAAACTGTACTCGTTCTTAGAATGGTGAGAAAACGAACCTGACTCTGTCACTGTGAATCTTACCCCTGTGTCTAGAGGTAAATTCACACAGATGTAAATAGAATGTGAAACGTGGCCAATAGCATTAAGTTTTGTAACCTGCCATGAAACTGTATTCACTGTGGGCAACATGAACATTTGCACCCCTCCATGGAAGATTGTGTTCATTTAATATAACTACTTCAAGTCCTCCCAGTTGCTCATTGATTGTAATCCCTTCTTTAAGTCTCTTGTTAGTAGCAAACTGCTCAAGAAGAAATTTTTACATAGCTGGTGTAATATAGTTATCACAGTTTATAGACACTGAGGGATTAAAAGGAGTCTTCTGGCAGGCTGCATCTGCTCTTGTTGCCACCTCCCTCGTTAAGTAACGTAAAAATTTGTTGGGTTAGGCATGAGAATTTAACATCTGGCGTCTATCACTGTAAAATGTATTGTTTGCAATTCTAATGCGCTAACGCTAACCTATGCACTGAGCTTGACTCATCTCATTCTGATTTTTGTCATTATTTCTATAAAAAATGGTTTTCACGTCAATGAGTCCCTTACCAAAATAAGAAAAAACCTTCTTTACGGCTTAAAAAATTGCTATCCAAAAAATCCACCGTGCTTTGTGAGGGATGGAAAATAGCGTTGGGGAAAAACACCCCCACTGGGGAGTACTTCCTCTACAAAACATGCCCTTAAAAACTTCCCTAAGTGGGCGGACTAACAGAATCAGAGTAAAGTGCAGTAATACCCCAGTCCAAGTTAGTGTTATATTGCCCCAAATAATTGTGAATTTAAATTCTAATACCCCAACTACTTTTTATTGTCATTGTTGTATTCAACGACATTCTACCTCATAGTTTAATTTGTTTTTAATTTTACGAATTTTCTCCTTTTTTCAAATTCCACTAATGTTTTATCTTATTTTAATATAAAAGCCATAAAAATTTTCCTCAATAATTCTACTCACTTTAAGAAAACTCATTGCCAAATTTTTTTCTAAAATCCCTATTATTGCCCAATTTTCCTTTTAAAAAATATATGTCAAATTATTTTTAAATTTTTTTATTGACATTTTTTTCTTCTTTTTTAAAAATTGTTTTTTCAACTACAACTTTATATTTCCCTTTTTCCATCTTTACTGCAATTTAACCAAAACATTCCCTTTTTATTTTTTTCATTTTTTTTTTATTATTTTTGCTCCTTAACTTTATATTTATTTATCAATTTAATTAGTTTTACCCTTTTTTTGTAAACAATTATTAAAACTTTGTAATTACAATTTGGGGTTTGTGCCTTTTTTTATTATTAGATTAAAATCAGTTGTCTATGTCAATACCAAATTCTTATATTTAAACCCTAGTGCAATTTCTAGTGAGAGATGGTGTATTTTTAAATTTTTATTTTTATTTTTTAGATTAAATCTAGTTGTACTATAGCTATTCTAGCTCAAAAAAAAAACTCCACAAAAGTCATTTATTAGACCTTAGGCAATTTTCAAGTGAGAGTTTTTCTATTTTAAATTTTTATTTTTTATTCTGTTTTCCCTAGTTTATTTAGTTCAATCCGCAAACACTAGAAAAATCAACTTCATTAGTGTAGTAGTGACTGTACTCTATATGCCCAAAATACCTTTTGCTATATATTTCCCCAAATTTCCCCACCCTAAAATTATGAGTTAGAACTCAAACCAAAAACTCAGGATATAAATAACCTAATTTAATCCTAGAAGAGTTGTCACGTTGACCCTGATCTAAACCTCCTAATCTGACACCCAAAACAAAAACCTATTGGAAGTAAATCCTTTATTACACCAAACACAAGCCCCCCACTATCCTAAAAATTTTCTAAAGTCTTCAGTCTTAACTAAATAGGTCCTTAAGGGGAAAAAACTATGATGATTCCTGGCATCCCTTTAATCATAAAGACACCCTTCTCCCGCATTTTTTCTTTTGAGACCTGCAAGCGGACAAAATAGATATTACCCCCTACCGGATTTCACAGCATTTCCCAACTGCAGACCCAAAAAAAGTTGGGGGTGGTATTTGCAGTCTATTACTTTAACCCTTTTTTTGTTTTAGCACATTGCTTATTGAGAAAATGGTGAATACATTTTTGAATTTTCTGAAAAAAAATTAGTCCCTATAACATCGGTGCCTTTACCCGGTACCTACACAAACACCCAAAAATTTTGTAGAAATTAAAAATCATAAAAACAAAAAAGCACATGAATAAGCACCACCTTCTTTAGCTGGGGGACTTTAACATCAACCTTGGCTTACTAGTGATCAGCCTGTAATGTTTCATCAACAATATGAACAAAACACTTCTAACCCAAAATAACTAAAACCAACCCGGGTACTGAGAAAGTGCAACCATAATGACCAAATTATGGCCCCAATAACTGCCCCCCCCTTAAACGGGAATCCAGATACCCTCGCCCATCCCCTCCCTTCCCTTTGATAAACTTTAGTAAACCACCTTGAATAAAACAAAGTTTCATTTAGATCCATGACGAGGCCTCAGTAAGGAAGTTCACAGTGACTGAGTTTGTTGACTGGCCTACGAATTTCCCCAAGGCCAAGGGTTTTGAGATGGACAGAATTTTTCTTAAAAAATTCTTGACTTCAAAAAACTTGTCCTTAAAAACGAAACAGTACAAAAAAACGGCTTGGTTGCCCAGGGCAACCAGCACCTTTCTGAAATCCTTTGACAAGAAACGTTTGGGAAAAATAAGGAATTCCCCTGGGAATTTTTATTGACCTAAAAAAAGTTTTTGGGGACAATTTGACCACGACCCCTACTCCCCAAACTTGACCATTCGGTTTAAAGGATGGGTGCTTTTTAAAATCTTCCCTTTACAAATAGGAGTAGTCCCCCAAAAAGACCAGCATCAACAAATGGCCACTTGATATGGAGTTCACAGGGAAGTGTTCTTGGTCCCCTGCTTCTTCCTCTTACATCAAGTTTTCCAGAGTTTCCAACCCTAAAACCCCCATTCTCTTTGCTGAGAACGATTTATGTCTCTCTCACCCAAATCTTCCCCACCCTCAACACCATTGTTAATGGGAGTGATCAAATTTCGACTGGAGAAACCCAATTTTAAACTTGTTTAAACCCCTGACAAAACCTATATTTTTATTTTTTGTAGCAGAGCGGAAAATGCAAAAATTAATTTTAAAGATAACAACACTCTAATTCCCAGACTAATGAGGGCAAATTCCTGGTTTATACCTTTGACAACAACCCTGAATTTCGCACCCTATCCAACAAAAACCCTAAAAGTATCCAAAAAGGTTGGGCCTCTCAGTTTCAAACTATGTGCGAAAATCCCCTTTATCAATTCCACTCACTTATTTATCAATACCTCCTTGATTTGTGTTTTGGGGATCAACTGCGCAACCACCTAAACCCAATAATAACCAACAAAAAGTGCGTAAAAATAATCATAAATCCATCCCTGGAACCACCCCCCATTTCATAGTTTAAAACTTACCCCCGTTAAATACATCCACACTTATACTGTGAAATTTACTTTTACAAAACCTTAAACCCAAATTTAAACTTGCCCTAAAGCTTTCTTGATAGTTGTGACAAAACCACAGGCAAAACCCCGACAAAAGCATCTTGACATTCCCGTGTCTGACTAAAACCCTTTTCAAAAATTCTGTATGTCAAAGGCCCTAAAATTGGAACCCCTACCTGAGAACTTAGAATGCAGAAACATTCTCACCTTCAAAATACATTAGAAAAATTTATTCCCTTTTTACCGCTCAATAATACAGAATACCCCTGGTGGTTCACCTTACACTCATTTACCCCTTTTCCTAAACAGAAATATTAAACTCAATCTTAAAATAATGAATCCTTGATCTCAATACTGAAACTTTTTTACTGGCCCAAAAAAAAAGCATTACTTGCTAAATCACAAAAAAAGTTTTAGTCATTAGCCTTATTTCCAACTTTCCTCTAATTGTAATATTTTAAAAAAAAGAATTAAACTAAGTCTGCCCCAAAAAGCCTAGCTATGTGGCGTTTTAGTGGGACACTCTGTATCTTATTTAACTACTGTAAAACCCGCAACAAAAAAATTCTGTAAATTCAAACATTGTAATCTTTATAGAGAATAAACTTTTAATTTGGGAAATTTGAAAATTTAAGGTCTTGCTCATTAATGACTCCAAAAACATGTCATTTTGGGGAAGCCCCGGTATGATATCAAAAAAAAAGGAGAAGGAAAATGTACAATTGCTATGGATCCCCTCCCCAAATTGATTTTCTCCCCTTTATGATTAAGTTGATATGTTAGCCCCGAAGAGTACCCCGAAGGGAATGGATTTTAACTTTGGATAAATGTGTCTGTTAGGGAAAATTTGGGAGAAAGAAATAATAAAAATGATTGTTTTAGGAATGCAGGTAGAAGCCTGATAGATCTAAAAACCCACCCACTATGATACAGAAGTAATAAGTATGTTTAGGGAGCAATTGCAAGGGAAACAGACTGACTGTGTTGTGGGGCCCAGGCTTAGGCGGGTTACAAGTACTTCGGGCATTTTTGGGGAACAAGATGATGATCAAACAAATGTAAATTATGTACAGGCATATGGTCACTCTCTTGAACACTATTGCTTAATTGTCCCTTATTGGGGAATCAGAGCGAAGTTTAAACCTATGTGACTGAAGATATTTTATTAATGAAAGTAAGATCCCGATATACTAAGCAAATTTCCAAAAATTTGCTTTTTTAACGATGTAAAACATAGTTTTGTAGATATAAATCCTTTTTTTCCTGAAAACCTTGGGGGCCTATTTCCTGGCCTTTTGTGTATCCATATGCCCCGCGCATCGCCACAGGGGGGTATGGGGTGCAAAATAAATAGCCTTTTCGGGGAAAATTTTAAAATTAATTTTGTCCCCTCCCTGTGTGTTTTGGTATTTTGGGGGTTTTTAAACCACCTGGTTAAAAAACATTCTCGTGCCTAGTGCTGGTGTACCCGACATTTGGGTTATACACTTTACCCAGCGCCCTTTCCCACCATGCAGTCACTCAGTGCGTGCCCCCCCACTTCCCCCACCCCCCGGGTTTTTTTTTTTTCCTTAAATTTTGGGTCTAGCCCCTTTTTTTAGGACCACATAGGGAGTAAAGAGCAAGATTGTTCCTTCGCCCCTGCCCCCCAAAGAAAAAAGCCCCTGGGGGCTTTATCATCGATTTATGTGTAGAAATTTCGAAAAAATTGCCAATAGAGATTTCCCACCAGCCACGAGACCCCAAACCCCCCCCCAACACTCCACCACCCTCAATTCTTCCTGGGCGCCGTGATAAAAATTTTTTTATAGAAAATTTTTGCAAGTGTTGAGAATTTTTTCAGTGATTTTTTTAGTGATATTTTTTTTCTCAGTGTTTTTCTTTGGACATTTCTTTCCAGTGATTTTTTTTGGAATTAAATGATTTTGATTAACTAGTGTTCATTACATTCTTTTTGCAAAAATATTTTTTTTCTTCAGTTTTTTAATTTTCTTGCTTTTTTTATTACATTGTGTTGTTTTTTTTTTTTTTTAAAATACTTGAAGTAAGTATTTTAAACTTTTTCCCTTTGTGTGCAATATATAAGAACATAAAACATAAAAAAAAGGAACACTGAAAAGGCCTCGGGCCCATGCGAGGCAGGTCCAAGCCCCCCAACCCTAGTCAAGTCAGGTTCATTCACTTAAGGAAGGACCAGTTAGACGCCTACTGCTGCACAACTGCCCAGCGTCGCCAGCTTATTTTCACATTTTGCACCCACTCAGGTGCTGCCCTCTGTACCCAGGCCTTCGGGGGGGCATCCGCCTGTCTCCCATGTCTCGCTCTCACTAAACAGCGGCCGGGCATCAGCACAAGGCCCCTCCCCTCTCCTCGTGGGACGGCCCCCGGGGGGCCCAGGGGCCAAACACACAAGCCTGGTAACCCCCCACTACTTATCAATAAAGTAAAACCCCTCCAAAAAACGTATCATTGTCCCTACTCTACCTTCTTGCACTAAACCGCTGTTTGGGACCAAGAACCGTAATAACAGTGGGGAAAGCGGGGTTGCAGCATTGTGTTTCCCAAAGCGGGGAAGGAAAAAAGTATGAAGCATTTCATTTCATCACCCTACCAGAACTTTTCCCCCCAAACGAGTTATCCTGAGTCGTGTCTGATTTTCGCCCCAGACACAGGTCAGCAGGATCCGAAAATTTTTGCCAAAAATTCTCGAAAAATTGAAGTGGCGTCCCGGACCCCACGCGTTTCCCAAGTCAGTGTTCGCGTACGTATGTTGCTGTTGTTGTTGTTGTTCAGCTCGACAGCTGTTTCAGAAAACCCAGAGGTGAGTTTTGTGGTTTTTGTGTTTTTCCCTGTTTTGGGGGGGGGAAAAAGGGGGGCTCCCTCCTCACTCACCACGCCTCGCCACCACCCAAAAACCCCTCACCACTTCCACTCCCTTTGTTTTTGCTGTTTTTCGTGTGATTCATTGCCGAGCTTTTTTCCCCGGGGCCCCAAAACTTCCACTTTACGGCCGGGGGGCCCCCCCCCCCCTTGGGGGGGCCCTTTTGGAAAGGGCCCCCGGGGTTCCAGGCCCGGTTTGTTGGCGCCCGCTCACATTGGGGCCCCCCGATTCCCCTTGGCCCGAGGCCCGGTTTTTAAAGGGGTCCCCCGCGTACCCCGGGCATCACGCCCTGAATTTCCAAGATTCAAAATTTTTTTTGCAGGTTTTTGGGGAAAAAATTTTTTAAAAAAGTTGGTTTAAAAACCCGTAGGCCACGGGTTTTCGGATTTAAGGGTTTTTTTTTAAATTTTTTGCCAGGGGTTGACCCCTGGTTTTTAAGTCCCCGTTGACCTTTTTTTGGCCTTTTCAGGGGCACCTTTTATTTTTTCACGAAAACTTTTTGCTTTTTTTTTTGGGGTAATTTACATTTTCCCTCAATTTTTTTTATAATCAGCTTTTTTTTAAAAAAAAAGTTGGGGTCTTTCTCCTTTGCTCTCCAATTTTAAAAAAAAAAGTTTCCCCCCCGAAAGTTCGTGACCCTGCAAAAAATTTTTCCCCGTAGTCCATATCGGGTTTTAAGACATCCCGAGTTTTCCCAGTTGCTCCCATTTATCTCCCCCTCCCCCTGGGGGGTGCCCAAAAATTTCCTGGAAGTGTCCTCCCGATCCTTCCAGGTCCCCCGTTGGGGTTTTTTTGTGCCCCCCGGTTGGTTTTAAAAAATGAGGATTCTTTGTTCCAATAGGGAACCGTCCCTTTTTTTTCCCCCCCCCCGGGGGGTTTTTTTGGCGCCGGAGGGGTGCAGTGTGCCTTGAAACCCCCATTCCCGTTTTTGAAAAACAGTTTTTTTCCCCCTTAGGAGTTTTTTTTTTAAGACAATGTTTTTTTTCTTTTCCCCTTTTTTTAAAAGGGGATTTTCTTTTACCACCATTTTTTTGGGAGAGGAATAGTTTTACAGCCCCTTTTTTTTTTTAAAACCATTTGGTTTCCCATTTTTCATTTTGGGCCCCCAAGGGGTTTCCCTCTGTACCCCCTCTGGGGGGCCGGGGGCCCGGGTTCCCCCCTTCCCACCGCGGCCCGGCTAAACCCGGCCTGCCCCTTTGTTTGGGGGGGGGCCCCGGGCTGGACACCCAAAAATTGTAAAATATTTCATGTAAAAATTGGGGTTCTTGCCCCCCTTTTTTAAAAAACCCTTTTAGACAGAAAAGAAAACCCGTAGCCCTAAAAGGTAAACCCCCAAACCCCCCGTTTTTTAAAAAAATTTTTAAAAAACGTTTGAAAATCATTTTAAAAAAATGAAGTCATCGCGAATAACAAAAAACTTTATAAAATTTTTTTTTGGGAAAATTTACCCCCCCGTTTTGATCCGGGGCCGCTAAAAACAGGGAATTTTTTGGTATCCCCCGGGAAAAACTGTGGACAAAAACTGGGTATTAAAAAAAAATAAAGCTGTTTTTTGAAAACGGGAAATTTTTTCATTTAAAAAAATTGGAAATTATTTCCCTTATTCTGGCCAAACAAAAATTAAGGGTGGATTTTCTGGTTTTGGGGGTGATTTTGTCCCTAGCGTTGGTCTTCGCCTGGGAGCCGTTTTTTAACTTTTTTTTTCCTGGGGAAAGTAAAGGGCCCCCCGGGGCGTTGTCCAGTGAGGTCTGAGCCAGACCTGAGTAGCACCACTGTGTTAAGTCACCCGTGTGACCAGTGTGTTTGACAGCTGTTATCAGACAGCCCTGAGCGTATGAGCCCTCTTGCACAGAAAGCTTTTATGCTCGTCACTCGTGATGTTCTGCAGAATCGTACCTGCTACGATTCCCATCGAGATTTGTTTCACTACACCTCCAGACCTTCAGAGTGCAGTTATATGTAGAGAAACAAGTCTGGGGATGCTTAGACTAACCTTTGCTATAACTCCAACTGCCGAGAGAATGACACACTGTGTCAGCCTCGTGTCACAAGCTTCAGTGAGCAGCCTGCACAAAGAAGATGTCACTTTGACTGCTAGCTCTCTCACTGCAGTCTGGTGTATGATGTTACGACTCCCAGATGTTTCGCCCAGTCATCTCTGCCATGACTCGCTCCACAACTCGCTCCACGCTCGCCGGCAGTGACAGCCCAGCGACAGTACCAGTCGAGAAGTGTCCTCCTGAGTCGCTTGCCAGAAGTCCTGCCCAGTTGCCGAGTTTTGTCGTGCCCCAGGTTGAGTGAAAACGTGCAGCGACTCCTACGATGTCTGCTTCACCATTCCAGAGGAGACCGTACCCTGTTATGTCACAGCTCAGCCGCAGCGATGTCTCCTGTGTTGCAGTATCTGTCCAGACGCAGGAAGGCGTGCAGTGATGCCCTTCGATGCTCACTGCCTATTGACCACGATGTTTAGCACACCCCACATGTTTTTTCTTCCCTCCCTGTAGGAAGTTTTTTTTTTCCCATGTCCATATGTACATATGTTTTGTGTTCTGTGCCCTGTTCCTACGAGAGAGAGACCGAGTTTCTTTTACCACCAGTATTGTCGCGTTGGGACGACGCGCAGTAGGTGGCCGAGCATATGTAGACAGCCTGTACTGTCTGCACAGACAGCCCATGCTGTCTGCCAGCTTAGTTCACATTTCGTGCCACTCAGGTGCTGCCCTCTGTAGCCAGGCCTCTCGGTGGGCACGCCAGCCTGTCTGCTCATGCCTCGCTCTCACTCACACAGCGGCCTGGCATCAAGACACAAGGCCTCCCAGCTCTCTCTCGTGGGATGGCCCTCCCGGGCCATGGACACAAACACAAAAGCCTGTGTAACCCACCACTACTTATCAATAAAGTAAGAAGCCTCTGAAGAACGTATCATTGCTACCTACACTACCTTCATCGGCACTAAACCGCTGTAGAGCAGCAGTAACAGAACACTAGTAGCACAGGCTAATCAGGTCCAACTCACACCCACCCACACCAACTCACGTATTTATCTAACCTATTTTTAAAACTACAAGAATTACAGTAAATCATCCATTCAAATCATTATGAAGCTCTGTGTAGTCTGCAGTCAATCAAACAAACGGGCTTCCACATGGATAAATTGTCATTTTTGTGGAAATTGGTGTCACGCCCCTTGTGCAGATATCCGAGAACTAGCTACAAGCAGTATTAAAACAGGGAAGTGTTTTTGGGTATGCCCAAAGGAGATAAATCTGTGGACTAAAATCATAAGGGTATTAAAAGAGGACAACATCAAAGCTGCTTTCATAGAAAACCTGGAAGCTTTCTACAACAGATGGGAACATAAAAAGTCTGGGCAGAATGGTATTGCCCTTGATACTGGCCAAGTAGTCAGAAACTGTAAGGCTGGAGGTGAAGTCCGGGGAGCAGAAAATGGGGCTGGAGGTGAAGTCCTGGGAGACAGTAATGGTGAAGCTGGAGGTGCTGTCCTGGGAGACAGTAATGGTGAAGCTGGAGGTGCTGTCCTGGAGACAGTAATGGTGAAGCAAGAGTGCTGTCCTGGGAGACAGTAATGGTGAAGCTGGAGATTTTGTCCAGGTAGTCGGGAATTATACGCAGGAAAGGAATACATATAAATGACCTCATAGGGGACAGGAGCCGTAGAAGGGAAACAAGTGTAGTCAAAGATAAGATAAAACCAATTTTGGGCAAACTAGAAATACCGCAGGAAATAGCAAACAAGAGGACTCCACTAGCATAGTGAGGATATATTACCAAAAACAACTGGTGGGAGCTCCATTGTTGGTGCTAGGGGGGATAGGAGTAAGACAGGGGAAAAATGCACCAACAGGGAATACAGTCACCAGAAACCCAAGCAAACGGAAACCAGCCTGTGCACATACTATGCACTTGGTATCTGCAGGCATGGGAAATCTGGAAAAAACCCGATGGACGTGCAACTATGACCACCCTAGAAAATGCCATGCCCATATGACAACAGGAAAATGCAAACTCCCTTCCTGTAAGCTTTTTCACCCAAACGTGTAAACCCCTTCAGTACAGGAAAGACTTGCTATAACTTAAATTGCCAGCATAAACCATCTAAAGGGGACAAAAAGATACAAAACATCCAGGCCATGGGAAAACCTGGGAACCACAGCCACTCAAGAGGGAGAGTTTTTTAGTGCCAGGAAGGAAAAAAAACTGGCAGGGAAAAGGCAGAAAATCGTACACCAAATCCAGTCCCTTCCTGGAGTGGAACCACAGTCGATGGTCTCCACTCCAAACCAACAGATACAGATACTAATGCCGGAAAAAAAAAAAGCCCCCCCAGTACCAACAATACCACCAGTCCGATAACATTCTTCTTTGCAAATATACAGGGTCGAAAGCCAGCAACAAACAACAAAATACTTTCATCCTGGACTGCTTTCAGAGGCAAAGGCAATGTTCGCCGGCTTTCCCCCTGAGACCCACATAAAGGATCACTTGGACAACGAAATAGGATCCCAGGCCCAACAACCTATACAGATGTGACAGAGTGAACAGGCAAAAGGGGGGGGTTTGGCCTGTACATTTTCAGATCACTTGTTTGCACAGAACTGCTTTAATGCCTCAAAAGATGCAGTGGAAGTTTTAGCAGTAAAGGTCGAGAACCAAAACCTAGTCAAATTTTGGTAGTCTACAAGCCTCCGGATGCAACATCCCAGCAATTCCAGGGAAAAGCTGTTAAAAATTGACCACTGTCCCGGAAAATCTTCCAGCTCCTGCACCCAACATCTTGCTCCTGGGGGGTTTCAACTAAGGCACCTAAATGGAGTAATATAGCAAATAATATTGTTGCAGTAATAACACCAGGAGGCAGCTCTGATGAAAACTCACACTCACACGAGTTTTTAAATCTCTGCACAAAATTCAATTTAAACCAGCAAATAATAGAGCCTACTAGACTGGGGAATACACTAGACCTCATCTTCACTAACAATGATGATCTGATAAGAAATGTCACCATATCAAAAACAATATACTCAGATCACAACATAATTGAGGTTCAGACATGTATGCGTGGAGCCCCAGACCGACATAATGAGACTAGTCACGAGGGAGCATTCACCAAATTCAACTTCAATAACAAAAACATAAAGTGGGACCAAGTAAACCAAGTCCTAACTGATATAAGCTGGGAAGATATACTAAGCAACACAGACCCGAACTTATGCCTAGAACAGATTAACTCGGTGGCACTCGATGTATGCACAAGGCTTATTCCTCTAAGAAAAAGGAGGAGTAGATGTAAAATAGAAAGAGACAGGCGCTCCCTTTACAGGCGACGGAAAAGAATAACAGATCGGCTAAAAGAGGTCAACACATCTGAAATGCGTAGGGAGACACTGGTCAGAGAAATAGCAAGCATCGAACTTAAGCTAAAAGAATCCTTTAGGAGTCAGGAATCACGGGAAGAACTAAAAGCCATAAATGAAATCGAAAGAAACCCAAAGTATTTCTTCTCCTATGCCAAATCAAAATCGAGAACAACGTCCAGTATTGGGCCGCTACTTAAACAAGATGGGTCCTACACAGATGACAGCAAGGAAATGAGTGAGCTACTCAAGTCCCAATATGACTCAGTTTTTAGCAAGCCGCTAACCAGACTGAGAGTCGAAGATCAAAATGATTTTTTATGAGAGAGCCACAAAATTTGATTAACACAAGCCTATCCGATGTTATCCTGACGCCAAATGACTTCGAACAGGCGATAAATGACATGCCCATGCACTCTGCCCCAGGGCCAGACTCATGGAACTCTGTGTTCATCAAGAACTGCAAGAAGCCCCTATCACGAGCCTTTTCCATCCTATGGAGAAGGAGCATGGACACGGGGGTCGTCCCACAGTTACTAAAAACAACAGACATAGCCCCACTCCACAAAGGGGGCAGTAAAGCAACAGCAAAGAACTACAGACCAATAGCACTAACATCCCATATCATAAAAATCTTTGAAAGGGTCCTAAGAAGCAAGATCACCACCCATCTAGAAACCCATCAGTTACACAACCCAGGGCAACATGGGTTTAGAACAGGTCGCTCCTGTCTGTCTCAACTATTGGATCACTACGACAAGGTCCTAAATGCACTAGAAGACAAAAAGAATGCAGATGTAATATATACAGACTTTGCAAAAGCCTTCGACAAGTGTGACCATGGCGTAATAGCGCACAAAATGCGTGCTAAAGGAATAACAGGAAAAGTCGGTCGATGAATCTATAATTTCCTCACTAACAGAACACAGAGAGTAGTCGTCAACAGAGTAAAGTCTGAGGCAGCTACGGTGAAAAGCTCTGTTCCACAAGGCACAGTACTCGCTCCCATCTTGTTCCTCATCCTCATATCCGACATAGACAAGGATGTCAGCCACAGCACCGTGTCTTCCTTTGCAGATGACACCTGAATCTGCATGACAGTGTCTTCCATTGCAGACACTGCAAGGCTCCAGGCGGACATCAACCAAATCTTTCAGTGGGCTGCAGAAAACAATATGAAGTTCAACGATGAGAAAGTTCAATTACTCAGATATGGTAAACATGAGAAAATTAAATCTTCATCAGAGTACAAAACAAATTCTGGCCACAAAATAGAGCGAAACACCAACGTCAAAGACCTGGGAGTGATCATGTCGGAAGATCTCACCTTCAATTACCATAACATTGTATCAATCGCATCTGCTAGAAAAATGACAGGATGGATAATGAGAACCTTCATAACTAGGGAGGCCACTCTTCAGGTCACTTGTTCTATCTAGGCTGGAATATTGCTGCACACTAACAGCGCCTTTCAAGGCAGGTGAAATTGCCGACCTAGAAAATGTACAGAGAACTTTCACGGCGCGCATAACGGAGATAAAACACCTCAATTACTGGGAGCGCTTGGGGTTCCCAAAACCCGTTTTTCCCCTGGAACGCGGGAAAGGGAAAAATACATGATTAAAACACCGGGAAAATCCTAGGGGGACTAGTACCGAACTTGCAAAAGGGAAAATCACTCACTAGAAAGCAAAGAATTTTGGCAGACGAGGGGCCCCAATCCCCCCAATGAAAAGAAGGGGGGTCACTACCATTTTAAGAGACCATAAATAATTGTCGGGGGCCGGAACAGTTAAACCCTGCCTCCCAGCACACAAAAGGGGGGATTACCAACAGCCCCCTGGCAGTTTTCAAGCTGGCACTGGAAAAAAGAAACCTAAAGCTTTTTCCGATCAGCCGGGCTGGGCCGTATTTGGTTTGCTCAGCCAGCAGCAACAGCCTGGTTGATCAGGCTCTGATAAACCCCGGAGGCCGGGGTCACAGACCGGGCCGCTGGGCGTTGACCCCCGGGAACCTCTCCGGGAAAAACTCCAGGAAAACGGGAAAATTTCCCAAATTTTTTGGGCCTTTTATGTGCATTGATTTTTTGAAATAGCGTGGGGGAAGGACACGAGGAACATAAAAGGGTGATCTGGTCTTGTTTTATGGTCTTTTTTTTTGTTGGGGTTGGTAATGGATTTTTTGGGGGAGGGTTTAGTCAGAGTTAAGTGCTCTATGTATGTGTAGTGCAGTAAAAATATTGATTTTTGGGGGGGGGTTTTTTGGGGGGGCCCAGGGTTTTTTTTGGGGGTTTTTGGGGGTTAAGGGTTTTGAATTTTATTTTTGAGTTCCCTTATGGTAGTGGGGTTTTTTGGGGTTATCCCAACTGAGGGGAAAAAGCCGTTTTTGTTTGGGTTTAAAATTTTTTAAAAATTTTTTATTTTTTAAAATTTGAAAAAATTTCTGGGTTGGATTTAAATTTTGGTGTTTTTAGGGAAGGGTACTTAATCTTTAGAAAACCCGATTTTCTGTTCCCCCTAAGGGAAATTTTTTTTTTAAATTTTTTTGGGTTATTTTTTTTAAAATTTTTTTAAAATTCTATTTAAGGGTTTTTCCTGGGAATTTTCCCTGGGGGTATTTTGGGGTGGGTGCCCTTTTTAAAAATTATGTTTTTGAGAAATTCGTGCATTTTTTTAAAAATTTTAATGTAAATGGGGAAGAGAAGGGGCCTAAGGGAACCCCCCAAAGGGGGGGGGGGGGGGGGGGGGGGGGGGGGGGGGGGGGGGGGGGGGGGGGGGGGGGGGGGGGGGGGGGGGGGGGGGGGGGGGGGGGGGCCTTTTGGGGACCCCAAAACGGGTAATTGGCTGTGCTGAAGAGTTTCCCCATTTGTGTACACATTTGGCCGGGGCGGGGGGGGTTGACTTTAGGTATTGAGGGAGTGCTCTCTTATCCCACAGTGGAAAATTTTTTTTGTGGACCCAAGTCGGGGTCAGCTGTATCGAAAGCTTTACGTAAGTAAAATGAAATCCCCAGTTGCCCTTCTTTTTTCTCTTTTGCTGTAAAAATATTTTTCAAAGCATGGGGATAATAGCACCCATTAGTTTTTTTTATTAGGCCTAAACCCCAAAATTGACAGGGGTTATATTTTGGGAGATGAAGAAGGAATAGATACCTTAGGGTTTAATTTTTAAAAAGATTTTAGAGAGAGGGGGGATTTTTGGATTTTGGGCCTATATTTAATTCCCAAGTCTGTGGGCTCCTCCTTTTTTTGAATCTGGGTAAACCCCCTTTGCTTTTTTGAGAACTGTAAAAAAGGTAAGAGGATTCAATGGTTTTGTTAAAGAGTGTTGCAATATTGGTGATAGCACCTGTGACATTTTTTTGGTATAAAAAGGGGTTTTAAAGGGGATTTAAATCTCCTGTCTTGTTTTTTATTTTTTAAAAAAAGGGGAAACTTCATTTGGGTTTACCCGGAGCTAGGAGCATGGTTTCAGGTATTGCCATGAGGTAGTCTTTGGGGTTTGGGGGTACTGAGGGGGGAAATTTTTTTGGGGAAAGGGTTTTTTTCCCTGTATTGGAGAAGAAATCTTTGAGTCTTTTTGCTTTTTTCATTTGGGGGGAATTTGGGGTTTCACCGGGTTTTTTTTTAATTAAATTTCGCAAATTTCGTGATCTTTTTTTTCCCCTAGAATTTTTTTGTGGGTTTTTTTCCCCGGGCCCTTTTTATGTCACCCGTAAGTTTGGAAAAAAATCTTTTCCAAAATAAAAATTTTTTTGCCCTTCTTATTAGGCTGGTTGGGAAATTGACGGTAACGCCTTTTTTTGGGTCTCGGGTTATGGGGGCCCCTTTTCGGGTACTTTTTTTTCGTATGGGGCTTTGTATTTATGGATTTGAGGATACGGGTGTTAGCCGGGGACGGTTTCATTTCCTCTTTGCATCATCTTTTTATTTTTTGGGGGCAGTGCTTTTGGGGGGAGGTAGGGGTTTTTTTTAGAAAATTATTAATAAAATGGTCAATATCGTTAGTTTTTCTAGCTCAGGTGCCAGTCAATTTTGCCACTGCCTGTAAAAGTTATTGAAAGCTGCCTCATTGTGAAGCCCTAAAAGGGTGCCTTTAGTAGTGTCGGGGGGAATTTTGGGCCAAATTTTGGGGTTAGGGGGAAGGTAGGGTAATGGTCTGTGAATTTCTTGATTATCCCTTGTTTTAAAGGGGGGATAGGGTTTTGGGGCCAGATGTTGTCTAAAAGGGAAACACTAGCTCTGTAACTCTTGTAGGTTTTTTTTTACTGTTTTGGGAGAACATCATTACTCATTGTGTTTGTGGGAAATTTAGTTTAAAATTGGGGGGGTCTTTATCTTTTAGGAGATCATGTTTAAGTCACATGAGAGTAAATAAGGATCTTTGTTCATCGTGCATCAGTTACATACTTCCCCAGGTTTTTTACCCAAAACGGCTAATTTTTTGACTTTGGGACCTGTTTGATGTTTTTTCACCCGTGAAAGGTTTTTTTAGGTTTTTTGGGTTTGAATTTAGGTTTTTTTTTAATTTTTATTCCCCCATGTTCCCCTCCCCTTTTGCAAGTATTTGGATACCTTCTAGTTTGGGCTGAGTAATATATAGCTGTGCCACCCCCTTTTTTTTCTGGGCCACAGTTTGTGTATGGGTTTGTAAAACCCGGGAAAGGCATAGACAAACTGTAGTAAACAGGCCTTTGCCAGGTTTCGGTGAGATAATTTATGGACATACGGCATGCCGGGGAAATTTTGTAATTTCAAAGAGGTTTATCGTAATTGGTTTTTCTTAAAGATCTGAAAATTGTAGTTGTTGGCCCCGGGGAAGTGCCCTTTTATTGTTTTTTCTGTGTAGTAAAATTAAAATTTTCTGTTTGATTCATTTAAGTCATTAGAAAGAGGTTGGTATCAGGGTCAAAGCTTTTTATCAACGAATTATTGAATCCCACAATTTTGAAAATTTTAAAAAACAAAGTAAATATTCTATAGCTATAAAATAGCACCCGAATTATTTTTAAAAAATGTTTAAAAAAAATGAGCTAAGGTAAACTCTTTAAACCTGGGGTTTTTTTTCAATCAGGGGGGTCGTTTTTTACCAGAATTTTAATTGAAACACTGCTTATTTAAAAAGGGTACATCTCGCCACAGTTGGCTCCTTCCACTGTGTAGCGTGGGTTTTTGGGGAAAAGTAATTTTGTTTTTCCATGGGTCTCAAAGTATCTGTTGCTTTCCATGAAAATAATTTTTAAAAAAAGGTTTGTCAAAAAAATAAATTGAAACATTTCCCTTCATTTGGGAAAATTTTTTTCCCCAAATGTACAAGAAGGCCTAAATTCCCCCTTTGATTTTTACAAAATGATGGGGATTTTGGGAAAAAAATTGGGGACTTCCTGCCAAACCCCGGTGCGGGTTTTCGTTTTGGGACTAAAATTGAAAGGTTTTTGTGGTTTGGTGGGTTTTGGTTGTGGGGGTTGGTGTGGTGGGGGGGTGGGGGATGGTGACCTTTTTTTAGTTCTGTGGGCAGTGGCCCTGGGTGGCAGCATGGCCCCCCCCTGCTGGGGCCCACGGGTGGCACAACCCCCTACCACCAACTGTGCAGCGCCCTTTTCCATCCCCAAATTTCAACACATCATCTTCATTTTTTACTATTTTGTTTCGGGTTGTAAAACCATGGGGGTTTTTTCCGAATGACTCCTTCCCATTGAAAAACATATGGGACACTAAAACCCGAGCGATATACGTCATATATACTGACCTTCATTGGGGAAAATTCTACTTCATTATCGCTACTGGAACTGTTTTCCCAAAGGCTTTAGGTCATTTTCCCTATCACCCATATCACCAAATTTCTCACATCTGAGTCCCCGGGTATGGGAAAAAAAAGTTTTTCCCCTTTGTTCGGGGACAACGAAGGGGGCCCGTAGGTTTTTTTTCCGCAAAGCACTCAACCAAAATTCGGGAAAAATTTTGGAAAATTGGGGTTTTGTATTCCGAAAAAAAAGCTTAACTCTTGGCAATACGTGGTACCAGAATTTAGTGTTTTTATGACGTTTTTTACAAGAAATTATAATAATTTATATCAGGTATGGTGAAAGGGGAGTTTGGGAAACAAGTCTGCTCACAGCCCAAAATTTTTTTGGAATTTTTTTCCCGTTTTTTTTTTTTGCTTTTTCTTGGGATTAATTTTTTCTAAATAATAACTGGGCTATTTTGGGATCATAAAAAAAGTAGGTGGAAACTTATCCGTAAACCTTTGAGACAACCAGGAACCATATGGGAACACTCGGGAGTGTTCCCACTCCAAGAGTGCCAGGGGAAATCACTTTAATATTACGTTTATATCCTTATTAAACAACTCTACGGGTTAAATTTTTCTATCAGAATTGATCTAATATGATATAATAAACACAAAAAATAACATACAAACAAATTTAAAAATACTCTAGAAATGAATAAAATAAACCAAAAAAAGGGGGAGAAACCACGGAATTTTTTTTGATATAAATCTTTAATCCTGTGGAAAATTTTTTATTTTCCGAAGCTATAGCCCTAAAAAGGTGGTTTAAAGTGTCGATATGAGTCCAAAATGTTTTGACAATAGGGTAGAACCAAAGTTTTTCCCTTTGGGGCATGCTGATGGGGCGGGGGGTTTTTTGGGGACTCCGGGCCCTGGGGGGGGGGGAGTGTTTTTTTAAAGGGTGAGGGCTGGGAAAGCATGGAACCACGAAAATTGGGATTTTACCCGGGGGCCTAAGGGTAAAATAGGCCTCATTTTTATAATAGGGAAAGTCGGAACTGTTTTCCTGGGGGAGAGTGAGGGAAAAGTGATTTTTTGGGGCCACCCTTTAAAAAAGTGGTAAAATGGTGAAAAAGGGTAGGACTGGGGGACTGGGGCTCACCATTGGGCTGTGTCCTGGGGAAAATTTAAAACCCCTTGGGGTTTAAACCCTCACTCATCGGTTTTCAGACTTAATGGGGTGACCTCAAAGTGTGTAATAAATTAAGAACTTTTTAATCGTCTTGTGAATGGTAATGTAATCCCGTGATAAAAATTGAGTTAAGAGAATGCGGGATTTTGAAATAGATCGACCTTTTCCGAGTGAACGTGTGGGTTCCGTACCCAGGAAAAGGGGAAACTTTTTGGAAGCACGACTTTTTAAACCGGGGCAAACCCAAAGGATACCTCTCCCCGCTGAATGAGAAAACCTGTCAGTGTAGCAGGGCATCAAAAAGAAAAATGGTTTAATGGAGGAAATAAGGAGTAAACAATTTACCCACAGTTTTAATTTAAACCCTTTTTAGTTTTAACAGACCCGATGCTGGGCCCTTTTTGGATTTGTGAAATTTGATAGGGTTTTAGTGATCAACTACATCAAGTGACCACCCAAAAATATCTGTTTAAATGGGGGAGATTTGTACAAGTGGTTTTTCCTTTTGGACATTCCCCCCCCCCCCCCCCCAACCCCCCCCCCTTTATTAGTTAAACTAATATAATCCATAAAAGTCCACAATTAAAAAGTACACCGTACTTTGGGTGCTATCCAATTTCCAAAACTGGTCTCGGGTAGAAAATGGAAAAAGAATTTTGAGGTTTGAAGGAACCACTTGCCCCCACCCGGGGGGGTTAAGTTTTCTCACATGTCTACACGGGGTGACTACGGTAAACAAAATGGTTGTCTCCCAATGAGATTACTGGTATGTATATAATGTTGAGGTACATACAGGTAAGCACCCCTAGAAAATTTTCCATAAATCCTCTCATGTCATATTCTTTGGTCTCTGAGTAAGAGAAAACGGTGTTTTGAAGAGGTTAACTACACTAGAATATCAGTTTACTAAGAAATGCACCCAAACAAACACGATTTTCGCGATTTTTTTTTTTTTTTTTTTTTTTTTTTTTTTTTTTTTTTTTTTTTTGAGACGGTGGGCCAGCCGGCGCTCCAGGCCGATATCTCGGAAGTAACTTATTCACCTAAATTCCATAATTCTTCCTTTATTACTTAATTAAATGGAATAATATTCACAGAAATTGTAAAATAATTATTTCTCTATTTACTAAAGCTATTTTTGGGGAAATATTACAATTATTTTGGGATTTATGTGGGAGTAAAGGGCAGATATTTTGCAACATTCCAAGAACTAACAAACTTTATTTTTTGTGAAATAAAGATAAGACATTTAGAGGACATTATAACTTTAGAAAGTCGTATTAACATTGTTCTCTCGGCACCAAGTGTCCAGACAACCTTACGTCGTCCCATATAGGAATAAATTTGGTCACAAGCGCATTTTCAGTAAATCAGTCCTTTTCAGTCTTTTCTCAGTTGTTGTTTGAGGTATATTTTTGATAAATATTTTTAACAAAGAGTGAAAACACTTTGTCTTTTGCACCAAAACTGGAGGAAATCGGATGGTAAACAAAAGAGCTTTAATTTTTTGTCCAATGCCACCCTGAATTTGAACAAGATGGCCCAGCACCAGATATGGAAGCTGGAGGGTCATCTGGATTTTCCTCACTATTACCGGTATTATGGTCATTAGTTTCGGTCACAACCTCATCGAACTTTGAAACTCATCTTCACTGGCACTTCCATCTGTATTAGAACCGTCACTGGAGAACAAAAGTGTCCCAGTTCACCGAGGAGTGAGGAGTTTCTTGCTGCAAGGCATGGTGAACAAGGTGTACTAAAATGGTGTTCCCACAATGCACCACTGGGTCCCCAATATTTTTCCTACCACGCACACTAACCACGCAGACCCATTCTCTCACATCTATGCCTACCAGCCTTTTCCCGCTTGATTTGAAGGTGCTAGAATTTATGCGTACTAGTACGTCAATAACCCTGGCACGTAAGCCATACTAGTACATTGGAAACCCTGAAAGAGTTAAACACTAACATTGTTCATTAATTAGCTTGGATAAAGAAGGATACCTATTGATATCAGTGGCTAAGGAGGGACAAATTATTGGAGTGGTGGTCACAGCAATTTCAACAGGAGCAATATGCGCCATTTGTACAGGTCAATTAACTTTATTTACCAACCAGCTTGGTCCTCTAAACCATCATATAGCACATTTAAATTTAGCATAAGTCAAGCCACGTGACAAGAAATCACCCAAATTCTCGTCACGAGGTATATGATTAACCCTTTTGGGGCTTCGAACGTTCTAGTACGGCTTGTGGCACAGGGTTTTTTTTGACGGTACAGTACACATAAATTCTAGCGCCGTCAAATCTATCATCGCGGAAAAAGGCTGGTAGGCCCTAGATGTGAAGAATGGGTCTGTTGGTGGGGTGTTGTGAGGTAGAAAAAATCTGGGACCCAGTGGTGCATTGTGGGAATGTCATCTTCTTTGTACACAATGTCCACCATGCCTCGGCAGTAAGAAGTTTACTCATTCCTCAGCGAATTGGGACACTTTTGTTCCCAGTGACAGTTCTAATACAGATGAAAATGCAAGTGAAGGGATGAGTTTCAAGGTTTTTCGTGAGGTATGACCGAAACTAATTGTGGAAACTATTTAAGTTTCCGAAGCTATAGTGCCTAATAATGTTTAAAATGTGTTATTTGGGACAAGATGTATTTGTATTGAATGGAACCAACTGGTTCCACTGTGCCTGCGCAGCATGTGTCAAGGGGGGTATAGGTTGAGCTGGGCAGAGGTGGCGGCAGTGTTTTTTGAATGTAGTCTGAGAGATGTTGAATACATGGGGTCCGGAAATTGTGTGTTTTCAAGCGGCCTAAGATTAATATAGCCTCACTTCATAATAGGAAGTGTCGTTCCTGTTCCTGGTAAAGATGAGGGAACGTGATTTACGGGACCAACATAAAAAAAGTGGTAAAATAAGTGAATAATGGTTCGAATGTGTGTGACTGGTGGCGCGGCCATGGTGTGTGTCCAGGAAAATACCCGTGATTAATCCTCACCAATCGCCTCAGATCTTAATGGAGTGACCTCTAATGTGTATAATAATTATGAGACGTTAAATCGTCTTGTGAATGGTAATGTAATCAGTGGATAATCACATTAAGTTAGAGAATGTGGGACGTGAAATAACGCCCTGCTCCGAGTGAACGCGTGGTTTCTTGTCCCGAGGATAGTGAAGTTTATGAATCACGACTTCTAAAACCGGACAAACCAACGGATACCTCATCCTGCTGGAATACAGAAACTGTGTCCGTTGGGTAGCGGGACATTGAAAATGAGATGGTGAATGGAGAAATAAGGAGCATCAATCACCCCCCAGGTTAAGTAACCTTCTAGTTATAGCAGACTGATACTGGCCAGTTTAGGTATGCCACATCAAGTGACCACCAGAGAATATCTGGTAAGTGGTGGGATTAATTTACAAATGTTTTTCCTGATGGTGTACCATGTGCAACATACTCCCCCACCCCCTTCATTCAGTCAAACTAATATAATCTATACAGTCCACAACTAATTAGTAACTCGACGTACTTGAGGGTGCTACCCAATTTAATACTGACTCGGATAGCTATGGATAAGATTGTGAGGGTCGAGGGGCCACCTGCAGATGACCAGAGGTGGTTTAAGTTTTCTTCACATGTTTTACACAGGTGACTTCTTTCGGGTAAACAATATAAGTTTGTTCCACCAAAGGAGATTACTCGTATTGCAGTAATTGTGAGGTATGTAAAAGTAACACCCCTAGGAAAATTTCCCATATTCTGCCCAAAACCTTTGGGTCCTTCCTGAACCGGATGCAATCAGTAAAAAGTACTTGATTTGAAAATTACTTAATATTTAAGACTGATTGAAGAAAGGTGGGTATAGGGTACACAAATTTAATCGGTCCGGTGGTGGATGATAATTACCCAATTAATTACTAGCACATGGTGGCTAGGATTTTATAACACGATTAAATGCAAGAATTACTCTCACAAGGTGTCGTACTAAGTTGTAATAATTGGTGATTATTAATTCCCTAAACCATGGCTGGGTCTGAGGAAAAGTTAGGTGGGCGGCAAGTCCAATAGATGCCAAAGCAAAGAAAAGCATCACTACAAGCTCGGAAGGGTCATGTTACTAAACATACAACAAGTGTATGGAGTTAATAGACAAGAAACGGTAAACCCTGTTTGAATTATAGCTACACCATAGAAGCCTTAGAAAATAGATATATTCATATAGATTGTTTGGTACAAGGACGTGAGAGGGCGATCTTCTGGTGAATTGTGCAGATGATGCTGATAGGGGGCAGCCTGCTGGATCAATATTATGAACGGAGGACAACATTGTGTCCTGCAAAACTAAGGCTTTAGAGAGGTAGAGGGTGTAAACAATGTTGTTGGTCAACTAGTATGGAAAACCAGAGGTGTCCTAACCAAAACTCCCAGAATTAATGCCTGCTGGGGGGGAGGGGATTAATCTGGGAGAAAACTGGGAGGAGTTTTGGTCCTATCTTTGAAAGCAGTCATACATAAGGAGTGATCTTGCAAGTGTTTACCAAATTATTGCTATTTAAAGGGACAAGTAAGGGGAGAATGCGGCATGTTATCATACAAGAATTCCCAAATGTAGATGACTCCTAGTGAGGCAGTTGACTATGTTGGAGGTCACTTATGGTAACTTGGAGCAAAGTTAGCTGGATCTAGTAGCTACTTGGCTATTTGAGACTCCAGATCAAAAACCGCAACAGCTTCACAGCAATTTAGGATCAAACTAGAAAGCACTCTTAAGGCCTTGAGTAATATGATCTGGAGGAGCAGAGTGGTTGTTTGAATGCCTTATTTCAGAATAAACTGAACCCACAAGACAGTAAGAGTGGCTATCTAACAGATATCACAAGGGTTACTTCGGTTGGAAGAAAAAGAGTGGGCCTGCAGGAGCAATTGCCCAACTGCAGACCAGCCAACACCATTACCTCTAGGATACCACGTCTACAAGACCCCAGTGCACCTGTCAAGTTTCACAAAGAAACTTTATCCCAATTTTTCAATAATCCATAAGTCACCTACTTAAACGGGTTACGTAGGCAACATATCAAGTGACAGGGTCAGTAATAGTGGTTCTCCACACAAAGCAAGAGGAGGAAGTACCACAATAAAAGGGTACCAGTTGATAAGAGGTCCAGGCAAAAGAAAGAAGACCGTATCTTCTGCAATGGTACTCATTTCTCTAAAACTGTAATGCCTATCATTTCATGGGAAGTTAAAGTGGAAAGATTGGAAAGAGCTTGCTAGAATGTAATCAGGTTTCCCTAGGAAATCATAATGTAAGGAATTGCCGTGCTAATTTGCACCATTGTTATCAGTGTAACAAGGGAAGAGCACCACACATGGCTATGTGTAAGGGTGGATCAATCGTAATAATGGTAACAATAGTACTGATAGTGATAATAACCCGGACACAACAGTAGCCAACGTAAAGAATTACAGCTTATCTCGGTAATGATAGCCTGCGAGGTAGCTTTACCTGTGTTGATGTGGTGATTAATGATAAAACGGCGTAAATCCAAAACTGTAACAGCATTACTGGATCAGGGATCAACAATGTACCTGTCATAAAACATAATTGCCTTAATGGATGAAGGTACAAATGGGAGATCCTGCTATACTCAAGTTATCTGGCTTTCTCTCGAATTAGAGGCCCAGTCATAACGACACTGTTTATGTAACTGTCATGGGCCTGGGCAAGAAGAAAACGGTATTAAATGGTGGAGCCGTAATTGTGGATGAGGCCCCAGAGAAAATATCTACAATAGGGCTTGGTAATGCGTACTGGAAAGTGCTTCAAGTAAGGTAATATTTGCACCTTCTTGTATAAATAATGATTCTGGGGGGCCAATAATATTTTTGATAGGTAGTGACCATTTTGGCCACCTTTGTAAAAAGGGTATTACATAGAAATGCGGAGTCACCCTTCTAACGACGCAGGAGGTACGTGATGTATGGCAGGCTTCCTCGTACTGAAATGAATGACTGAGGAAGCCATAAATACAGTTACGGTGTGTCTACTCATGAAGTATCAACCCAGTATAAATATACTTCAATAGAGGATGAAGTTGAACCTGTGTATAAAAATGGGATTGGACAGCATGGGGATCAATGTAAAGAAAAAAAGTCCAGGTTCCTTTGCTCAAACAATACCAGAAGGATTTAAATTTGAATCGGGAAACAATACGGGGGGTGAGACTTCCCGTGGAAGCTGAACCACCAGATTCCAATAATTTGGATGCGTATGGCTTTTAAAAGGCTCAGCCCATGAATGAGCAAGACCCAGAACTGTTGACTGCTTACGATGATAAAATTTAAGGGCTTTTTAAATAAAAAAAATTCATGGGGGTCCCCTCCGAGCAAGCCAATTTTTGGCCCTTTTTTTCCCCACATCAGGGAGTGAAGAAGGTTTCTAAGACCACTCCTCTGAGGATTGTGTTAAATTGTAGTGCCAGGGTAAAAAAAATGTACCTAGTTTGAATGACTGTTTGGTGACGGTCCGTCTTTTGAGGGAAAAACTGGAGACATTTTATTAAACTTCAGGGTTAAAAATTAGCCTTTAGGGGACTAAGTAAAGTTTTCCCTGAAGGGGGTCTGCAGGAGGCTGCCCGGGATTGCACTAGGTTTTATGGCCCGAAAACCCTAGTGACCCATAGCCCCCTGAAGACTTTTCGTTTCAGGGTTTTTGTTTGGTGAGCTCCAGCCCGTTCCTACCCGGCAAGTAAATGCACACCTTAAAGCATACGGGTGGTCCACGAGGGGAGTAAGGGAAACAATTTTATGGGGACAATTTCCTGGGGGTGACGTCTACTAAGGGGAATAATGAGCTATTAAGGGGTAATGAATAATGAAAGGTGAAATTCCCCTGAGGGAATGGAACAGAATTCTCCAGTTTAGGGCTCAAATAATAAAGACAACCGGGAGTTGAAGTGTCTAAATATAATAAGGCTGGACTAAAATTGGGCACAGAGAAGATTGTTATTTTAAAAGTCTAATAACTAAGCATCCCCAATAAATTAACCCAAGAGAGTCTTATTTTGCAAAGTTTCAAAATGCTTCGATCCACTAGGTTAGTACCCCCTTACCATAAAAGGAAAAATTGTTGATACAAAAAAGCAGGAAGCTTAAGTGGCTTGGGATGAAACCCTCCCTGGGAATTTGTTGAAAGGGTGGGGAAAACTAATAGGTGAAAATGAAAAAATTCCCAAATTTGGAGTCCCATGTAATGTGGCCAGTCAAGATGGAGAAAAGTACCACTTTTTTTTGCGATGCTTCGAAATTAGCAAGGAGCGGGTCGTTTCCCTTCAATGTAATGTGCCTTTTCCCTTTTGTTATGTCTAAGGCTAAGGGTGACCAACGTTAGCACATAATTTTTTTATTTTTTTGTTCGATTTCTTTCATTTTTTTTTACGTAAAAAGCACCTTTCGTAGAAATTGACCAAGTTTCAATAAGAAGCTAAAAAAAACAACTGAGAAAAAAATTTTTTTCTAATTTTTAAAAATTCAAATTAAATTAAAATTCAAATTTTATTTCTATGGGTTTACAATCGGTTTACAAATAATCCTTTTGAACAGTAATTTCGTAATGGGATTTGGGAGAAACTTTTTTGGCTTTATCTACGATAAAACAATGCAAAAACTTTATTTCCAAAGGGACTCCAAACTGTAATTTTCCTTTCTTTATTCTTAAAAAAAAAAATTTTGCATGTTTTTGAATTCACCAAAAATCTTGATTTTTGCCCCCACAAAATCAAAAACAATTATGATATCTCAAAAAGCCCCATTTGTCGTAAAACAATTTTTTCCTTTATTTTTCTCTGTGAATTTCTTTAAATTTCCTACTTTTTATTAACAAATTTTAGGGCTCATATATGTGAAAAACTTACTTCCGAAAAATCCGGAAAACCCGACCCTGATTTTTTTTTTTTTTCGAGAAAATAGCATTTTTTCACTTACGAGTAAAATTCATATTACCCCATGTTCGTTTTTTTTAATATAAGGACCCTGGAGTTGAAAGAAGGAAATGGAAGCCTTTCCTGAGGGGGGAAATCTTTATTCCAAGGGGGGAGCGCTCGAGAAATGCCATATTTATTCATTTGGGAGTATTTACCTTTTCTTTGTTTTTAAAAAATTGTTTATTATGTATTTTTAGATAATTGTATAGATAATAAGCCGTAGAAGCTAAATAGCGTTATTTGAAGCATTTCCCCGGCCACCCCGAGACGGAATTTTCCATGAACATCAGCAAAATGGTGTCGGGGGTTTCCCGGGTTTGGGGCTGGAACTTCGGAAAGCCCCCACCCACTGTATTATGATGCCATTAGTTTATTTTAATATGTTTATTATGCACCCCATACCCATCCTTGGGGGTAGTCAAAAGATTAAAAGGGGTACTAATTGGTCCGGGGACGACTCCAAATTTTTGAAGTGAAATTTACAAAGGGTAATGAGCTCCGGTAGGGGTTGGTCAAAATCTGACAATTTTAAAAAGGAAAAGAAGTAACATTATACTGAATTCAATCAAGACAAATTACAGATAATGACAGTTAAAAATATAGTGGGGAAATTTCACCCCAATGCCCCCAACAATGTTCTGGGGTGCCTGTCCTCCTCGGCGACAGCCTTTGAAAAAGCAGAAGTTCCCAGGGATCTGCTGCTTGCACGAGAACCATCGATTTTTCCCCAAAAGAGTCCAAGAAGCCAGTGACTCCTTAGCAGCCCGAGGGAGATGCCCAGGGACATGTCAGCATCCTGGGGGATGCCAAGTTGATTAAAATCCCGGCCCTCGTGTGTACGGATTTTTAAAGCTTGAGGAATGGAAAAACACTGCCTGTGGCAACCTGGCAACTGCCTCGGGGTCAAACTCCACATGCTGCCCCCTTTTTGGAAGTTCTGGGGCCCGGCACTCCCTGCGGCTGCAGTCTTTTGCTGAATCGGGGTTAGGGGAGAAAGTCCCCTCTAAGAGGGGGGGGCGCGGGGGGATTTGGGGTGGGTAGGGGGGGGTCGGGCGGGGGTGGGGGCGTTATGAGGGGTCACTTTTTTATTACACACGCCCCCACCTCCCCCCCAGGGAGAGGGGGGGAGGCGCGACTGGTCCTGACTCTAAAAACACCAAACCCTCTTAAAACTGCAAAACCTTAACTATTTACGCTGAAACAAGCCAAATCTTAAATTTACTATTTTAGAAAGTATAATACAATAAATAAACGGAAAAAAAAAACAAAAAAAAAGAAATTTGACGACAGGTGGGCACCCTCCCGCAGGGGGTGAGTACCCTAGGTTTTAAAGACCAAATTTCCCCTTGTGGGAAATGTGTAGAACAATGATTCTGGACCCAAGGTTTTCCCAGGGTTAAGCTTTTTTTCTATAAGTTAACTCAATTTGTGAATTTTTCGCAATTTTTCGTTCTGCATGTGCTAAACGTTAGGTCACCCCTAAGGTGGCTCCAATAAAATCACGTACCTTACCCTTTGGAATTAAGGCCTTTAGTGGGTTGTCAAATTTACCAAATTTATGAGAAATAAATTTGCGGAGATAAATACGCGACACCGAAATTTTGGTCTGAAACAAGGTACCTTACAAGGGACCAAGGGAAAACAAAAATTTGGTTGTACAAAACGAGTCGCTAAAATAAATAAAAGCAGGGAAATAAACATTTTGGGTCGGGATAATTTTAACCTTTAATGCTTTGTTTCCAAAAAACTAAGTGGAGCGGCAGGGGAAAACGGGAACCTTTGTCCCTATTTTTACTTCTACCGGGGTTCCCAGCAGCCCGGTTTCCAATCAAGCCCCGCAAACCACATGTGGGGATCCAGAATGATAAAAAGCAACTGAAAAATCACCCAAAAATTTCAAAAATTCCAACTAAAGGCTCGTTCTACAACTCCTACCCCCGCTGCCACTAAAGGATACTCCCAACATTCACCCATCACCCTTGCCTCTATTACCCGAAGCCCACCAAGGACAAGGGTAAAAACAAAAAAAGAAGATCCAGTAACCAGCTAAGACTCCTAACATAAAAGGTGAGACAGTAATAACACGAGGAAAACTTGGGGACTCCCCCACCGGGAACAACTCTCAAAACCCACCGACACCACACAAAAACACGACAAACAACAACAAACATGGCTGCCCTACAGCCCAAAGTAACCCCTTTTCCCAGTATTTGTTTCAAGAAGATCACCGCCCCAGAAATAGCTAAACTCCTTTGATTCAGAACCAAAAGACACAAAATAACTCAAGAAATGCAGGAATAAAGGCTAGCAATGTGTTTACCTCAACAAGATCACTGCTCTAGAACATAAACTAGACACTCTAAAAACAAAAGAAACACCACAACCCGGGTCCCAGACACCATAAAACCTCTAAAAGCCCAAGTCCCCTACTTACTACCACATTACAGGGGAAGATCAAGAGTGGAACCAACAATTTTTGCCCAATGTAAACCCAAATCCAAGACCTTAATGACCAAAACAGCTACTGACACTGTTCAGTTAACAGCAAACAATCTCCCACCCACAGTCACCCAAGGCCCCTCATGGCCCCACCCTACACAAATAAGGCCCCACCTTTGCCTTAACTACGTAGTGAGACCTAAAGGATTGAAAAATGATGGCTACCAAAGCAGGTAAAAAAACATGTGTTAAAATTCAAAATAGCCCAAAGAAAAAACCAATAAAAACATCTATTTTTATGAAAACGATGTTTACTTTAATGACCTTTCCAAAACAGACAAAACCTTCTTTATCAGCTAAGAAAATTACACTAGCCCAAAAAATCCACCAGTGCTTTTTGAGGGAGGGAAAAAAACAGTTGGGAAAAGCCCACTGGGGGGAAATACTTTATCTCCACAAACCGACCTTAAAACTTTCCCAAGTGGGCGGGGTTAAAAAAACAGAGTAAAGTGAGATAATACCCATAGTCCCCCCGTTAGAGTTATATTGTATAAATTTTTTGCCCCCCCCAAAATTTTAATACCCCAATACTTTTGATTGTCATTGTTGTATTCAAAAGCCATTCACTCTAGTCTTAATTGTATTTAATATCTCAGAATCTATTCCTTTTTTACAACTTACCCCATCACTGTTCCATCTTATTTATTTAAAAAACCATAACTTGTCTTCAATAATTCTCCTCACTTTAAAAAAAAACTCAAATTTCCCCCAATTTTATTTAAATCCTTTATTGCCCAATTTTACTTTTAAAATATTTTGATCAAACTTATTGTAAATTTTTATTGACCATTTTTTTATTCCATACTTTTTTAAAAAATAGTATTTTCAACTACAACTTTTATATTTTTAAAATGTCTACCCTTTACTACATATTTTATAAGCTTGCCATTTTTTTTTTTTTTCCCGCAATTTTTTAAAAACTAATTATACTCTAATTCTTGTAAACAACTTTATAAGACCTTTGTGCAAATTTCAATTTAGATCTTGTTCCTTTATTTTTATTTGATTAAACACAGTTTTACTCTACCTTCTAGGGCAATACAATCAATACCAAATTCCTTAAAATAACCATAGTGCTTTTCTATGAGAGACTGGGGCTATTTTAATTTGTATTTTTTTTTATTAGATAAACCTAGTTGTACTATAGCTCTTTCTAGCTCAATCTGTCAAAAACCCAAAATTTCCCATATTTTTCCATAGTGCAAAAAAAGTGAGAACTGGTGCTATTTTTAATTTTTTATTTTTATTTATTTAAATTTAAATTCAGTTTTACCAACTCACTAACTCAAACATAGTCCAAAACCCAAAATTTACTATATTAGACCATAGTGCAATAACTAGTGAGAGACAGTGCTATTTTTTAAATTTTTTTTTTATATTTTAGTTAAACCCATTGTCATACTCATTCTAGTCAAAAATTTTCTCCGTATTTTCCTTTCAATTTTTTTGGGGGGTTTTTTTTTTTTTTTTTTTTTTTTTTTATGTTTTTTTTTTTTTTTATTTTTTTTCCCCCCCCTCCCTTTTTTTTTTTTTTTTCCTACATGACCAAAATTTTTCTCATTATACTTGTCAAATTTAATACAGTTTTTCAGTATAGAACCAACACCAACTCAATTAAATAAAAATTTTTAAAAAACCCAGAAATGTTTGTCAATTGACCCCCGAATCAAACCTCAAATAAACCCCAATCAAACCTATTGGAAAGTTTAAATCCTTATTACACAAAAATCACAAAAAACCCCCCACTATCAAACAATCAAAAAATCTATCATACTTAACTACAACATCAGGGCCTTAAACAAAACTAGTGACCTCCCAGCCTCCTTGAATAAAAAGACCCCCTTCTCCTCCATTTTTCTTACTGAACCCGGTTTAAGCAGGCACAATAGATATTAAACCCTCTACCAGGAAAACACAATTCAAAAAAGCAGACCAAACCAATTTGGGGGGGGTTTGCAACTATTACTAACCATTACTTGTCTTAGCACCACTTTCTTTAGTGATGAAAATGGGGAAAAACATTTTGCTAATTTTACTGTAAAAACCTTAAGACGCCTAAACAAACGGGCCATTTCCGGACCCACAAAAAAAATCCCCAAAATTTTAGTGAGAAATTTTAATCACTAAAACAAACAGACAAAAAGAATAACCCACCTTCTCTTAGCTGGGACTTTAACATCAACCTTGGGTTTCTAATGTCAGCCCGTAAATGATTTCATCAACAATATGAACAAACACTTCTCATACCAAAAATAACTAAACCAACCAGGGTCACTGAGACAATGCGCCATAAAAGACCCAAATGGACCAATGTACTAGCCCCCCTTAATCAGGGGTAATCACAGAAGCACAAGCCCCTACCCAAAACCCCTCCCGACAAACATTAGTAAACCACCCCTTTAATACAACAAAGGCTCATTTAGACTCCATGACGGGCCTCACAAGGAATTCACAGCTGACCTAGAGGGGTGTTGATTGGCCTACGAATTCTCCAAGGCCAAAGGTATTTATACTGGACAGCATTTTTCTTAAAAAAATTTTTTATCTATACAACAAAACTTGTCCTATAAAAAAAAACAATCACAAACAAACGGGTTGTTGCCCAGGCTAACCACACCTTTTGAAAAACCATTGACAAAAAAAACCAATAGAAAGCAATATAGCAGGGGTTTTACAAAAGTATTCTTTAAACATTTCATCACTCTCACCAAAGAATAAAAACCAACAACTTACACTCGTATTTTTCAGACCTAAGGGATATAAAAAAAACCTTAAAAAAACCTCTCAGATTCAAGGGGCCCCCAAACTGAGAAAAACCAAAAATATTTTCCCCAACTAAACCTAATGAAACACCACTACTCCCCCTGACACAGCTAACAAAATAAACGCTTCTTCTCAACCCTAGGATTAATCTCGCCATAAAACCCACATACCCAAAGCCCATGCCGGGGGCACCCCAATGGGAATTTCCCTAATTCCTTTTATCTTGCACCAAATGAGCCCACGGGAAATCACTGAATTATAAAATCCTTAAAAAAAAACTTGGGGAATTGTCTCACGTCCCACCAAAAAGTACAAGCGAGCGGCCCTGTCCTTTTTCCCCGCTATTTCATTACTTTTTAACAGTCACTAGAGACACACCTTCTCGAAATACTCAAGATGGCAAGGGTTTCACCAAAACATAAGGGGTGACCCTACAACTTAAAACAATATGGGCCCAATATCTAACTTTCCCTTGCTATCCAAAAAATTTGAGAAACTCGGCACAGGAGACTGTATTCATGATAACGGCTCAAAAAAAATACCCCCTGCCAAATTTTTATTCAGGGAAAAAAAAAAGCACTAAAGTGAATCATAAAAAGCTGATCTGCTTTACAAGCATTGGGAAAATAAGGAAACCACAGGAATTTTTTTGACCTAAAAAAGCTTTTGACCAGAGACCACACATCCTATCCACAAACTTGACATTACGGTATAAAGGCCATGTGCTTTTATTTCAAAACTTACTTACTTGGGTTTATACGTAACATTAAAGAACAGCTCGCAACAGGCCACTTTATACAGGAGTTCCGCAGGGGAATGTCCTTTTCCCCGCCTTCCCATGTACATCAATGACCTTCCCCAAAGTATCCCAACACCCGAAACCCCCTTTCTTTTTTGGAAAAACATTAGTCATTCTCACCCTAATCTTGCCACCCCAACCGACTTAACATTGAATGAGGAGCTGATTAAAATATCGACTTTGGGTGACAGCCAATAAACTTACACTTAACCTGACAAAAACCCATATATTATGTTTTTGGGAGCAGGCGAAAGCACAATTAACATTAATTGACAGCACTCTAATTACCAAAATAATGGGGGGAAAATTTCCCCAGGCTTATACTTGAAACAACCTAATTTCAGCACCCCAAACCACATTAAACCCCAAAAAATTCCAAAACGGGTTGGGATCCTCTCCAAGATACATACTACTGCCGCAAAAAGCCCTTCTCACACTTCCACTCACTTATTTTCCAACCTCACCTATGCTATTTGTTCTTTGGGGGTCACTGCAGCAACAACCTAAAGCCCAAAATAACCCAAAAAAAGCGCAGTAAGAAAAATATAAATCCCCTCCCCGGCAACACACCCCCCCACCTTCATAGACCAAAAATTACTTCCAGTTTTATACATCCACACTTACTACTGTGCAATCTACATCACAATGCCTTAAACTCAATATCAACCTTGACCTAAAAAACTCTCTTATGTTGTGCAGAACCCCCCAGGCATAAAACCAAACACAAAAACTCTACGACTTCCCCTTCCCCACTAAACTTTACAAAATTCAATGTTTCAAAGGCCCCAAAATCTGAATACCCCACCTGAGAAATCTAGAACTGCAGACACATCTCACCTTCAAACACCATTAGAAAACATTTATCTCCCTGAAACACCCCGTCAAAAACTACACGAATACCATCTGGTGGGTTTACACTTTCCCTCACCCCACTCATTTGACCATAAACAAAATATTTAAACTCAATCTTAAAAAAATGAAAACCCGGATACTCCAATATGAAGTTATGTACTGTGCCAAAACAAAAGCATTCACATTGCTAAACTCACAAACTAGTATTTAGTCACTTAGCCATAATACCAACTTACCTCAAAATTTGTAATATTTTACAATTAAGAATAAAACTAAGTCTGCCCGAAATGCCTAGCCATGCTAAGCGTTCTAATGGTACGCTCTGTAATCACAATTTTACTACATGTAAACCACACAATAACCAAATTTCTGTAAACTCAACATTGTAATCCTTATAGAGAATAAACTTTGAATTGAATTGAATTGAATTGAATTGAATTGAATTCCTGGTGACGAGAATCCGGCTGACTTCTTGTCTCGAGGCTTGACTTATGAAAAAATTGTGAGTGCTTTATCGTGGTTCAAAGGGCCAAGTTGGCTGGTGGACAAAATTAACTGGCCGGTGCAAAAGGCACATATTGCTCCTGTCGAAATTACGGTGAGCACCGCTCCAGTCAGTAGTCCCTCCTTAGCCATTGACATGAATAGGTATTCTTCCTTACCCAAGCTGATTAGCATGACAAGGTTAGTGTTTAAATTTATAAGTAAGATGAATATCTCATAAAATTTTCCCCATCCCCTGAAATACTGGCTACAGAGGGTACAAGAAGAAACCTACAGGGATGAGATTAAATTAATGATGGACGGAAAAATTGTGAAAGGCTCAATAATAGAAAAGCTGGGGCTGTATTTAGAGGATGATGTAATTAGGTGCAGAAGCAGGTTACAAAATGCTGAATTGGGGGAATATGCTAAGCACACTATCTTGCTGCCCAAAACTCATCACCTGACAACCTTGATTGTCTTTAATGCCATAATAACGTGATGCACGGTGGGGTACAGGATACCTTAAACTGTATTCGGGAAACCTTCTGGATTCCACAAGGACGGCAAAGTGTGAAAAGGGTTATCAAGTCGTGTGTAATGTGTCGCCAGGTGGATGCCAGAACCTACATGTACCCAGGTCCTCCACCATTGCCCAAGGAACGCGTGCAGTTGGTAAAACCATTTGATGTGACCGGAGTGGACTATAGTGGGCCAATCATTTTAACAGATACTTCAGATGGTGTTCCTTTGAAGGTGTATGTATGTCTATTTACTTGTACAGCTACTAGGGCTGTTCATCTAGAAGTGGCTCAGGACTTGTCTGCAGAATAGTTCATACAGCTGTTAAGGAAATTTTCAGATAGGAGATACTGTCCAAGATTGATGATCTCAGATAACCTGGAGTTTACCTGGAGAGAGTTCCGGGGGTCAACGCCCCCGCGGCCCGGTCTGTGA
This sequence comes from Cherax quadricarinatus, assembly GCF_026875155.1. NCBI lineage: Eukaryota > Metazoa > Arthropoda > Malacostraca > Decapoda > Parastacidae > Cherax > Cherax quadricarinatus. The sequence goes on from NC_069429.1 coordinate 26,965,716, forward strand.
CCAGGCCTCCTGGTGGATCAGAACCTGATCAACCAGGCTGTTGCTGCTGGCTGCACGCAAACCAACATACGAGCCACAGCCTGGCTGGTCAGGAACCGACTTTAGGTGCTTGTCCAGTGCCAGCTTGAAGACTGCCAGGGGTCTGTTGGTAATCCCCCTAATGTATGCTGGGAGCAGCTGAACAGTCTCCGGGCCCCCTGACACTTATTGTAATGGTCTCTTAACGTGCTAGTGACACCCCTGCTTTTCATTGGGGGGATGTTGCATCGTCTGCCAAGTCTTTTGCTTTCGTAGTGAGTGATTTTCGTGTGCAAGTTCGGTACTAGTCCCTCTAGGATTTTCCAGGTGTATATAATCATGTATCTCTCCCTCCTGCGTTCCAGGGAATACAGGTTTAGGAACCTCAAGTGCTCCCAGTAATTGAGGTGTTTTTATCTCCGTTATGTGCACCGTGAAGGTTCTCTGTACATTTTCTAGGTCAGCAATTTCACCTGCCTTGAAGGTGCTGTTAGTGTGCAGCAATATTCCAGCCTAGATAGAACAAGTGACCTGAAGAGTGTCATCATGGGCTTGGCCCTCCCTAGTTTTGAAGGTTTCTCATTATCCATCCTGTCATTTTTCTAGCAGATGCGATTGATACAACGTTATGGTCCAGGAAGGTGAGATCCTCCGAAATGATCACTCCCAGGTCTTTGACGTTGTGTTTTCGCTCTATTTTGTGGCCAGAATTTGTTTTGTACTCTGATGAAGATTTAATTTCCTCGTGTTTAATCATATCTGAGTAATTGAAATTTCTCATCGTTGAACTTCATATTATTTTCTGCAGCCCACTGAAAGATTTGGTTGATGTCCGCCTGGAGCCTTGCAGTGTCTGCAATGGAAGACACTGTCATGCAGATTCGGGTGTCTCATCTGCAAAGGAAGACACGGTGCTGTGGCTGACATCCTTGTCTATGTCGGATATGAGGATGAGGAACAAGATGGGAGCGAGTACTGTGCCTTGTGGAACAGAGCTTTTCACCGTAGCTGCCTCAGACTTTACTCTGTTGACGACTACTCTCTGTGTTCTGTTAGTGAGGAAATTATAGATCCATCGACCGACTTTTCCTGTTATTCCTTTAGCACGCATTTTGTGCGCTATTACGCCATGGTCACACTTGTCAAAGGCTTTTGCAAAGTCTGTATATATTACATCTGCATTCTTATTGTCTTCTAGTGCATTTAGGACCTTGTCGTAGTGATCCAATAGTTGAGACAGACAGGAGCGACCTGTTCTAAACCCATGTTGCCCAGGGTTGTGTAACTGATGGGTTTCTAGATTGGTGGTGATCTTGCTTCTTAGGACCCTTTCAAAGATTTTTATGATATGAGATGTTAGTGTTATTGGTCTGTAGTTCTTTGCTGTTGCTTTACTGCCCCCTTTGTGGAGTGGGGCTGTCTGTTGTTTTTAGTAACTGTGGGACGAACCCCGTGTCCATGCTCCCTCTCCATAGGATGGAAAAGGCTCGTGATAGGGGCTTCTTGCAGTTCTTGATGAACATGGAGTTCCATGAGTCTGGCCCTGGGGCAGAGTGCATGGGCATGTCATTTATCGCCTGTTCGAAGTCATTTGGCGTCAGGATAACATCGGATAGGCTTGTGTTAATCAAATTTTGTGGCTCTCTCATGAAAAATTTATTTTGATCTTCGACTCTCAGTCTGGTTAGCGGCTTGCTAAAAACTGAGTCATATTGGGACTTGAGTAGCTCACTCATTTCCTTGCTGTCATCTGTGTAGGACCCATCTTGTTTAAGTAGGGGCCCAATACTGGACGTTGTTCTCGACTTTGATTTGGCATAGGAGAAGAAATACTTTGGGTTTCTTTCGATTTCATTTATGGCTTTTAGTTCTTCCCGCGATTTTCCCGACTCCTAAAGGATTCCTTTAGCTTAAGTTCGATGCTTGCCATTTCTCTGACCAGTGTCTCCCTACGCATTTCAGATATATTGACCTCTTTTAGACGCTCTGTTATTCTTTTTCCGTCGCCCCGTAAAGGGAGCGCCTGTCTCTTTCTACTTTACATCTACTCCTCCTTTTTCTTAGAGGAATAAGCCTTGTGCATACATCGAGTGAGACCAAGTTAATCTGTTCTAGGCATAAGTTGGGGTCTGTGTTGCTTAGTATATCTTCCCAGCTTATATCGGTTAGGACTTGGTTTACTTGGTCCCACTTTATGTTTTTGTTATTGAAGTTGAATTTGGTGAATGCTCCCTCGTGACTAGTCTCATTATGTTGGTCTGGGGCTCCACGCATACATGTCTGAACCTCAGTTATGTTGTGATCTGAGTATATTGTTTTTAATATGGAGACATTTCTTATCAGATCATCATTGTTAGTGAAGATGAGGTCTAGTGTATTCTCCAGTCTAGTAGGCTCTATTATTTGCTGGTTTAAATTGAATTTTGTGCAGAGATTTAAAAGCTCGTGTGAGTGTGAGTTTTCATCAGAGCTGCCTCCCCCAGGAGCAAGATGTTTACCTGGAGTTTACCTGGAGAGAGTTCCGGGGGTCAACGCCCCCGCGGCCCGGTCTGTGACCAGGCCTCCTGGTGGATCAGAGCCTGATCAACCAGGCTGTTACTGCTGGCTGCACGCAAACCAACGTACGAACCACAGCCCGGCTGATCAGGAACTGACTTTAGGTGCTTGTCCAGTGCCAGCTTGAAGACTGCCAGGGGTCTGTTGGTAATCCCCATTATGTGTGCTGGGAGGCAGTTGAACAGTCTCGGGCCCCTGACACTTATTGTATGGTCTCTTAACGTGCTAGTGACTCCCCTGCTTTTCATTGGTGGGATGGTGCATCGTCTGCCAAGTCTTTTGCTTTCGCAGTGAGTGATTTTCGTGTGCAAGTTCGGTACTAGTCCCTCTAGGATTTTCCAGGTGTATATATCATGTATCTCTCCCTCCTGCGTTCCAGGGAATACAGGTTTAGGAACCTCAAGCGCTCCCAATAATTGAGGTGTTTTATCTCCGTTATGCGCGCCGTGAAAGTTCTCTGTACATTTTCTAGGTCAGCAATTTCACCTGCCTTGAAAGGTGCTGTTAGTGTGCAGCAATATTCCAGCCTAGATAGAACAAGTGACCTGAAGAGTGTCATCATGGGCTTGGCCTCCCTAGTTTTGAAGGTTCTCATTATCCATCCTGTCAATTTTCTAGCAGATGCGATTGATACAATGTTATGGTCCTTGAAGGTGAGATCCTCCGACATGATCACTCCCAGGTCTTTGACGTTGGTGTTTCACTCTATTTTGTGGCCAGAATTTGTTTTGTACTCTGATGAAGATTTAATTTCCTCATGTTTACCATATCTGAGTAATTGAAATTTCTCATCGTTGAACTTCATATTGTTTTCTTCAGCCCACTGAAAGATTTGGTTGATGTCCGCCTGGAGCCTTGCAGTGTCTGCAATTAAAGACACTGTCATGCAGATTCGGGTGTCATCTGCAAAGGAAGACACGGTGCTGTGGCTGACATCCTTGTCTATGTCGGATATGAGGATGAGGAACAAGATGGGAGCGAGTACTGTGCCTTGTGGAACAGAGCTTTTCACCGTAGCTGCCTCGGACTTTACTCTGTTGACGACTACTTTCTGTGTTCTGTTAGTGAGGAAATTATAGATCCATCGACCGACTTTTCCTGTTATTCCCTTAGCACGCATTTTGTGCACGATTACGCCATGGTCACACTTGTCGAAGGCTTTTGCAAAGTCTGTATATATTACATCTGCATTCTTTTTGTCTTCTAGTGCATTTAGGACCTTGTCATAGTGATCCAATAGTTGAGACAGACAGGAGCGACCTGTTGGGTGCAGGAGCTGGAAGATTTTCCAGACAGTGGTCAATTTTTAACAGCTGTTCCTGGAATTGCTGGGATGTTGCATCCGGAGGCTTGTAGACTACCACAAGGACTAGGTTTTGGTTCTCGACCTTTACTGCTAAAACTTCCACTACATCATTTGAGGCATTAAGCAGTTCTGTGCAAACAAGTGACTCTGCAATGTACTGGCCAACCCCCCCATCCTTTTGCCTGTTCACTCTGTCACATCTGTATAGGTTGTAACCTGGGATCCATATTTCGTTGTCCAAGTGATCCTTTATGTGGGTCTCAGTGAAAGCTGCGAACATTGCCTTTGCCTCTGCAAGCAGTCCACGGATGAAAGGTAGTTTGTTGTTTGTTGCTGGCTTTAGACCCTGTATATTTGCAAAGAAGAATGTTATCGGACTGGTGGTATTGTTGGTACTGGGGGGGGTGGATTTTTTTTTCGGCATTAGTATCTGTTTCTGTTGTTTTGGAGTGGAGGCCATCGACTGTGGTTCCACTCCAGGAATGACTGGATTTGGTGTACGATTTCTGCCATTTCCTGCCAGTTTTTTTTCCTTCCTGGCACTAAAAAAACCTCTCCCTGTTGAGTGGCTGTGGCTACCCAGGTTTTCCCATGGCCTGGATGTTTTGTATCTTTTTGTCCCCTTTAGATGGTATGCCTGGCAATTTAAGTTATATCACAGTCTTTCCTGTACTGAAGAGGTACACAGTTCAGGGTGAAAAAGCTTACAGGAAGGGAGTTTGCATTTTCCTGTTGTCATATGGGCATGACATTTTCTAGGGTGGTCATAGTTGGACGTCCATCTGTTTTTCCAGATTTCCCATGCCTGCAGATACCAAGTGCATAGTATGTGCACAGGCTTGGTTTCCGTTTGCCTTGGGTTTCTGTGACCGTATTCCCTGTTGGTGCATGTTTCCCTGTCTTACTCCTATCCTCCCTAGCACCAACAATGGAGCTCCCACCAGTTGTTTTTGGTAATATATCCTCACTATTGTTAGTGGAGTCCTCTTGTTTGCTATTTCCTGCGGTATTTCTAGTGTTCAGTATTGGTTTTATCTTATTTTTGCCTACACTTGTTTCCCTACTACGACTCCTGTCCCCTATGAGGTCATTTATATGTATTCCTTCCTGCATATAATTCCCGACTACCTGGACAAAATCTCCAGCTTCACCATTACTGTCTCCCAGGACAGCATCTCCAGCTTCACCATTACTGTCTCCCAGGACAGCACCTCCAGCTTCACCATTACTGTCTCCCAGGACAGCACTATCAGCCCCACATTTACTGACTACCAGGACTTCACCTCCAGCCTTACAGTTTCTGACTACATGGCCAGTATTAAGGGCAGTACCATTCAGCCCAGACTTTTTATGTTCCCATCTGTTGTAGAAAGCTTCCAGGTTGTCTATGAAAGCGGCTTTGGTGTTATCCTCTTTTAATACCTTTGTGATTTTAGTCCACAGATTTATCTCATTTGGGCATTCCCAAAAACACTTCCCTGTTTTAATACTGCTTGTAGCTAGTTCTTGGATATCTGCACAAGGGGCATGACATCAATTTCCACAAAAATGACAATTTATCCATGTGGAAGCCCGTTTGTTTGACTGACCACAGACTACACACAGCTTCATAATGATTTGAATGGTTGATTTACTGTAATTCTACTAGCAACCTCTTGAATATTCTATTAATAACCTCCTTAAATGGAGCTCTAGCTATTTGTATTTCTGTTTCTAACTGTTTTTGTATATTGGACAGCTTGCCATGCACGTTCCTGATTTATATTTATTGTTTGTGTTTGATAAGGGCGCCTACAACCCCATCCGTTTACAGTCTGCTTTATTGTCCAACGAATCCGTTTGAAACCAGTCAAGGGTTCGGACCAGTCAAGGGTTCGGACCAGTCAAGGGTTCGGACCAGTCAAGGGTTCGGACAAGTCAAGGGTTCGGACCAGTCAAGGGTTCGGACCAGTCGATCTGATCTGATCAGTGGGTCACTTATTTAAAACATACTGGTCGGTGATTTGAGCTAACACATGAAGGATCTACTGGAAATTATCTACCCGAGTAATATGTGATTTGATTGATACAAAAGTATAACTTGCGTGTTGAAGAAACCGGTGGCTGCTGGCAACTCCTACAGTGACGAACGGTCGAGCCTCAACCCTTGTTTATCAATCACTGTATCTAGCTTTTCTATTTTTTTTTTCGTCTCCACCACAATAAATGCTATATTATCACTATAGTTGACTGGTGGAAATTTTGGAGGAAGGACGCTTTTTCTGTAGTAATAATTGCTTCTCGTTGTGTATATTGCGACCGCTGGTAACTACAGGTTATATGAAATTCACAGTAACGTCTGGTATTTCAAGAAAAAAGAAACTAATGAAAGTCACTCCACTCCACTAAGTACCATTATAATACTGGTTAGTTTCTACTACAACACTGTATTCTGCTATTCACTGGTATCACTAGATTATATGTGAGTACACTAGCAGGCCAGGAAGATAATTAAAACGGCTGACCTGTGGTAAGTTTCTGGCGACTTCTGGCACCTGCCTCTATAGGCTTATCACTTCATTTACAAATTCACCTGTTTTCAAATGACACTTTAGCCTTTATCGTTTATTACTGCCACCAATGCCACCAATTTTGTAGCGGGTGCTCAACACTTGATGGAATTAAATAAGAGTGATGATGTACAGTCTTTATTGACCCAGCGAGGGTGTGTCTGGAAATTTATTACTCCCAGAGCCCCTTGGCAGGGAGGACTGTAGGAAAGAATGATAGGTAGAGTGAAAAGATGTCTTTGTAAGGTGCTACACAGGAAGAGAATTAATTTGGAGGAATTCCGTGCAGTGTTGGTGGAGGCAGAGAATCGGGTAAACAATCGCCCTCTGTCATACATGAGCGACACTCCTGATGCGGAGATCCTGACTCCCTCTCACCTAATATGTGGACGAAGGTTAGAAGCTGCACCTATCAATAGAGATAATCCCGAGGGAAGTGATGAGGATTACAATAACGTGACCGTGTTGAGTGATAAGTTTAAGATGTTAAATAAGGTAATTACTCATTGGTCCGATGTGTGGCGTAAAGAATATCTTCTTACACTACGTGAACACTTTTATGGTGCGCCAGAGGCAGTAAACCGACAGAACATTCAACCAGGTGACATTGTGTTAATTGATACTGAACAACATCGAACATTGTGGCCTCTGGGCAAGGTAGTTACATTATACCCAGATGCACAAGGTGTTGTCAGAAACGTCAAAGTGTTGTGTCGTGGTCAGGAAAGTTTGCGTACCATTAATAAATTAATTCCCTTAGAATTAAATGGTGTTCAATCCAGTGCAGATGGAAATCTAAGGGAAAGTGACACGAGTGATATTGAAGACACTGACCGAGCAATGCAAGAAGAAATTGTAGTAAGACCCACTAGGAAAACAGCAGCGCAATCTAGAGAGGGCTGGAATCGTCTCCTGGAGGAAGATGCAATTTAAGTCATCTAACAACAATTTCCCCCGCCCGGCCGCAGTATGGAAATTATTTAATTTCCAAAGCTATAGTGCCTAATAAGTGTTTAATGTGTTGATTTGGGTCAAAATGTATTTGTATTTTGAATGGAACCAACTGGGTTCCCGCTGCGCCTGCGCAGATGTGCGGGGGATAGGTCGAGCTGGGGCATGAGGAGGCGGCAGTGTTTTGAATGTAGTGAGGAAACTGTGAAACATGGGATCAAGAAATTGGCGTACACGGCGGTCTAAGGATTAATATAGGCCTCACTTCCTAATAGGAAGTGTCGTAACTGTTCCTGGTGAAGAGTGAGGGAACGTGATTTACATGACCACCATAATAAAGTGGTAAAATGAGTGGATAATAGTAGGAACAGGGGTGACGGGTGCGCCGCCACGGAATGTGTCCAGGGGAAATTACCCGTGAGTTAATCCTCACTCATCGGTCTCAGATCTTAATGGAGTGACCTCTAATGTGTATAATAATTATGAGACGTTAAATCGTCTTGTGAATGGTTATGTAATCAGTGATAATAACATTAAGTTAAGAGAATGCAGGAAGTGAAATAAATCGCCCTGGTCCGAGTGAACACGTGATTCTCGTCCCGAGGATAGCGAAGTTTTATGGAATCACGACTTCTAAACCGCGACAAACCAACGGATACCTCGTCCTGCTGGAATAAGAACCGTGTCGGTGTAGCAGGACATCGAAATGAGATGATGAATGGAGGAAATAAGGAGCATCAATCACCCACAGTTATGTAACCTTACTAGTTATAGCAGACTGATACTGGCCAGTTAGGTATGTTTTAACTGGATAGGTTATGGGTGATCCAGCCACATCAAGTGACCACCAGAGAATATCTGGTAAGTGGTGGGATTATGTACAAGTGTTTTTCCTTGATGGATATATCCATGTGTAACCTACATCCCCCCCCCTTCATTCAGTTAAACTAATATAATCTATACAGTCCACAATTAATTAGTAGTGCCGTACTTGAGGGTGCTACGCAATTTATACTGGTCTCGGATAGATATGGATAAGATTGTGAGGGTCGAGGGGCCACCTGCAGTGACCAGAGGTGGTTAAGTTTTCTCACATGTCTACACGGGTCACTCCACTCATCTTACGAATATGTCTCCTGTGTGCCTACCTGCCTGCTACAAGCAAATATCCAAGTGGTTGACACGGGCTTAGCAAGCACATTCAAGCAAGCTTGAAAGCAGCATTCCAAGCTAGCCAGGACAAGCTAAGGCAGCCTGCAGTTACAGCTCTTGACCCCCAGCATGTCTACGTATACGTTCTACAGTGCTGCTGGCATACCAGTGTTTCCTGTAGTGGCTTAGTTAAGAACAACTTAACGAGCATTGCAGTACTGACTTTTTAAGTGGGACATGCCAGAGGTTCACCTATAAACATAGTAAGTTTGTGCTAGAAGTGTTAAGTGCTGCAGATTTGTTGTAACTATTTGCACGAGTGGATTTCACTGACTTAGGACATTGTGCTACCATCAGTACTTACGTAGGCTTAAAATGAGTGAGGAATGTCTGGCCTGCTGGGTGACCTTGAAAATGGCACTATAAGACCCGCATGCCACTTACACCCATACTGCATGTGTCTAGTGAGGTGAATGTCCCTTCCTTGACTTTCCTATTCACCGGTATCCCTTAACTCGTCGCCATTATCTACATATGGGATAAGGGCGAGTTTAGCTGATCCAGGCTAAACAGCGCTCCAAGCCAGCCTTTGTGAACGTTCTACAGTGTTCCGGCCATACCTTCGGTGTTGTGAGAACTAGTTCTTATGTAGTGAAAATTTGTCTGTCATTCCAAGACACGTGTGCTAGATGTGTTAAGTGCTGCTGGTTTGGAGTAATTAACAAGTAGTACAGTGTTGGTAACTCTCGAGACGACTGTGGGCCCACTGAATGACCTTGAAAATTGCACTGCGACCCGCAGGCCACTACAGCCATATTGCCTGTGTCTAGCGAAGTGAATATCCCTTCCTTGTCCCTTCTATTCACCGTTATCCCCTAGCCCATCGCCAGTGTGAAACTCCTGTCAGCTATGAGTATAGCTGATGGTGTTGACGTAGATGATGGTGAAGGCAGATTTGAAACATATTTTAGTAAACAGGCTCGGAAAAAAGAACGAGGCTTCCAAGAAAGCTTGCTGAAAGCAATACAGTGGGCGCACACCCTCCCAAAGCTGTCAGGTTAGATTTCCCTAACAACACTGATCAAGAGACCAAGTTTAACTGGTTTTTCGAAGCTAGTGTAAACAATCATGAGAAAACGATCAAGTTTGTCCGCGATGAGGATAACTATGTCCATGTGCCTAATGATTCAGCATTTATAGACAAACTTCTCACTTGCGAATATGCCAACATCAAACTCCGAGCTGCCCCACCAAGGGCACCTAAAGTGCTTATTGTCATCTATGTCAACAAGCACTTGAATCCTCAATATCTGGCGTCAGAGCAAGTTGCAAGCCCTCGTCGACTTTCCAACGGTCTGATATTAGCTGAGTGGACTGGCCAGGGGACTCTGCCACGCTATATTCACTCCCGCGCAGCCCTCAACAGACGCTATTACATTGCATTGTACAGACCTCCTCAACGTCGATGTTATACCTGGAGTATTACCTGGAGAGAGTTCTGGGGGTCAACGCCCCCGCGGCCCGGTCTGTGACCAGGCCTCCTGGTGGATCAGAGCCTGATCAACTAGGCTGTTGCTGCTGGCTGCACGCAAACCAACGTACGAGCCACAGCCCGGCTGATCAGGAACTGACTTTAGGTGCTTGTCCAGTGCCAGCTTGAAGACTGCCAGGGGTCTGTTGGTAATCCCCCTTATGTGTGCTGGGAGGCAGTTGAACAGTCTCGGGCCCCTGACACTTATTGTATGGTCTCTTAACGTGCTAGTGACACCCCTGCTTTTCATTGGGGGGATGGTGCATCGTCTGCCAAGTCTTTTGCTTTCGTAGTGAGTGATTTTCGTGTGCAAGTTCGGTACTAGTCCCTCTAGGATTTTCCAGGTGTATATAATCATGTATCTCTCCCTCCTGCGTTCCAGGGAATACAGGCTTAGGAACCTCAAGCGCTCCCAATAATTGAGGTGTTTTATCTCCATTATGCGTGCCGTGAAAGTTCTCTGTACATTTTCTAGGTCGGCAATTTCACCTGCCTTGAAAGGTACTGTTAGTTTGCAGCAATATTCCAGCCTAGATAGAACAAGTGACCTGAAGAGTGTCATCATGGGCTTGGCCTCACTAGTTTTGAAGGTTCTCATTATACATCCTGTCATTTTTCTAGCAGATGCGATTGATACAATGTTATGGTCCTTGAAGGTGAGATCCTCCGACATGATCACTCCCAGGTCTTTGACGTTGGTGTTTCGCTGTATTTTGTGGCCAGAATTTGTTTTGTACTCTGATGAAGATTTAATTTCCTCATGTTTACCTTATCTGAGTAATTGAAATTTCTCATCGTTGAACTTCATATTGTTTTCTGCAGCCCACTGAAAGATTTGGTTTGATGTCTGCTGGAGCTTTGCAGTGTCTGCAATGGAAGACACTGTCATGCAGATTCGGGTGTCATCTGCAAAGGAAGACACGGTGCTGTGGCTGTCATCCTTGTCTATGTCGGATATGAGGATGAGGAACAAGGTGGGAGCGAGTACTGTGCCTTGTGGAACAGAGCTTTTCACCGTAGCTGCCTCGGACTTTACTCTGTTGACGACTACTCTCTGTGTTCTGTTAGTGAGGAAATTATAGATCCATCGACCGACTTTTCCTGTTATTCCTTTAGCACGCATTTTGTGCGCTATTACGCCATGGTCACACTTGTCGAAGGCTTTTGCAAAGTCTGTATATATTACATCTGCATTCTTTTTGTCTTCTAGTGCATTTAGGACCTTGTCGTAGTGATCCAATAGTTGAGACCAGACAGGAGCGACCTGTTCTAAACCCATGTTGCCCTGGGTTGTGTAACTAATGGGTTTCTAGATGGGTGGTGATCTTGCTTCTTAGGACCCTTTCAAAGATTTTTATGGTATGGGATGTTAGTGCTATTGGTCTGTAGTTCTTTGCTGTTGCTTTATTGCCCCCTTTGTGGAGTGGGGCTATGTCTGTTGTTTTTAGTAACTGTGGGACGACCCCCGTGTCCATGCTCCTCTCTATAAGATGGAAAAGGCTCGTGATAGGGGCTTCTTGCAGTTCTTGATGAACACAGAGTTTCCATGAGTCTGGCCCTGGGGCAGAGTGCATGGGCATGTCATTTATCGCCTGTTCGAAGTCATTTTGGCGTCAGGATAACATCGGATAGGCTTGTGTTAATCAAATTTTGTGGCTCTCTCATAAAAAATTCATTTTGATCTTCGACTCTCAGTCTGGTTAGCGGCTTGCTAAAAACTGAGTCATATTGGGACTTGAGTAGCTCACTCATTTCCTTGCTGTCATCTGTGTAGGACCCATCTTGTTTAAGTAGGGGCCCAATACTGGACGTTGTTCTCGATTTTGATTTGGCATAGGAGAAGAAATACTTTGGGTTTCTTTCGATTTCATTTATGGCTTTTAGTTCTTCCCGCGATTCCTGACTCCTAAAGGATTCTTTTAGCTTTAGTTCGATGCTTGCTATTTCTCTGACCAGTGTCTCCCTGCGCATTTCAGATATATTGACCTCTTTTAGCCGCTCTGTTATTCTTTTCCGTGCCTGTAAAGGGAGCGCCTGTCTCTTTCTATTTTACATCTACTCCTCCTTTTTCTTAGAGGAATAAGCCTTGTGCATACATCGAGTGCCACCGAGTTAATCTGTTCTAGACATAAGTTGGGGTCTGTGTTGCTTAGTATATCTTCCAAGCTTATATCGGTTAGGACTTGGTTTACTTGGTCCCACTTTATGTTTTTGTTATTGAAGTTGAATTTGGTGAATGCTCCCTCGTGACTAGTCTCATTTTGTCGGTCTGGGGCTCCACGCATACATGTCTGAACCTCAATTATGCTGTGATCTGAGTATATTGTTTTTGATATGGTGACATTTCTTATCAGATCATCATTGTTAGTGAAGATGAGGTCTAGTGTATTCTCCAGTCTAGTAGGCTCTATTATTTGCTGGTTTAAATTGAATTTTGTGCAGAGATTTAAAAGCTTGTGTGAGTGTGAGTTTTCATCAGAGCTGCCTCCTGGTGTTATTACTGCAACAATATTATTTGCTATATTCTTCCATTTTAGGTGCCTATACAGTGGACTACACAGTGCCTATACAGTGGACCCCCGCATAGCGACTTTAATCCGTGCAAGAGGGCTCATTGTTATGCGAAATGATCGGTATGCGAATGAATTTTCCTGATAAGAAATAAAGGAAATCAAATTAATCCGTGCAAGACACCCAAAAGTATGAAAAAAAAAAATTACCACATGAAATATACATTTTCCTACACACAAAGAGAAGGATACATGCACAATAGTAGAGTAGTACATGCACAATATATATTGTGCATGTACTACTCTACTAAATGAAGAATAAATGACACCTTTACTAAAGATGCAGCAATGACTGATGAGACACTGTGTCCTGGGAGTGCCTTTTCCTCCTGAGTACTGTAGGTCCTGTTTGGCATTTTCTTCCAGAACAGGCCTTATCACACTGTGTATGCCACTACGATTCTCTCAAATCACTACGAATCTCTCAAACCAACCTTTGCTGGCTTTAAATTCACCAATATGAGCACTAGTTCAAGGCATTTTTCCCTGTTCACCTGGGTGTTAGTCGACTGGTGTGGGTTGCATCCTGGGAGACAAGATTAAGGACCCTAATGGAAATAAGTTATACAGTCTTCGATGACACTGACTTTTTTGGGTTATCCTGGGTGGCAAATCCTCTGGGGTTAATTGTTTCTTGGTATTCTCAATAAGCCACACCAACAACGGTGCTACAGCAGCAGCAGCAGCAGCTGACAGTGCTACAGCAGCAGCAGCAGCTGACAGTGCTACAGCAGCAGCAGCAGCTGACAGTGCTACAGCAGCAGCAGACGATGCTACAGCAGCAGCAGACGGTACTACAGCAGCAGCTGACGGTGGTACAGCAGCAGCAGATGACATTGCAGCAGCAGCAGCTGACAGTGCAGCAGCAGCAGCAGCAGCTGACGGTGGTACAGCAGCAGCAGCAGCTGACAGTGCTACAGCAGCAGCAGACGATGCTACAGCAGCAGCAGACGGTACTACAGCAGCAGCTGACGGTGGTACAGCAGCAGCAGCAGCTGTACCACCAATAGTAGCGATGGTTGATTGGGGTTTATTATACAACCTGGCCAGCTCGGAGACACGCACTCCACTTTCATACTTATCAATGATCTTTTTCTTCATCTCTATAGTAATTCTCACCCTTATTGCTGTAGGGTTGGCACTAGAAGCTTTCTTGGGGCCCATGGTCACTTATTTTGCAGATAAAATCACCAAAAACACTGTAATAATACGAAATGTTCTGATTGTGTGCTTGGATGTTACCGCGGAGGCTGGCTGGTAGACAATGCCACCGGCGGTACATGTGAGGCTGGCTAAGGGCGCACATTGGACGCATCTCGGAGGAAGAGCAGTGAGCGGGTTTTTGAGCGGTATGCGAGGCAAAATTTTTGCGATAAAAGCGAGCGGTATGCGGATTGAACGTTATGTGATGCCGACGGTATGCGGGGGTCCACTGTATATATATATATATATACAGTAGGGCCCCACTTATAGGGCGGGTTAGGTTCCAGGCTGTCGCCGGAAAGCAGACATCGCCGGAAGGCAGAACGCCATTTTTTTCCATTTATAAATGCATATAAATGCCAGACAAGAAGTTTACACTAAATTATATTAAGTTAGTAATAGAACTAGGCATTAAAAACACACAAAGTAAAATACATTCACAGTAAATTCATTACTTTTCTTAAAGTATTTGTAATCTTAATGTATGGAGAGATGTGAGTAGTACTTATTTGTAGGAAGTCAAGTGCAGGTAGGCCAGGTGTAGGTAGCCCTGGCTCCCTGTCTCATACTTAATATACGATATTTTAAACATCCCAGAGAGGTAAAATACACATACAGTACACTCATTATTTACCTTAAAATATGTGTAGTCTTAATATAGGAAGAGAGGTGAGTAGTATTTATTTGTAGGAAGTCAGTGTAGGTAGCCGTTAGGTGTAGCCTGCCTGGGCTACACCTACCGGCTACCTACACTGTGGCCCAGAGCCATATTATTAACATTGACATACCATGTTCACTGAATTTAATCATTTCTAACAACTACCTTTAGATGCCATCATAAACGAAGGTAGAATTAATGAATAATTCATGCCGAAAATTGTAAACAAAAGCGGAGTGAGGGAGTGGCTGGGCAAAACGCAGATTCATACACGTTTTCTCTGTGTCTGAGCAGAGAAAACGTAATGTTGTCCCTCCACCCGGCTACCATACAGCTCCACAATTATTTTTAACAGAGCTCATAAAATATTCAATAAATGCCAGACAACAAGTTTACGCTAACTTATATTAGGTTAGCAATAGAAATAGTCATTAAAAACACAATAAAAGGTAAGATACACACAGAGTACACTTATCACTTACCTTAAAATATTAATATTAGTGTGTGAGAGGTGAGTGGCAGGGTGTTTATTGAATAAAATCAGAATGGTACACCATCATCCTCTAACTTGGCACTTAAAGCAAGAGGCTTACGACTTCTCTTTTTATTGCAGCTAACCTTAGACGCCATCGTCAATGAGAGCCAACTAGTTAATGAAAGAGTAAATGAGAGAGAGAACGTGATACAGAGTTGAGACAATGTAAGAACACAAACTGAACAGGTAGTGGACGATCACTTGGTCAGGCAAAATAAATGCGTATTAATACATGTCTACTTTTAGTTCATTCACGTCCATTTGTAAGAGTTTGTAAAACATTTACCTCAATATTTTATTATAATAATAATTACCTCACAATACAAATACTCTTACATTGTGTACAAGTTGTACAAGTTAGTTCAGAATAAACAAACAGCAACACACCATTTTTACAGTGAATGAAGATAATAATATTATTATTATTAATATTAATAATAATAATAATAATGATACTATTATTATTATTATTATTATTATTATTATTATTATTATTATTATTATTATTATTATTATAATAAAAAGCATTAAAACCACAAGGGTCGTGAATTGCTATATATAGAGTAAAGGCATATGAAAAGAATATTTTTCTACAGTTATCCCCTGTGAGGGAAAAGTTCAATAGATAAGAGTAGAGAGGTAATATATATATATATATATATATATATATATATATATATATATATATATATATATATAATATATATATATATATATATATATATATATATATATAATATATATTATATATTATATATTAACAATAGTTTCATTGCCGGCTACTAATCAAGGTGCTATTCTCAGGTGCTAAAGTAGAATAAGTTCACAATTTTGCCATTATATTCCAAAGCTCATTTATTTGATTACCACTTTATTGTTCACCACAACTTATATTAGTCCCTTTTATATTATAATTTTATACTATAATTCTAACTTTAAAGAATTACCTTTATAGTACTACCTACTATCATATTCCCAAGCTCCATTATTTGATCATCACTTTATTTGTATTAGCCCCTTTAATATTGTCTCCCTTATTTTAGCTTAAAAAAAAAAAATACCTTAGCTCATTATTTTACATTTGTTAAATAATTCAGGTGCTATTTTTTAGCTTAAGACTATTTACTTGTTTTAATACTTAATTCTAACTATAGATTCACTACAAATCTTATGATTACAAGCATTGATCCTGATACCAACCTCTTATTTAATGACTTAAATGAATCAAACAGTTACTGTAATTACTACACTGCAGAACAATCAAAGGCACTTCTCAGTGCCAACAACAACATAACTATCTTTAACTACAATATCAGATCTTTAAGCAACCATTACGATGACCTCATAGCATTACTAAATTCCTTACATGCCTATATGTCCATCATTACACTAACTGAAACCTGGCTAAAGCCTGATAGTACAGATGTCTATGCCATTCCTGGTTACACAGCCATACACAACTGTAGGCCAGACCACAAGGGGGTGGCACAGCCATACACTACTCAGACCAACTAAATGTATCACTAATACTTGCACAAGGGATGAACATGGGGAATATATAATAGCTAAATTCAAATCCAAATACCTACAAAAAACCTCTCACATTGATAAACATCTACAGAGTTTCCACAGTCAAGCATTACCCAATTTAGTCAAAACCTAGGAAGTATGATAACTGATGCACGCATGAACAAAGATCACTTATCTCTCAGGTGATTCAGTATAAATTCCTGCAAAAAACCGACCAC
>NC_069429.1:26982992-26999769 GCF_026875155.1 Cherax quadricarinatus
TTTTGTTTGAAGATGTGATTAAAGGTGATGATGCAGTCTTGTGGCTCTCTCTGAGACAGAGAGCTGGATGGACAGACAGACAGACAGGGAGCTTGGCAGACAAATAGACAGGCAGAAATGTTTGTGTACCAGCAAAAACAAAGGGTGGTGGATAGTCATCTAATCTTTTCTTATCAGCTGCACCCTCCCCCACCCTTGTTTACGCTCATCAAACGTCAGCTCTTATCAGATGTTATCTCCCCTTATCATGCCACTGTCAGGAGTGGACTTTGTTTTTCATGCTTCAAGGGAACTTATTATTACATTTTATTATTATTATGTATTATTATTATTATTATTATTACGTATTATTATTATTACCTATTATTATTATGTATTATTATTATTATTATTCTCCTCCTCCTTCCTCCTTTTCCTCCTTTTCCTCCTCCTCTACCTCTTCCTCCTCCTCTTCCTCTTCCTCCTCTTCTTCCTCTTCCTCCTCCTCTTACTCTTACTCCTCCTCCTCCTCCTCCTCTCCTCTTTCTCCTCTTCCTCTTCCTCCTCCTCCTTTCCTCTCCTCCTTTCTCTCCCCCTCCTCCTCCTCCTCCTCTCCTTCTCTTCCTCCTCCTCCTCCTCCTCCTCTTCCTCCTCCTCCTCCTCCTTCTCCTCCTCCTCCTATACTTCCACATATCCAAAACATTGCTGGGACCTATAAATACTTTGTTTATATTCCAAGACAATAGTAAATGACCAAGGCAGGTGTAAATGTCCACCTGTCAATGTGTTTGTGACAATTTGAGTACAATTTCTGTACCTAATACTAGTGTCAGAACAAAAATTGGTTACAAAATGACAAGAACTACTATAAATTGTAATTATCAGAACATAAAAATTATATAAAATACAGTGGACCCCCACCGTTATGATAATAATCCGTTCCTGAGAGCTCATCGTATGCTGAAATTATTGTAAGGTGAATTAATTTTCCCCAAAAGAAATAATGGAAATCAAATTAATTCATGCAAGACACCACAAAGTATGAAAAAAAAAAATTTTGCTACATGAAATATTAATTTTAATACACACATAAACTGACACTTACCTTTATTGAAGATCTGGTGATGATTGATGGGATGGGAGGAGGGGAGAGTATGGAAGTTGTTAACCCTTTGACTGTCGCGGTCATATAAATACGTCATACGAGATACCGTGTTTGACGTATCTATACACATAAATTCTAGCGGCTTCAAATCAAGTGGGAGAGGGCTGGTAGGCCTACGTGAGAGAGAATGGGTCTGAGTGGTGGGTGTTCACCCTGTGAAAAAAATCTGGGACTCAGTGGTGCATTATGGGAACGCCATCTTGGTAGTCCATTTTCACCATGCCTCGCGGTAAGAAGTTCCTCACTCCTCGGCGGATTGGAGGTCTTTTGTTCCCAAGTGATAGCTCTAACAGCGATGAAAGTGTCAGTGAAAGAGAATTTCCTGGTTTTCAAGCGGGTGTGACCGAAACAGTGCCCAGGCTAATGTAATTAGTGATGAAAACCCAGATGACCCACAACCTTCCACCTCTGGTGCTAGGCCGGCTAGTTCATGTTCATCTGTACCAGGACGAAAGAGGAAACTATTTGCCCGTGTACGAGACTCAGATGTGAGCAGTGAAAGTGATAGTGATAGTGATTTCAAAGCTATTGAAAGCAGTTCTAATTGCAACAGTGAGGGTTAATATTCCTCAGTGAAGCGGCAGTATATACGACGTCGCTTGCGGTCTGGTAGTGTGCCATATGCTATTCCAAGAGGACAGAGTAAATCTTGGAGCACATCCCATGGCCCTACACCACGACCTGATAGTGAAGATGACGATATTGTTACGATGGGTATGAATGATGCAAGTGAGGCAGCAGGCAGTGGTGGTGATAGTGATGGTGGCATGAGTCATGTGGCACCAGCAGCGGGCCATGCTACTACCGACGCTGCTGACTCTGCACAACTACAACCAGCCTCACCCAACCCCACACTCCCACAACAACCACAACTACAATCTGCACAACCACAAACATGTTTCAATATCCAGAGCCCACCAGCTGACCGCATCTGGGATTGGCAGCAAGGTGACGAGTTTGTTCCCAGTCCCCATGACTTTGATGAATCACAAAGTGGAATGCAGCCATCATGTACACTTGGGAACAATGCCACTGCACTGGAATGCTTTCAGTTGTTCTTCGATGAACTCCTGATGGACATTATTGTCAGGGAAAGCAATACATACTTTGAGTACACCATGGGAAACACTTTACTTTCACCAAGATCACGCCTACACCAGTGGAAGGACATAACTGTGGCAGAGATGTATCTGTTCTTTGCCACAATAATGTTTATGCCACATGTGTATAAGCACAGATGACAGCACGGACAACAGACCGCCTGATTTCAACCCCAGCTTTCAGTGACATTATACCAGTAAACAGATTTGTGTTACTGTTATGTATGTTACACTTTTCAGACAAAAAGGCCTGACAGAAGCGACAGGTTATATAAATCAGAAATGTGTTTATGTACCTGAAACAAAAGTGCTGTAAGTATTTTTATCCCTTCAGGAAGCTTGTTATTGATGAGTCTTTGATTTTATTCAAAGGAAGATTCTCATTCAAGCAATCATATACCAAGCAAGAGGAAACACTTTGATATAAAGTTATTTGTTATGTGTGATTGCAAAACTGGTCTGGTTTTGGATATAATTGTGTACACTGGCGGTAAAACATTGCAAGATACCAGAACTGGCAGTAAAACATTGCAAGATACCAGAAAGTTACTGGGTGTCTCTAGTGATGTGGTTAGAACAATGATAGAACCATATCTTGGTAAGGGGCATATTTTATATACTGACAACTGGTACACAAGCCCTTTACTCAGTGATTTCTTGCAAGTGAACATGACAGATGTGTGTGGCGCAGTGCGTGGAAATCGTAAGCATATGCCTAGGTTCGACACTGGCAGTCGTAGAGGAGAGGTGCAGGTGTTTGCTGCCAATGACATCATGGCATTTCGGTGGCATGACAAACATGATGTCACACTGCTGACATCAGTTCACCAACACGAAATGGTAGACACTGGCAAGCAGAATAGAGAGACCAATGAACCCATTGTAAAACCTGCAGCTGTGATGGATTACAACCTCAATATGCACTTAGTGGACAAATGTGACATGCAGATTGGGTTTGCTGACTGTGTTTGCAAGAGTTATAAGTGGTACATAAAACTCTTTTTCCATCAACTTGACATTTCCATGCTGAATGCTTATAAGTTGAAGACCAACAACAAACCCAAATACATGTACAGTGAATTTTGTTTGTCAGTCATCAGACAAATAATATTCAAGTATCAAGGAACAACACTTGCAATATACCAGCGCCCCCGAAATTATCAACACATGCAATCTCGTCTGAAGCCTGGTGATCACTACCCCATACCAATGCTTGCTACTGCTCTCAAGAAAAATGCTCAGAAGAGGTGTTTTGTCTGTGGACATACCACAAAATGCCCACAAAAATGCAGAGACACTCGTTTTAAGTGTGAGGATTGTAAAGCACCATTGTGCGTATACCCATGTTTCAAAGAATTCCACAAGCTGCAGCAGTTCTAGAAAAGTGTCCAGTGATTGTACATACAGTAGGGCCCCACTTATACAGCGGGTTAGGTTCCAGGCTGTCGCCGAAAAGCAGACATCGCCGGAAGGCAGAACTCCATTTTTTCCATTTATAAATGCATATAAATGCCAGACAACAAGTTTACACTAAATTACATTAAGTGAGTAATAGAACTAGGCATTATTAAAAACACACAAAGTAAAATACAGTCACAGTAAATTCATTACTTATCTTAAAGTATTTGTAATCTTAATGTAGGGAGAGAGGTGAGTAGTACTTATTTGTAAGAAGTCAGGTGCAGGTAGCCCAGGTGTAGGTAGCACTGGCTCCCCGTCTCATACTTAATATTATTATTTTATTATCACACTGGCCGATTCCCACCAAGGCAGGGTGGCCCGAAAAAGAAAAACTTTCACCATCATTCACTCCATCACTGTCTTGCCAGAAGGGTGCTTTACACTACAGTTTTTAAACTGCAACATTAACACCCCTCCTTCAGGGTGCAGGCACTGTACTTCCCATTTCCAGGACTCAAGTCCGGCCTGCCGGTTTCCCTGAATCCCTTCATAAATGTTACTTTGCTCACACTCCAACAGCACGTCAAGTATTAAAAACCATTTGTCTCCATTCACTCCTATCAAACACGCTCACGCATGCCTGCTGGAAGTCCAAGCCCCTCGCACACAAAACCTCCTTTACCCCCTCCCTCCAACCCTTCCTAGGCCGACCCCTACCCGGCCTTCCTTCCACTACAGACTGATACACTCTTGAAGTCATTCTGTTTTCGCTCCATTCTCTCTACATGTCCGAACCACCTCAACAACCCTTCCTCAGCCCTCTGGACAACAGTTTTGGTAATCCTGCACCTCCTCCTAACTTCCAAACTACGAATTCTCTGCATTATATTCACACCACACATTGCCCTCAGACATGACATCTCCACTAAAACATCCCAGAGAGGTAAAATGCACATACAGTACACTCATTATTTACCTTAAAATATGTGTAGTCTTAATATAGGAAGAGAGGTGAGTAGTATTTATTTGTATAAAGTCAGCGTAGCTAGCCGGTAGGTGTAGCCCGCCTGGGCTACACCTACCGGCTACCTACACTGTGGCCCAGAGTTATATTATTAACATCGACATGCCTTGTTCACTGAATTTAATCATTTCTAACAACTACCTTTAGATCCCATCATAAACGAAGGCAGAAGTAATGAATAATTCATGCCGAAAATTGTAAACAAAAGCGGAGTGAGGGAGTGGCTGGGCCAAACGCAGATTCATACACATTTTATCTGATGGCTGAACAGAGAAAACGTAATGTTGTCCCTCCACCCGGCTCAACAAGTATTATTATCAGAGCATATAAAATATGCAATAAATGCCATTCAACAAGTTTACACTAACTTATATTAAGTTAGCAATAGAAATAGGCATTAAAAACACAATAAAAGGTAAGATACACACAGAGTACACTTATTACTTACCTTAAAATATTAACCCTTTGACTGTCGCAACCCCCAATCCTGAGGTGTCTCCTGGTGTCGCAAAATTAAAAAAAAAAATTATTTTTTCTTATGAAATGATAGAGAATCTTTTCCCGATTGTAATGACACCAAAAAAACGAAATTTGATGGAAAACTGACGGAATTATGCTCTCGCGAAGTTAGCGACCTCGGCGCTGTTTACAAATCTGTGATTTCGCCCACTTTGAGCCCTATTTTTGGCTAATTCCATTGTCCCAGTCGCCCAAACTCATAGCTATTTCTTTAGAACTCCATTTTTTTCTATCGATTGAGTACAAGAAACGCCCATTTACCGATTTCAACTACCTAATAATGTGGTCAGAAATTTGCAATTTGGCCAATTTCACGAAAACTAAAAAATATGACAATTTCAAAATAAGGTCCAGAATGAACAATGCAGACATTCCTGGCTCTAAAATAACATTTTCTTTGCTCATCAGTCATGTCTCCAGGCCCCTCTGATATTACTCTTGCTTTCTATTTTGAATTTTTATTCAAACAAAAAATAGAAGACTTACTATTATGCAGACTACTGCAATACTGTAATAATTGAATAAATAACATCAACCCATTCATGACTGCATATTAGAATGGCTAGTTGGACATTTATTAGACAATGACATCATTTGTTTACTTTTGAACATTGGCAAAAATCAAACATTTCCCCTACTTTGAGCTCCATTTCTAGGTTCTTTTTATAGTAAAATCAATCAAAATCACCTCTATTTCTATAATATGTTTCCGATTCTATCAAATGAGACCAAGAAAACGAGAATACAGCCATAAATACTATACAAAAATAGACCACAAATTCGGCATTTTAATTAAAAAAAACGGTCGGAGTTTTTTTTTTCTCATTATACACTGCGTGCTCCAGGATTTTTTTATATGGTGCACACTGACCACACAGACCCATTCTCTCACAAGTGGGCCTACCAGCTTTCTCCTACTTGATTTGAAGCCGCTAGAATTTAGGAGTATACATACGTCAAACACGGTACCTCGTAAGACATATATATATGGCCGCGACAGTCAAAGGGTTAATATTAATGTGTGAGAGGTGAGTGGCAGGGTGTTTATTGAATAAAATAAGAATGGCACACCATCATCCTCTAACTTGGCACTTAAAGCAAGAGGCTTACGACTTCTCTTTTTATTACAGCTAACCTTAGACGCCATCGTCAATGAGAGCCAACTAGTTAACGAAAGAGTAAACGAGAGAGAGAACGAGCTACAGAGTTGAGACAATGTAAGAATATGAACTGAACAGGTAGCGGACGATCACTTGGTCAGGCGAAATAAATGCGTATTAATATGTGTCTACTTTTAGTTCATTCACGTCCATTTGTAGGAGTCTGTAAAACATTTACCTCAATATTTTATTTTAATAATAATTACCTCACAATACAAATACTCTTACATTGTGTACAAGTTGTACAAGTTAGTTCAGAATAAACAAACAGCAACACACCATTTTTAGAGTGAATGAAGATAATAATATTAATAATAATAATAATAATATTATTATTAATAATAATAATAATAATAATATATTTTAATAATAATAATAATTATTATTATTATTATAAAAAGCACTAAACCCACAAGGGTTGTGAATTGCTATACATAGAGTAAAGGCATACAAAAATAATATTTTTCTACAGTTACCCCCCAGTGTGTGATTAGAGAAAAAATTCTTCCGACACTACCTACACAGCTGCTTTGTAAACAAATCTCATATTTACATCAATTTTTATTCTGAGTGTATGTATCATGTTTATATGCTATATAATGGGTTTGATATATAATTTTGAGGAAAATATCATATATGGATTAATGAAAATGCCTATATTGATGTATATTAAGACATTTAGTGTGCCCAAGAGTGATTATTATTACGTAGTATTGGCGTCATGAGTAGAGAGAGACTTAGCGATTTTAATGTGTACCTGCACACCAGCACAGTGTGTAAGTATATTTAGGTACAGGTACACATAAGTATAATTATTAGAGTACATATAAAATATGAAGTAACTTTAAAACACTTGAAATTTTGGAAAGTTTCCTGACATAATAGATGTGGTCACGGAAAATGTAAACAAACCGGGTGGGGTGCACCATATTTGAAAGACCGCTTGCCGTACAGCAAATTTTGGTCATAATTTGACATAGCCATATTAGCGGAATGCCGTAAGGCGAAACGCCGTAAAGCGGGGCCTTACTGTATGTATATATATTATAGAACAATCATAAACAATTTTTCATATTGTTTGTTTGTGTAAACAAGTTTTAGGAACATTATGATGATACTAGTGTTTTTGCTATAATTGTGTTACATTCAACAAGTGTATATATGAACATTGCACCATACTTTGGTCTCACAGGCCACAAAAGTTATGTGAAAAAAGAAAATATTAAAAAGAAACAAGAAACCGTCGAATACCGGGTGAGCGGCAGTCGCTGCTGTTGCCATTCACAGCTCATTTTCTGCAAACTTCATGCCTCTATATCTCGGTAAGTACTGATGGGAAAATTTTTTTTTAAGACAAAAACAATCAGAAAAATAATCTTAACATTTTCATAAGAAATTTTTTTTTTTCGAATACTATTTTGCGACACCAGGAGACACTTCAGGATTGGGCCTTTCGACAGCCAAAGGGTTAATGTTTAGAAGGGGAATCCCTTTCCATTAGGACTTTAGGTAGCACAACCTTTTCCGGGGTTACTTCCCTTCTTCTTTTAATGCCACTAGGACCAGCTGACCGTGATGCAGCAACAGCTGACTTTGGTGCAGCAGCAGCTGACCGTGGTGCAGCAACAGATGACGGTGGTATAGCAGCAGCTGTGGTGCAGCAGCAGCTCACCATGGTGCAACAGCAGCTCACCGTGGTTCAGCAACAGCTGACTGGTGCAGCAACAGCTGACCATGGTGCAGCAGCAGCTGACTGTGGTGCAGCAGCAGCTGACTGTGGTGCAGCAGCAGCTGACCATGGTGCAGCAGCAGCTCACCGTGGTGCAACAGCAGCTAACCATAGTTCAGCAACAGCTGACTGGTGCAGCAACAGCTGACCGTGGTGCAGCAACAGCTGACGGTGGTGCAGCAGCAGCTAACTGTGGTACGATAGTACATATTTCTCACCCTTTTTACCACAAGGTTGGCACTAGAAGCTTTCTTTGGGCCCATGGTGGCTTATTTAGCAGTTACATGCACTATAAAAATGGAATAATACAAAATGTATCGAATGTATGCATGCAACCGGCCACCCTGGCTTGTAAACAATGACGGCAGGGCTGGATAGACAGGTTTGGAATGAGTCATGTTGGTCAGAAACAGCTGATGTTGGCGCAGCAGAAGCTGACTGTGGTGCAGCAGCAGCTGACCGTGGTGCAGTAACAGCTGACAGTGGTGCAGCAGCAGCTGACTGTGGTGCAGCAACAGCTGACTGTGGTGCAGCAACAGCTGACTGTGGTGCAGCAACAGCTGACTGGTGCAGCAACAGCTGACCGTGGTGCAGCAACAGCCGACTGTGGTGCAGCAACAGCTGACGGTGGTGCAGCAGCAGCTGACCGTGGTATTTCTCACCCTTTTTACCACAAGGTTGGCACTAGAAGCTTTCTTTGGGCCTTGGTTATTTAGCAGTTACAAGAACTATAAACAATGAAATAATACAAAATGTATCGAGTGTATGCATGCAAGCGGCCACCCCGGCTTGTAAACAATCACGGCAGTCCAGCTGAGGCACTCAGGCTAGATGGACAGGTTCGGGACGAGTCATGTTGGTCAGAAACAGCTGATGGTGGTGTAGCAGCAGCTGACTGGTGCAGCAGCAGCTGACGGTGGTGCAGCAGCAGCTCACCATGGTGCAACAGCAGCTCAATGTGGTTCAGCAACAGCTGACCATGATGCAGTAACAGCTGACGGTGGTGTAGTAGCAGCTCAATGTGGAGCAGCAGCAGCTGACCGTGGTGCAACAGCAACTGACCGTGGCTCAGCAGCAGCTGACTGGTGCAGCAACAGCTGACCATGGTTCAGCAACAGCTGACTGTGGTGCAGCAGCAGGTGACCGTGGTGCAGCAACAGCTGACGGTGGTGCAGCAGCAGCTGACTGTGGTGTAGCAGCAGCTGACCGTGGTGCAGCAGTAGCTGACCGTGGTTCAGCAACAGCTGACTGTGGTGCAGCAACAGCTGACAGTGGTGCAGCAACAGCTGACAGTGGTGCAGCAACAGCTGACCGTGGTGCAGCAGCAGCTGACCGTGGTACGATAGTACATATTTCCCACCCTTTTTACATATGATCGCTTGAGAGATGGTATCTCCTGCTATCTGTTTTTCGTTTATCCACACCAATAACAGTCTCTCAACATCTTCGAGTACATGCGATCTCTGTTTCGAAAACAAACTTGCACCTTTTGCATGAACAGCTTCCTTGATTGCCGTTTTGTTGGCCATAATAGTAGCGATGCTTGATTGGGGTTTGGTATACAACTTGGCCAGCTCCGAGACACTCACTCCACTTTCGCACTTAGCAATTATCTCTTTCTACATTTCCACAGTAATTTTCACCTTTTTTACTGCACGGTTGACACTAGAAGCTTTCTTGGGGTCCTTGGTGACTTATTTTGCAGGTACAATCACTAAAAACACTGTGATAATATGAAATGTTCCGATTGTATGCGTGGATGCGACCTCACTGGCTGGCTTGTAAACACTGGCACCCAAGGGCAGCTCAGACAAATCGCATGAGATGAGATTTTTAGCGTGAGGTGAGGCAAAATTTTTGCATTAAAATGTATTGTATGGTGGATTTAATGGAAGGTGATGCCATCGTATGGTGGGGGTCCACTGTAATATGAAAAATAGAAAAAAAATGTATATCGGCAACACTTCTGCAAGCAGCAGGATTCCATGTTGCAGTCATATGAGCATTCAGTGCCAACTTCTCTGCCTCATATCTCTGTAAGTACTGATCCTAATTTTTTTATTCTAAAACACTTAAAAAAATGTGCTCTTTTTTCTATGAAAAATAAACGATTTTTTTTTTTCAAAATATTCGGGGCGCTGCGCGAGTGAACGTATATAGTATATATACGTTTGGACCATTTAAGGGTTAAAGTGTCCCTGCACACCAGCACAGTGTGTAAGTATATTTAGGTACAGGTACACATAGTATAATTATCAGAGTACATATAAAATACGCAGTAACTTTAAAACACTTGAAATTTTGGAAATTTTCCTGACATAATAGATGTGGTCACAGAGAATGTAAACAAACTGAGTGGGGCATGAAAGACATTTGCCATATAGCAAATTTTAGTCATAATTTGACATTGCCGTATTAGGGAATGCCGTGAGGCGAAACGCCGTTAAGCGGGGCCCTACTGTATATTGGTTATATGAATTAAAAAGTGTAAAATAATAACTAAATTCCATTTAGAAGTTGTTAGTAAAATAACCATTTTTGTGTAAATGGTAAATAGAGTAATCAAATAATAATAATAATAATAATAATAATAATAATAATAATAATAATAATAATAATAATAATAATAATATCTTTATTACTACAAGAACATGTAGAAGGTATACAGGCTTAGCTGACATCGATGAAATACTACTATATAGAAAGCAGCTTGCTATGCAGAGCATTTCAGGCGAATTAGGTCAGTTTTGTCCCATGATGCGACCCACACCAGTCGACTAATACCCAGGTACCCATTTTACTGATGGGTGAACATAGACAACGGGTGTAAGGAAACATGTCATCAGTGGTCAGTGGTCAGTCGTCACATGAGGTCACAGACCCTAAGCTGCTTTGGGGATTAGCGTGGACGGTTACAAAGCATGACTTGCTTCTGCATTGTTTTAATAATTGAGGTTGGAGAGTTGAAGGAGGTCTTGCTTCTCCAGGAGGAGATTAGGAGGCTGAAGGTCCACCTCAATGGGTCTGGGAGAGAGTGTGAGGTGGCTGGAGTTGTGGGGAATGAGGCTTCTAGCAGTGAGGTGCAGTCTGTCTCTCGCTGTGAGGAGGCTGTAGGTGGGAAGGTAGCAACGGCTACCAGCAGTGAGGTGCAGTCCAGCACCTGCTACAAGTGGCGAGTGGTTCCCAGTAAGGGGAGGCGCATCGAGTAAGGAAAGTTAAGAGTGAAGATCTGAAGGTAGGAAATCACTTCTCTGTTCTTCAGGAAATGACTGTACTTCATGGGCCAGTGAAGGAAGGGTACTACTGCCCCTCCTAATAGAGATAAGCGCATTCTTGTGGGTTGGGTGACTCTCAGGTAAGATATATTGACTTTTGCTTTTGTAATAGGAATAAGAAGATGAAATAGAGTGTGCTTCCCGGGAGCTGGTGTTGGGGACATAGTCAACAGGCTGGATAACATCATGTCGGGTAATGGGAACAAGCCCATTATCTGTCCCCAGTGCTGGTGGAAATGAATTGGGAAGGGTAGGAAAAGAAAGCTGCTAGATAAGTACAGTCAGCTAAGATTTCATTAAGTCTAAGGGAGGGATCCCAATCATATGTAGCATCTTGCCTAGAAGGGAGTAGAAATGAATGGTTGTCTAAGGCAATTGGGGTAAATTGCGGCTAACAGATACTGCAAGGAACTTGCAATCCATTCATTGACAACTGGAACAACTTTTATGGCAAACATGATATGTATGCAAGGGAAAGGGGTACATCTCTCTGGGGGTGGGTGGTAGCACTTGCAGACTCGATTGAGAAGGCCATTGGTGAAATACCTATGATTTTAAACTGATGGAAGATAGAGGTATGTGTGTGTGTGGGAAAAGCAGGTTGCAACACTAGGGTTGGAAACAGTAAATGTATAAAAAAGGGATTCAGCATGAAGTTTTAAATAAAAACAATAGGGTCAGGTCAGCAAACAAAGGGGACAGCAGAGGGCAGCAAGGAACTAGCTCCCTTAAGGTTTACTATACTAATAGCAGGAGTGTAAGAAATAAGATAGATGAGCTAAGATTAATTGTAAGTGCAGGAAACATAGATATTATTGCTATAATAGAGACCTGGCTCAATCTGAAAGATAGAGAGATGCCCTCCGAATGTCACATACAAGGCTATAAATTATTCCACACTGACAGGGTCAACAGGAAGGGTGGTGGAGTAGCGATGTATGTCAGAGACAATTTAAATTGTTGTGTTAGACAAGATATAAAATTAGAAGTGAATCTGTTTGGTTACAGCTTCTCAAGGGCCGAGAAAAACTAATTTTGGGTGTGAATTACAGGGCCCCAAATCTTGATAGGGAGTGCAGTAAACTTCTATGGGACGAAATTCATAAGGCATCTACACACAAAAATGTTGTGCTAATGGGAGATTTCAACTATAGACAGATTGACTGGAGCAATTTGACAGGAAATTTAGAGTCAGGTGACTTCTTGATATGACCCAGGATTGTTTTTTAAAACAGTTGTGACAGAGCCAACTAGGGAAATAACCTCCTTGACTTGGGTTTTTGGCCAGTAGGGAAACACTAATTAATAATCTTTAGGTTAATGATGAGCTTGGGGAAAGTGATCACAAATCACTCAGTTTAATATATCATGGAATTCCCCTAAATAATGGCAATCAAGTCTCAGTCTCTGACTTCCGCTTGGCTGATTTCATAGGACTGAAAAATTTCTTAGGTGGGCTGAACTGGAATGACCTGACTAAGGGTCAGGTAGGTGGTGATGGTTGCCGATATGATGCTTTCCAGGGTATAGTTCTAGCTGCTCAGTCAAATTATGTTCCAAATAGGGAAATCAGATCAAACAAAAATGATCCTAAATGGATGAACAATAGATTAAAATATCTAAATGGTCAAAAGAGAGGCATATATAGGCAAATCAAAAGAGGAGAGGGGCAATTAAGAAATCGATATATTCATTTAACCCTTAAATGGTCCAAAGGTATATATACGTTTTTTCAACATCTGAAAGTATGTAAAAAAATGTAGATCTTCTTTTTTGTTTTACATTTGAAAACGTGAAAAAAAACTTTTATCTACATTTTTTTTTGTTATATTTGAAAATATGTAAAAAAAGTAGATCTACTTTTGTAGCACTATGAATCTGAACGTCGATCTGTTTGGACCATTTAAGGGTTAACGAGAGAAATAAAAAAAGGAATTAGAAAAGCAAAGAGAGATTATGAGGTTAAAGTTGCAAGAGAATCGAAGACTAACCCAAAAGGATTCTTTCAGGTATACAGAAGTAAGATCAGGGACAAGATAGGCCCACTCAAAAGTTCCTCGGGTCAGCTCACTGACAGTGATAAGGAAATATGTAGAAGTTTCAACACATACTTCCATACAGGAGGATACCAGCGATATTCCAGAAATGATAAATTATGTGGAACAGGACAATAATAAACTGTGCATGATTAGGGTCACAAGTGACATGGTCCTTAGGCAAATAGATAAATTAAAACCTAACAAATCCCCAGGCCCTGATGAATTGTATGTAAGGGTTCTAAAGGAATGTAAAGAGGAGCTTAGCAAACCTTTGGCTAATCTTTTCAACATATCACTACAAACTGGCATGGTGCCAGATAAGTGGAAAATGGCAAATGTGATACCTATTTTCAAAGCAGGTGACAGGTCCTTAGCTTCGAACTATAGACCAATAAGCCTAACCTCCATAGTGGGAAAATTTATGGAATCAATAATTGCCGAGGCAGTTCGTAGCCACCTTGAAAAGCATAAATTAATCAACGAATCTCAGCATGGTTTTACAAAGGGGCGTTCCTGCCTTACGAAATTATTAACTTTTTTCACTAAGGTATTTGAGGAGGTAGATCATAGTAATGAATATGATATTGTGTATATGGACTTCAGTAAGGTTTTTGACAGGGTCCCACATCAGAGACTATTGAGGAAAATTAAGGCACATGGAATAGGAGGAGAAATTTTTTCCTGGATCGAGGCATGGTTGACAAATAGGCAGCAGAGAGTTTGCATAAATGGAGAGAAATCAGAGTGGGGAAGCGTCATGAGCGGTGTTCCACAGGGGTCAATGTTGGGCCCCCTGCTGTTCACAATCTACATAAACGACATGGATGAGGGCATAAAGAGCGACATCAGCAAGTTTGCCGATGACACCAAAATAGGCCGTTGAATTCATTCTGATGAGGACATTAGAGCACTCCAGGAAGATTTGAGTAGACTGATGCAGTGGTCAGAGAGGTGGCAGATGCAGTTTAATATAGACAAATGCAAAGTTGTAAATGTTGGACAGGACAATAACCATGCCACATATAAACTAAATAATGTAGATCTTAATATTACGGATTGCAAAAAAGATTTAGGAGTTTTCTTTAGCAGTAATCTGAAACCAAGACAACAGTGCATAAGCGTTCGCAATAAAGCTAATAGAATCCTTGGCTTCATATCAAGAAACATAAATAATAGGAGTCCTCAGGTTGTTCTTCAACTCTATACATCCTTGGTTAGGCCTCATTTAGATTATGCTGCACAGTTTTTGTCAACATATTACAGAATGGATATAAATGCTCTGGAAAATGTACAAAGGAGGATGACAAAGTTGATCCCATGTATCAGAAACCTTCCCTATGAGGATAGACTAAGGGCCCTGAATCTGCACTCTCTAGATGTAGAATTGGGGGGATATGATTGAGGTGTATAAATGGAAGACAGGAATAAATAAAGGGGATGTAAATAGTGTACTGAAAATATCTAGCCTAGACAGGACTCACAGCAAAGGTTTTAAGTTAGAAAAATTCAGATTCAGGGAGGATATAGGAAAGTACTGGTTTGGTAATAGAGTTGTGGATGAGTGGAACAAACTCCCAAGTACAGTTATAAAAGCCAGAACGTTGTGTAGCTTTAAAAATGGGTTGGATAAATACATGAGGGGGTGTGGGTGGGTGTGAGTTGGACCTGATTAGCGTGAGCTACCAGGTCGGTTGCCGTGTTCCTCCCTTAAGTCAAGGTGACCTGGCCTGACTAGGATGGGTGCATTGGCTTAAGCCGGTAGGAGACTTGGACCTGCCTCACATGGGCCAGTAGACCTGCTGCAGTGTTCCTTCGTTCTTATGTTCTCATGTCTAATGTTTCCACCCCTTAACTGGGCTGCAGAAAACAACATGAAATTCAACGATGAGAAATTTCAATTACTCCGATATGGTAAACATGAGGAAGTTAAAACTTCATCTGAGTACAAAACAAATTCATTCCACAAAATAGAGCAAAAAACCAACGTCAAAGACCTGGGAGTGATCATGTCGGAGGATCTCACCTTCAAGGACCATAAAATTGTATCAATCGCATCTGCTAGAAAAATGACAGGATGGATAATGAGAACCTTCAAAACTTAGAATGCCAAGCCCATGATGACACTCTTCAGGTCGCTTGTTCTATCTAGGCTGGAATATTACTGCACACTAACAGCACCTTTCAAGGCAAGTGAAATTGCTGACCTTGAAAATGTACAGAGAACCTTCATGACGCGCATAATGGAGATAAAACACCTCAATTACTGGGAGCACTTGAAGTTCCTGAACCAGTACTCCCTGGAATGCAGGCAGGAGAGATACATGATTATATACACCTAGAAAATCCTAGAGGGACTAGTACAGAACTTGCACACAAAAATCACTCACAATGAAAGCAAAAGACTCGGCAGACGATGCAGCATCCCACCAATGAAAAGCAGGGGTGTCACTAGCATGTTAAGAGACAATACAATAAGTGTCAGGGGCCTGAGACTGTTCAACTGTCTCCCAGCATACATAAAGGGGATTACCAATAGACCCCTGGCTGTCTTCAAGCAGGCACTGGACAAGCACCTGAAGTCGGTACCTGACCAGCCGGGCTGTGGCTCGTACATTGGATTGCATGCAGCCAGCAGTAACAGCCTGGTTGATCAGGCTCTGATCCACCAGGAGGCCTGGTCACAGACTGGGCCACGGGGGCGTTAACCCCCAGAACTCTCCCCAGGTAAACTCCAGGTTAACTCCAAGAATCAAACCTGGACCCCTCACTGTGTAAAGCGAGAGCTTTTGCTACCAAACCATAGATAACCACTGGCGAAAATTATTCTTATATTGTTAATATGGTAGCAATATGGTACCAAATTGTTAATATGGTAGCAATATGGAAACATATTGTTAATATGGTAGCAATATGGTACCATATTGTTAACCCTTTCAGGGTCCGTCCCGTAGATCTACTGGCTTTACGTTCAGGGTCCAAACCATAGATCTACGCCAAAATTCTAGCGGCGTCAAATTTAGCGCGATAAGGCTGGTAGGTCTACATCTGAGAGAATGGGTCTGGGTGGTCAGTGTGCACACCATAAAAAAAATCTGGACGCCCGCATGGCATTGTGGGAAAGCCGCCAAAGTAGTTTTGTTCATCGTGCCTGGGGGCAAGGAAGCTCTCACTCCCCACTCACTCTCCGGGCAAATTCTGACTCTCCTCTTCACAACTTAAAGTTCTAAGACTGATGGAAGTGGAGCTGAAGAGGAATTCTAAGGTTTTGAACCATATGGTACCCTTGTGCCATATGTACAATGGTACCACATGGTACAATGGTGCCATCTCATACAATGGTATCATATGGTGCAATGGTACAATGGGACAATGGTACCATTAAAAGG
>NC_069429.1:27000269-27029007 GCF_026875155.1 Cherax quadricarinatus
TAACTTTTTTTTAAAAAAAGGTCTCAATTTTCAGAGAGCTATTGTCTGTCTCAAGGGGATTTTGGTAATCTGCCGGGTTTAATGAGACCTTTCACTAAAATGATTTTCTCACTAAGAGAGGGATTTGTTTCAAAGGGTGAGTTTTATCATCCAGACTGGAAATGATTATTCTCGCGAAAGAACGGCATATTTTTTACAAAAACGCTCCACTAGATGCTCTTGCCTGCCCGCTAAAACCAGCAACAAGTATTCTTGCAGGCTCTCTGAAAATATTCAACTCTTCCTCTGTAAAGGTACAGACCTTGTCCATCTTCCCATCTCAAATGAGCCTTTTTGTGGAAGAATCATCTTATATATAAACATTTCTTTTTAGTTCAAAGCAGAGGGGAGGGGGGAGTTTACCCAGGTGATGAAGTTTAACAATCCCAGCATGTCCTTCTCCCGCCAGAAGACCATAGAAAAAAAGCCGACCGACAGTGAAGGTCGTCTGGATATTACGCAGTTTCACTTCCTCGGGCGGGGGGGCCCCTACGCCAGGTGGCGGTGGGTAGAATGGAGGTCACAGACAAAGAGAAGCAGGCTCCGCCACTTTCTGCCAGCTGATGCCTATTTATTTATTTTTATTTTGGGGAAAAATATATTATTATTATTATTATTTTTAAGAATATTTAGTTTTGGCGATGGTCAGAATCTATAAATTAATCTTTCCCTCGCCTCGGCTTTATACAAATGGGAAATTCACAGGACTATGGAAAATTTACGTAATCCTCCCTACTTGCCCGGTCTAAATTTTATTTTTTCGTTGGGGGAAAAGAGTTCTTCCCAAAGATTTTATCCCTCTTACTTTATTGACAATAAGAAATCTTTTCTAGATTATATTTATAATATATAGACTTGCAGGGATTTTTGTTTAAAAGATTCTCGTGAAAATAGAGAGAGATGAGTGAAAAACTGTCCCTCTTTTTGGGGAAAATTTTTAGCACCTTATGAGTCGCTATCCTAAAAGCGAGCTATAAATACGCTCACCTTTTTGTCTAGGGCGAAAGGTGCTCTTCCCGCTCACTCAAGAAAGTTACCAGCTTAGATTAGAGCAGGTAAAAATTCTCTATCTATGGGAGATTAAATTATTATCTATAATTTAAATAATTTATGGAATAGAGAGTAGAGGGGTGTATTTACAGATATGACTCGTTCACCCAGCTCGCAGATGCCACTATGCGGGCATTTATACCCTCAGGGATGCAGCTCACCAACACCTTTCTCCTGTAGTTTCTGCGGGCTATCAGTGTGTGTGGCGAATGTCACAGCTCATCCGCAGGGATGCGTGGACAGGTGAGATTCACAGTTTATTGCTCTGAATTGATGTTTTCTTAAAAATCCTGCCTATTTTCAGATAATGAAATAAGTCTTTGAGCTAATAATAATTTTTTCCAACAGTTGGGGCGGGGCAATACTCCAAGCAGATGATCGCGGGGGCGGGCCAGGAGAAAGGAGGTCAGCGCTCTTTTCTTAATCAATTATTTTTTATTAACATGTCAAACATTTTTAAGATATGTTTATAAAGTATCTCACTACAAGAATAAAAATTTTTGAGAAAACCGCATATATCCATAGATTGCTTAGCTTCTCCCAGTTTTATACTTTAACAGTAACTTTTTTTTAAAAGATTGCTAGAGTTTATAAATTAGTCTAGATGGATCTAAAACAAAATAATAAATAAATATAACTTTCTCTAATTATACTTATGCAGATCGTCTGTGTCGTCCGATGAATCTTCGTCAGTAAACACTCCACAAGAGCAAGTTGACCGATTGACCCGGTCCCAGTGGATGGGAGACCAGCGCCACAAGTGACAGCTCCTCTTCCCAGGATCATTTCTACTCTTTCTTGGGTTCCCCCTCTTCTGCTAATCGAAGTTTCACTTAGGTAAAAAAATTTTTTGTTCAGATGAGGAAAGAGAGTGAAATGGGAGTCGATATCCATTTCAGAGGAACCCACACGTTACGAGTCGGTCGGAATGTGTCAAGGTCTCTACTGTCGATATATATTTCAATTTCTGCCTCTCATAAACACGACCCCAGATTATTTCTTCAGTCCTTCGCAACAACATTTATGAGGCACATATTACTGATTTTCACTGTTCTATCAGGACGAGCACTTTATGAAAATGCTCTTAGGATTTATGACGCATGTCCGTGAGCCCAATTTTGCGCAGACAGTCGCTACTGGGAGAGGATGACAGTCGTGAGCATTATATAACTTTTCCCGCGCAACTAGGTTACACGGAGATGATATATCTCGGCTCTTACGGAATGGAGGCATTACCTTAGCATGCGACTAGAAACTGAAATTTCATCGGGCGAGGATCAGGTTCATACTAGATTATATAAAAGGGTTTTCATATTGTAATATGCAAGAATGGGAGTTGCGTGGAT
Source organism: Cherax quadricarinatus (assembly GCF_026875155.1). Lineage (NCBI taxonomy): Eukaryota > Metazoa > Arthropoda > Malacostraca > Decapoda > Parastacidae > Cherax > Cherax quadricarinatus. The sequence goes on from NC_069429.1 coordinate 27,002,705, forward strand.
ACTAGGAGACTATTATAGAATATCCCACATCTTTACGGGGAAAAAATCAGATATTTAACCGAGTGGAGTAAAAATTAGCTGTTTTTATACAATGTCTGGCGGCCTCCTTTTTTCTCTGTCGTAGACTTGGCTGGGCTGGTATAAAATCAGACGATATATTTATCTAGATGTGATCAGCCTTCAGAATTTGTCAATTACTCGCGAGTGACTTCCATGTCCAGTGGAGTGACAGTGACATCCACTAACTCGAGTCTGACAACAAAATATCAATATTTATTTATTGCTTAACGTCTCATGAAGGGACCTTCATGTACTTTATGTCGTAGGGGTAGTAAATAAAATATTCCTGGTAGTGCGACCTGTTATTGTTGGGAAAGGACTCATGTAGCTTTAATCAAACAACTTCCAGAAATATATGAGAATTTTCTCCAGAAAACATTCACGCAATAAGCCATTTTGACTTGAATTGTTTATTTCAAGGAATATAGTGCATTTGATTATAAACTCACTTCCAATTCATGCGACAACAACAAAAGTGATTTTTCCCCAGCTGGAAGCGTTTGTAAATTCAAAATACTCCAAAGGGCTACTTGCCTCTCATACTGCCTTTGTGGATTTAGGAAGCTTTATCTCGATAATTCGTAAGCCAGACGGGGGTAATAACAGCTAGACACGTAGCAGTAAGTTATGGGGCTCTATATTTGATAGACAGAAATAGCACTATAATAGATAGTATGTCCATCGGGGGGTTTACAGTGTATTGTCTTATGTATGATAGACTTTCGTCTTTATGGGATTGGATAAAGGTAATTGAACATTCCCTGTTATCCCACTTCATATGACCAGGGAGCTGCATATTACATTTTTGCCATACAGAAGAAGTGAAACTTCTGTCATCAGGACTTTACTCTTACCCAAAACCAAGGTGTGGCATCATGACCATCAATGCCTAAGGCCTAATTATATTAGGAGCACTCTCCAATAATTGCAAATTAAGGCAAGAAAAATTCAGTAAATATTTGCCTGTTTTATTCATAACCTATCATATGATATGGCTTTGATAATTAAAGGAACTAAAGTGTTAAAGCCCCAATCAATGTTTTAATGAAAACTGGATATAAATTCCTAAAGGTAGAAATAGGGCAGCACTACGTTTCCTGGATAGTCTACGCCTTCTTGTCCGCTGGTTTGGCCTAGTTTGCTTTCAGGGCACATAGCTTCCAAAATCACCCTTGAAATTCATGAGGCGTTGATGGTCATCTACCCCCGAAATGTTGGGGGAAGCTTATTAACGGCAAACAAGTGTTCCTTATGATATTGCAGCTCCCCAGGGAAAGGCTCGGAAGAGAAGAATGACTTTACCCCCAAAAAGAGCTTTCTACAGTTCTCTGTCTAAGAAGCATATTAGCCAAGAGGAAATTCGATCATGCTCATCTGGTTTGGGAGGAAAACAGCTTGTCAACTCTAGGAGACTATACTTAGTATATCTAGCTGTGATGTAGGCCTTCTGGCTGACATTTTAACCTTGCATAGGAGATTTATTATACAACATCTTAATCTAGATGTTGTTCACTATGTGTCTCTACCCGGCTTCTGCCTATGATGCCTTCTTAAAAACCAGTGGAGTGGAATTGGAGTAATTACTGATCAGGAGCTTTTAATAACATCATCAGTCTAATATAAGAGGCGGCTTCACTACTGATGTTAGGACGTTTGCTCAGGCCAATACCAGTTCATTAATCCCAATTTTGATGGAGTAAAAACTTAGTAAAAGTAAATTTTTGCTATACAGGGATTTTAATTCTCTTTATGGTTCTTGCATGACTGAGGGCTGCCCTACGCAAACATTCGAAAACTCTCACCCGCAGGAATTGGCGAGTTTCTCGCAAATGGCAGTCTTCTCCAGAAGAATCCTCAGACTCTATAAAAGGTTACTGGCTTCGTATAGACACCTCTAGGAAATAGCCAGAATTAGCTCGCTACACGGATGGACTTACCACTATGTCTTATCACAAACAGGATAACATTAGATGATCGTTCTGAGTACAGCAAAAAAGCTATAGGCTATCGTAATCAAAACTACCCCGCGTAAATATACTAAATTGTGGGGGACCATTCTCCCCAAAACGAAACTACCCTAATATCATTGCCTTTATTGCAGTTGTTCTTGGAGATAGTCTACAAATTGAGAAAAATTCATAGCCTATATGAATTCTCACAAGGAAAAATATTTCTGGACGGGCTTTGTTGAAACGAACGTGAGGAACGCAATAGTGCACTGGTAAGACTGTCAGCGGAGTCATTTAAATTGTTGACCAAATTCTGTATTCGGCAAGGACATTGTTTAATCATCAAAATATGCCAATAAAACGAAGCTCATAACATCACGGGAGCATTTTTGCGAGCGTGAGTAAGCCACTATTAAGAAAGCCATAAAGCTTTCAGAAAAAAAGTATTGGTTACGTCGGGACGCCAGCCATTAAAAACTCACTTACCTAATTACCATAGGTACCAGATACTAGACTTGCCAAATTTTAAGCTGTACCATTTTGGTTATTGATTCTTTAAGAAAAATTACCAGACAAATTAAAACTAAATCTATTCAGATTTACCGATAGTGTCATCCGCCTGTTTAGAGGGCACAAAAAAACCTTACTGATGAAATCCAGTAAGGAACATTGAGGGAAATGGATAGACTCATCTAATTTCCCCACAGATCATCCTCTCTACAATGACTCAGGAAGGGATTCTAGGCTTACTTAAAAGTGAGGTGGGGGACCGCCTTTATTTCAGAAATAGTCTGTGATTAAACCCAAAATGCGTATAGCATCACTGCTAGCAGATAATAAACAACACTATCGCTGCTGAAGGAGTTCCTCCAGTCTGAAACAACAATTAGTAACTCATAATACCTTTAGAAGTGTGCTGGAAGACGGTTCTAAAACATACCTTCCAATATAGTCAATATTAGAAATTTAAAAGGTCAGATGACACTATCACACTAGGAAACGAGGGTCTTAGCTCATTTGATGATAAGCGCTTTTACTTGATGCCTATCACTCTGTATCTTATGGTCATCCAATGCCAGAGAGAAACAAAGTTTAAAATTATTTTAAAGATTAAAACAGAATGACAAAGTTGGGAGGAAGACGGAAAGAAGCTCAATAGCAGTAATGAAGAAGGGAGTACAGAAGAAGAAGAGGAACTAGGAGATGAGAGACAGTTGCAATCTTTGCGGGAAGAGAAAAGAAACCGTTTAAGAGATTTTTTCCCAGGGTCAAGCATCGACGCGGGAGAGAGGTAGATCTTCCGCCACTGCCTCGAGGTTTCACGCTCTTAGAAGCTAGCTGTTCTGAGGGAGAGGAGGAAATAAAAACAATGTAATGTTAACTAATAAATATATTTGCTAAGAGAGACTTTCTTTTGTTTTCCCCTTTGATAAAATAGGTTATTATCCTTTTTCACACAGATGCCCCCGATTGTAGCCGGGAGGAGCGGCGGCAGGGTCTGATAATCACACCCGATGACCTCCAAAGAAGCAGGCCCGCCGCCAAAACACTCCATCAGAGGAGGCCCCAGTCACCTGATCCTTTGTACTGCCTCTCTCTCCCATCTTCTCGGTGCTAATAGAGTTTGGGGAGTCAGGAGTGATCATTACTTCTACTTCTGTTCCTATTCAGTAATAAGACTATCTATCCCCTTTGGGTTGATTTAAACATATTAAACTCCTACCCTGTCAGCCTAAGGTCCTACAGACCCCCCCCCCATTATCTCATATTTTTCCATGGTCATTATCCCGGAATCCGGTTCCCTCGGGGCGACGGCTGCCATCCATTTACCGCGTTCCTTTTAATACCAGCAGTGTTGTTGTGAAGTAGCAACAGTGCGTCTGTGAGTCGCTAGGCCCGGGTAAGGGGGGGGGGGACTCCCTCGGAGATGGTAAGCTTGTACCCAGTCACCTGAATCCTTTGTACGTCTCTCCATCTATCAGAGTGATTGAGTTTTGGTGAGTCAAAAGTGATCATTACCCTACCTTCTTTAATTAGTAATTACACAGAAATAAGCCTCTCTCTTCTCTCATCCCCTTGGGGGTGGTTTTAAACATATTAATCTTGTACCCTGACAGCACCTGAGCTTATGAAGACAACCCATTATCACATTTTTTTCCACACTCATTATCATGGGAATCGGGCCACCTGCACACTCTGATCCTTTTTTGTTAATGCCTCTCCCATTCTATCAGAGTGATTGAGTTTGGGTGTCAGAAGTGATCACTTCACCTACCTTCCTATACTTTGTAATTACACAGAAATAAATCTCTCTATCCCCTGGGGGTGATTAAGACATATTAACTTGTACCCCTGACATGCACCTGTGTTATGCAGACACCAATTATCACATTCTTGTTCCACACTCATTATCCCGGAATCTGCCACCTGCTCACCCGAATCCTTTGTTCTACTTTATGTACCTACTTATTAATGCATAGGAATAAGTCTCTCTATCCCCTTGGGCCATGATTAATCATATTAAACAATTACCCTGTCATGCAAACCACATCATTATCGCTTTTTTCCATGGTCATTATCCGGCAGTGTTCCTAGATCGACCAATATATACTACTGGTATAGGGTACACAAATTTAATCGGTCGTGTGGTGGATGATAATTAGCCCAATTAATTACTAGCACATGGGTGGCTAGGATTTATACAAGATTAAAGTGCAAGAATTAACTCTCACAAGGAGTCTTAATAAGTTGTATAATTGGTGATTATTAATTCCCTACCATGGCTGGGTCTGAGGAGTTAGCTGTGGCTGGCAACGCTCCATAGCATCCCCTCCGGAACGCCTTCCCACCCCCCCCCCACCACCCCGCTCGGGAGGCGATCATGCTCTCTCTCTCAACTCATACACTCAACGTGTAGGAGTTTAATGGAGTCAAGAGAAACTGGTTCCTCCTCCCTGTATGAATTTTAGCTACACCCTAGATCGCTACCTTAGAAATAATAGTATGAATTTATATATCACTGAAAACCCAGCAGCATGCGTACAAGGGACTGGCTTGTATACGACGCCGATCTTCTTGGAATTGATATGCAGAGCGCTAGCTGAAGGGGGCGCTGCTGCTATCAATATTATGAAGTGCGCCGACCCACCATTGTGTCCTGCAAAACTAAGGCTTTAGATAAGCAGGTAAAGGGCCCTGTTGGTGCCTCAAACAAATCGTTGATGGTCAACCTAGTATAGGAGGCGTATTCAGTGGTGTGTCTTCCATAACTCCCTGTTGGGGTGGCGCCGGGAGGTTTGAGGGTCTCGCAGTCGTAGAATCACTACTTTGTTTCTATCTTATAAAATAAAAATGGTACGAGGGTTGTTTTGGTCTATCTTTAATAAAGAGTCAATTACATGCTAGGATGATCTTGCAAAGTGTGTTACCAAAATTTATGCATTTAAAGGGGACAAGTAAGGGGGAGATGCCGCTGTTATCATACAAGATTTCCCAAATGTAGCTGACTCCCTATAGTGGGCAGTTGACTTTTGGAGGGACACTTATGTTAACTTGGAGCAAAGTAGGCGGATCTTGTAGCTAATTTGGCTAGTTTGAAGAATTCCAGATCAACCGCAACAGCTTTACAGCATTTTAGGATAAAACTAGAAAGCACTCTTTTAGGCCTTGAGTAATATGATTGGGAGGGAGCAGGAGAGGTGTGAGTGCCCTTAATTCAGAATAAATGAACCACAAGTCAGTAGAGTGCTATCTAACAAGATAGCACAAGGGTTAGTCGGGTTGGAAGAAATTAAGAGGAGGACTGCAGGAGCTAATTCCCAACTGCAGACCAGCAACCCAATTACCCTAGGGAAATACCACGTCTACAGCCCCAGTGCACCTGTCAAGTTTCACAAAAAAGGAGGGGAAAACTTTATCCAATTTCATTAATCATTAGTCACCTACTAAACGGGGTGGTTACGTAGGCCACATATCAAGTGACAGGGGTCAGTAATAGTGGTTCTCCACATCAAAGCAAGAGGAGGAAGTACCACAATAAGGGTAGCCCAGTTGATAAGAGGTCAGGCAAAGAAAGGAGAGACGGTATCTTCTGCAATGGTACTCATTTCTCTAAGAACTGTAATGCCTATAATTCATGGGAAGTTAAAGTGGAAAGATTGGAAGAGCTTGCTAGATGTATCAGGTGTCTAGGAAATCATAATGTAAGGGATTGCCGTGCTAATTTGCACCATTGTTATCAGTGTAACAAGGGAAGACACCACATAGCTATGTGTAAGGGTGGATCTAATCGTAATAATGGTAACAATAGTACTGATAGTGATAATAACCCGGACACAACAGTAGCCAACGTAAAGATTACAGCTAATGTCGGTAATGATAGCCTAGCTGAGGTAGCTTTACCTGTGTTGGATGTGGTGATTAATGATAAACGGCGTAAATCCAAAACTGTAACAGCATTACTGGATCAGGGATCACAATGTACCTTCATAAAACATAATTGCCTTAATGGGATGAAGGTACAAATGGGAGATCCTGCTATACTCAAGTTATCTGGCTTTCTCTCGAATAAGAAGGCCCAGTCATACGACACTGTTTATGTAACTGTCAGGCTGGGCAATGAGAGAAAACGTATTAATGCCGTAATTGTGGATAGGCTCCCAGAGAAAATATCTACAATAGGGCTTGGTAATGCTACTGAAAGGCTTTCAAGTAAGGTAAATTTGGCACCTTCTTGTATAAATAATGATTCTGTGGGGCCAATAGATATTTTGATAGGTAGTGACCATTATGCCACTTTGTAAAGGGTTATGACAAAGAAATGCGGAGTCACCCTTCTAAGGACCGCAGGAGGTCACGTGATGTATGGCAGGCTTTCCTCGTATGATAATGAATTACTGGAGGAAGCCATAAATACAGTTACGGTGTGTCTTACTCATGAAAGTATCACCCCAGTATAAAATATACTTCAATAGAGGATGAAGTTGAACCTGTGTATAAATTATGGGAATTGGACAGCATAGGGATCAATGTAAATGAAGAAAGTCCAGATGATTCCTTTGCTCAAGAACAATACCAGAAGGATGTTAAATTTGAATCTGGACAATACTGGGTGAGACTTCGTGAAGCTGAACCATCCAGATCTACCAACTAATTATCGGATGGCGTATGGACAATTAAAGGCTCAGCTCCATGAACTGAGCAAGACACCAGAACTGTTGACTGCTTACGATGATATAATTAATGAGCAGTTAAATAATAAATTCATAGAGGAGGTACCTCCCGAGCAAGCCCAGATTTATGGTCACTATTTGCCACATCACGGAGTGAAGAAGGATTCTAAGACCACTCCTCTGAGGATTGTGTTAAATTGTAGTGCCAGGAGTAACAAAATGTACTAGTTTGAATGACTGTTTGGTGACAGGTCGTCGTTGACGGAAAAAACTGGGAGACATATATTAAACTTCAGGGTTAAGAATTATGCCTTTATGGCGGACATAGTAAAGCTTTCCTGAGAGTGGGTCTGCAGGAGGCTGACCGGGATTGCACTAGGTTCTTAGGGCCCCGAGAATCCTAGTGACCCACTTAGTCCCCTGAAGACTTTTCGCTTCAGGAGTGTATTGTTTGGTGCTAGCTCCAGTCCGTTCCTACTCCAGGCAATGATAAATGCACACCTTAAGCATACGGGTGGTCACTGAGTGGAGTTAATGGGTAAACAATTTATGTGGACAATTTCCTGGGGGTGACGTCTACTGAAGTGGAACTAATGAGCATATATGAAGGGGCTAATGAAATAATGCAAGGTGCAAATATGCCCCTGAGGGAATGGAACAGTAATTCGTCCAGTTTAAGGGCTCAAATAAATAAAGACAACCCTGGAGTTGAAGTGTCTAAATATAATAATGTGCTGGGACTGACTTGGGACACAGAGAGAGACTTGTTATCGTTAAAGTCTAATAACTACAGCACATGCCCAATAAATTAACCAGAGAGTCTTACTTGCAGAAGTTTCAAAATGCTTCGATCCACTAGGCTTAGTATCCCCACTTACCATAAGAGGAAAATTGTTGATACAAGAAGCATGGAAGCTTAAGTGTGCTTGGGATGAAACCCTACCTGAGGAATTTGTTGAAAGGTGGGAAGAACTAATAGGTGAATATGTAAAATTACCAATGTTGGAGTTCCCATGTAATGTGGCCAGTCAAGATGGAGAAAATGTACTCCACATTTTTTGCGATGCTTCGAAATTAGCATATGGAGCAGTCGCTTACCTTCAATGTAATAGTGCCATTTCTCTTGTTATGTCTAAGGCTAAGGGGTGACCTAACGTTAGCACATGAACTTTTTTATTTTTTGTTCGATTTCTTTCATTTTTTTGTACGTAAAGAAGCACCTTTCGATAGTAATGTGACCAAGTTTCAATAAGATAGCTCAAAAAACAACTGAGAAAAAAATTATTTTCTAATAATTCAAATTCAAATTCAAATTCAAATTCAAATTTTATTCTCTATAAGGATTACAATGCCGAGTTTACTAATAATCATACATATTGAACAGTAATTTCGTAATGGGACTTGGAGAAACTGTTTTGGCATTATCTACGCATAAAACAATGCTAAACTTTATTTCCAATGGACTCCGAACTGTAATTTATCCTTTCTTTATTCTTAAAAAAATAAAGTTTGCATGTTTTTGACATTCAGCCAAATATCTTGACTTTTGCCCCCACAAAAATCAAAAACAAATTATGATATCTCAAAAAGGCCTCCATTTGCTCGTAAAACAATCTTTCCTTTATGTTCTCTGTGAATTTCATTACATTCCTACTATTATTAACGAATTTACTGGCTCATATATGTGAATAACTTACTTCCGAGATAATCCGTGAAACAGCCGGACCACTGATTTTTTTTTTTTTCGAGAAAATAGCATTTTTCTCAGCATTACGAGTGTATATCATAGTTACCCCATGTTCGTTTTCTTTAATATAAGGACCCTGGAGTTGAAAGAAGGAGAATGGAAGCCATTCCTGAGGATGGGAATCTATTATTCCAGAGGGAGCGCTCTGAGAATATGCCATATATTATTCATTCTGGAGTATTTACCATATTTCTTTGTTATTTATATTGTTTATTATGTCATATTAGATCAATTGTGATAGATAAATAAGCCGTAGAAGCTATAATAGCGTTATATTGAAGCATATTCCCCGGCCACCCCGAGACTGGAATTTTCCATGACATCAGCAAAATGGTGTCGGGAGATTCCTGGTTGGCTGGAACTCTACGGATAAGTCCCACCCACTGTATTATGATGCCATTAGTTTAGTTTAATATGTTTATTATGCACCCCATACCCATCCTGTGGGCGGTAGTCAAAAGATTACAGAGGTACATAATTGGTCCAGGGACTGGACTCCAAAGTTTTGATAGCTGAGCAAGTTACAAAGGTAATGAGCTCCAGGTAGAGCTGGTCACAATCATGACAAGTTTCAAAGGTAATGAATGATAAACACGTTATGACATGATTACAATCATAGACAAATTACAGAGTAATGAGCAGTTAACAAATATAGTAGGGAATTCATCCAATGCCCCAACAACAGATGTTGCTAGGTGCCTGTCTCTCCTCGGCAGACAGCCATTGCAAACAGCAGCAAGTTGCCCAGGGATCTGCTGCTTGCACGAGCACCATCGACCTTCCCCAAGAGGTCCAAGAAGCCAGTGACTCCGTTAGCAGCCCGATGGAGAGCTGCCCTAGGGACATGTCAGCATCCTGGTGGATGCCAAGTTGATTGAAGATCCCAGGCCCTCGTGTGTACGGATGTTGAAGCTTGAGGAACTGAGTACACACTGCCTGTGGCACACCTGGCAACTGCCTCGCGGTCGAACTCCACGATGCTGTCCCTGTAGTGGAAGTTCCTGTGAGCCCGGCACTCCCTGCGGCTGCAGTACTATTGCTGACATCGTGGGTTAGGGGAGAAGTACCCTCTACAGATGGGGTGGCGCTGGGAGTTGGGTGGGTGAGGCGGGGGAGTCGGGCAGGGGTGAGGCGTTATGAGAGGGTCACTGTTTACTACACACGCCCTCCACCTCCCCCCCAGCGGAGAGGGGGGGAGGCGCTGACTGGTCCTGACTCTACAACACCAAACCCTCTTAAAACTGCACAACACTTCAACTATTTACGCTGAAACAATGCCAAATCTTCAATTACTATCTTAGAAAGTATAATACAATAAATACACGGAAAAAAAACAGAAAAAAAAGAAAATTGACGACAGGTGAGCACACCTGCCGCAGGTGGTGACGTCACCCTAGGTGTTTTAAATGACCATAATTCCTTGTAGGAATGTCGTAGAACAATGATTCTGGTACCAATGTGTTGCCAGAGAGTTAAGCTATTTTTCTATAAGATTAACTCAATTTGTGAATTTTTCGACAATTTTTCGTTCTCGCATGTGCTAACGTTAGGTCACCCCTAAGGTGGCTCCAATCAAATCACGTACCTTACCTCAGTTGGAATTAACGGCCATTTATGTAGGTGTCAAATTAGCCAATTATATGAGAAATAAATTGCGAGAGATAAATATCAGCGACACCGTAATTTGGTCTGATAACAAGGTATCCTTACAATGGATTCGTAATGGTAACAGTAAGATTGTGTATGTACAAAACAGAGTCGCTGAAATCAATCAAATGCAGGAGAAATATAACAGTTTGGGTCAGGATAAGTTAACCTTTAATCGCATTGTTTGCCAGAACTAAGTGGAGCGGCAGCGGCAACAGGAACCTTGTCCTCTATTTTTACTTCTACCTGAGGTTCCCAGCAGCCCAGTGATGTCCTAATCAAGACCCGCATAACACTAACATGTGTGGATACCCAGAATGATATAAAGCAACTGCAGAAATCACCCAAAAGTTCACAAATTTACCAACTAATAGGACTCGTACTAGCAACTCCTACCCCGCTGCCACTGAAGTGATACTCCACAACATTCACCCATCACCCATTGCCTACTATTCACCCGAAGCCACAGCCAATGGACAATGGTCAGAACAATAAAAGAAGATCCAGTAACCAGCTAAGGACTCCTAACATCAAAGGTGAGAGCAGTAATAACACGAGGAAAACTTGTGGTACTGCCAGCCAGGACACAACCCTCATCACCCACCGACACCATCACAACACACGACAGACAACAACAAACATGGCTGCCGCTACAGTCCAAGATAACTCCTTCCCAGTATTTGATGTCAAGAAGATCACCGACCCAGAAATAGCTAAACTCCTTATGATTCAGAACCAAAAGATCACAAAACTAACTCAAGAAATGCAGGAACTAAAGGCTAGCAATGCTGATTACCTCAACAAGATCACTGCTCTAGAACATAAACTAGACACTCTAGAACAACAAAGCAACACCCACACCCGGTCCCTAGACACCATCAACACTCTAAAAGACCAAGTCACCCTACTTACTACCAACATTACAGAGGAAAGATCAAGAGTGGACCAACAACTTGCCAATGTCATAACCAACTTCCAAGACCATAATGACCAACAACAGCTATCTGACACTGTTGCAGTTAACAGCAAACATCTCCCACCCACAGTCACCCAAGAGACCTGCATGGACACCACCCTACAGCAAATCAAGGACCACCTTTGCCTTAACATACGTAGTGATGACCTAAAGGATTGCAAACTGATGGGCTACCAAGCAGGTAAAAAAACAGTGCTGTTAAAATTCCAAACTAGCCTACAAAGAAACAACCTACTAAAAACATCTATTTCTATGAAAACTGATGTTTACGTCAATGATGCCTTACCAAAACAAGACAAAACCTTCTTTATCAGCTAAGAAAATTACACTATGCCCAAAAAATCCACCAGTGCTTTGTGAGGGATGGAAAAATAGCAGTTAGGAAACAGCCCACTGGGAAGAGATACTTCATCTCCACAGAACACGACCTTAAAACTTTCCTAAGTGAGGCTGGATTAACAGAATCAGAGTAAAGTGCAGATAATACCCATAGTCCACCGTTAGAGTTATATTGTCATAAATTTGTGCCCCCCTAAAATTCTAATACCCCAACTACTTTTGATTGTCATTGTTGTATTCAACGACCATTCTACCTCATAGTCTTAATTGTATTTAATATCTACAGAATCTATCTCCTTTTTTACAACTTACCACATCACTGTTCCATCTTATTTTATTATAAACTAACCATAACTTGTCTTCAATAATTCTACCTCACTTTAAAAAATACTCAATTGCCCAATTTTATTCTAAATCCCTATTATTGCCCAATTTTACTTTAAACTATATTGATCAAACTTATTGTAAACTTCTTTTATTGACCATTTTTATTCCATACTTTTTTAAACTAGTATTTTCAACTACAACTTTTATATTATACTGTCTACCATCTTACTAGCATATTATATCCAAGTCATTGCCATTTTTATTTTTATCCTGTCAATTTAAAATCTAATTATACTCTAATTCTTGTAAACAACTTATATAAGACCTTAGTGCAATTACAATGTGAGAGTCTTGTTCCTTTATTATATTATTAGATTAATCACAGTTTTACTCTAGCTCATTCTAGGTCAATACATAGTCAATACCAAATTCACTATACTAGACCATAGTGCAATTACTAGTGAGAGACTGGTGCTATTTGTAATTTGTATTTTTATATTATTAGACTAAACCTAGTTGTACTATAGCTCTTTCTAGCTCAATACATAGTCAATACCAATTCACTATATTTGACCATAGTGCAATTACTAGTGAGAGACTGGTGCTATTTTAATTTGTATTTTTATATTATTAGATTAAATTCAGTTGTACCTAGCTCATTCTAACTCAATACATAGTCAATACCAAATTCACTTATTAGACATAGTGCAATAACTAGTGAGTGACTAGTGCTATTTTTAATTTGTATTTTTATATTATTAGATTAAACCTATTGTACTATAGCTCATTCTAGCTCAAACATAGATCCACAAAAGTCATTATTAGACCTTAGTTGCAATTACAAGTGAGAGTCTTGTTCTATTTTAATTTGTATTTTTATATTACTAGTTTATACCTAGTTGTACTTTAGTTCATTCAGCACAAACACATAGACAACATCAACTTCATTATGTGTAGTAGTGACTATATCCTACATGACCAAAATACTCTAGCTATATACTTGTCCAAACTTCCTACCACTTACAGATATCAGTACTAGAACTCAACACACAACTCAGGATATAAATAACCATAATTTAAACCTAGAAGATGATTGATCACATTGACCCTGATCTAAACCTCCATAATCTGACACCCAATCAAAACCTATTGGAAAGTAACTGCCTTTATTTTAACGCATCACAAGCCACCACTATCCTAAACAATGCTAAAAGTCTATCAGTACTTAACTACAAACATCAGGTCCTTAAAGCAAACACTATGATGACCTACTTGCATCCTTGTATCTCTAAAGTACTCCCTTCTCCTCCATTATTCTTACTGAGGACCTGGTTTAAGCAGGACACAATAGATATATACCCTTACCAGGAATACCACAGCAATTCACAATCTGCAGACCAAACAAGTTGGGGTGTGGTATTGCATCTATTTACTCTAACCAATTATCTTGTCTTAAGCAACATCTTGCTTTAGTTGATGAATATGGGGAATACATTTTTGCATAATTTTACTGTAAAAAACCTTATGACGCCTATAACAATCCGGGTGCCATTTTCGGATACCTCACACAAACATCCCAAATTTCAGTGAGAAATTAAAAGTCTCTTATTAACAAACGACAATGAATAAGCACCACTTTTCTAGCTGGAGACTTTAATACATTCAACCTTGGGCTTACTAGATGGTCAGCCTGTAACTGATTTCTTCAACTATATGAACAACACACTTCTCATACCAACAATACTAAACCAACCAGGCTCACTGAGACAAGTGCAGCCATAATAGACCACATATTGGACCAATGTACTAAGCCCCTTAAGAATCAGGTTAATTCACAGAAGAACCTACAGACCAAACCTTTACCATACCTTCCTCATGACAAAACATTAGTCAAACACCACTTGAATACACAAAGGCTCATTTTGGACTCCATGACGAGGCTCAGCAAAGGAAGTTCACTGCTGACCTAGAGGACTGTTGATTGCCTTCAGAAATTCTCAAAGTCCCCAATGGTATTGATGACTGGACAGACATTTTCATTAATCAAATTTCCTTAGTCTATTACAACAAAAAATTGGTCCTATAAAAACAAAACAGATCACAAACCAAACGGCTGGTTGCCTTGCTTAACAGCACCTTTCTGAAATCCATTGACAAGAAACACCAATATTGAAAAGCAATATGACGGGTTAATTCATAATGAGATTTTAAACACTTGTCAGCAGCTTCTCACAACAGTAATAAAGAATGCCAGAAAATCTATACTACTCCAAGTAGGTTCACAGACACTAGAGGAGATATAAAAAAAGACCTTGAAAAACACTCTCTCAGAATTCTAGGGCCACAAATCTTGAGAAAAACCAAGAAATATTGTCCTAACTAAACCTAATGATACACCACTTACAGCACACTGACACAATCTAACAAGATAAAGACTTCTTCTCAAAACCATAGGATCTAATATAGCCAGTAAAATCCACTACCAATGCCCATGCGGGGACTACCTAGGATGGGAAATTTCCTAATTCATTCTATATTGCACCATCTGCAGCCCACGGAAGTCACTGAGATTATAAAGTCACTTAAAATAACTTGGGGGAATCTGTTTTTTTTCTTTCACGTCCCACCAGTACTGTACAAATGCGAAGCGGCCATGTCCTTTCGCATGCTATTCATTACTTTTTAACAAGTCACTAGAGATAGCACCTTCTCGAAACTACTCAAGATGGGCAAGGGTTTCACTATACATAAAGGTAAGGTGGGACCCTTACAGACTTATTCAAACTGTAGGCCAATATCTAACTTACCATTGCTATCCAAAATCTTTGAGAAACTCGTGCACAGGAGGACTGTATTCACTGTATTAACGGCTCAAAACATACTTACCCCTGCCTAATTTGGATTCAGGGAAAAATAAAAGCACTAATGATGCAATCATAAAAAATGCTAGATTGCCTTTACACAGCATTGGAAAATAAGGAATATCCACTAGGAATTTTTATTGACTAAGAAAAAGCTTTGACACAGTAGACCACGGACATCCTACTACACAACTTTGATCATACGGTAATCCATAAGAGGCCAGGTGATTGCTTATTTCAAATCTTACATTACTAATTAGGTCATCAGTACGTCACATTAAAGGACTCAGCATCTGCAACATGGCACTTGATACTGGAGTTACGCAGGGAAGTGTCCTTGGTAGCCTGCTCTTCATTCCAATGTACATCAATGACATTCCAAAACGTATCCAACACCTGAAACCCATTCTCTTTGCTGATGACACGACTTATGTCATCTTCACCTCTAATCTTGCCACCCTCAACACGACTTAACTATTGTGAATGAGGGCGCTGATTAAATATCGACTTGCGGATGACAGCAATAAATTACACTTAACACTGACAAAACCTATATATTATATGATTTGGTAGCAGAGCAGGAGGGGAAAAAAAAAAGCAAATAACATTAAGATTGACAGCACTCTATTTACCAGAAATAATGGGGGCAAATTCTAGGCTTTTACCTTGACAACAACTGAATTCAGCAACCATATCCAGCATATACCATAAAAGTATCCCAAAACGGTTGGGGTTCTCTCCAAGATACGATACTACGTGCCGCAAATTGCCTTCTCACAACTTACCCTCACTTTATTTATCCATACCTCCTATGTATTGTGCTTGGGGATTCAACTGCAGCAAACACACCTAAGCCAATAATAACCAACAAAAAGCTTGACAGTAAGAATAATCACTAAAATCCATCCCTGGCAACACACCCCCCACTCTTCATAGACCTAACTTACTTCCAGTTCAGTAACATCCCACTTACTACGCTCAATCTTCATCTACATATGCCTTAAACTCTATAATCATCCTTGACCTAAAATGTTCCTTTGATAGTTGTGACAGAACCCACTTAGGCATAACACAAGACACAAACATCTCTACGACATTCCCGTGTCAGACTAAACCTTTACAAAAATTCAATGTATGTCAAGGACCCTAAAATCTGGAATACCCTACCTGAGAACTCTAGAAAATGCAGACACATCATCACCTTCAAAACTACCATTAGAAAACATCTTTCTCCTGAAACACCCGTCAACTAAACTACACCGAATACCATCTTGGGGGGTTCACAACTTACACTCACTCACTCATTTGAACCATAAACAGAATTATTAATCTCAACTTAAATAATTGAATCCTGTGGATACTCCAATATGAAGTTATGTACTGTGCCAAAAACAAAAGCATTCACATTGCTAAACTCACAAAACTAGTATTTAGTCACTTAGCCATAATACCATCTTACTCAATATTTGTAATATTTTTACAAGTTTAAGTATAAAACTAAGTCTGCCGAATTGCCCTAGCCATGCAAGCGTTTCTAGTGGTACGCTATGTAATCACAATTTTACATACATGTAAACCACACAATAACCAATTTCTGTAAACTCAACATTGTAATCTTATAAGTGAATAATACTTTGAATTGAATTTGAAGTTGAATTGAATGAATGATTCCTGGTGACGAGAAACCGGCCTGACTTCCTTGTCTCGAGGCTTGATTATGAAAAAAATTGTGAAGGGTGCTGTATCGTGGTTCATAAGGGCCAAGTTGGCTGGTGGACAAATTAAAACGGCCGGTGCAAAGGCCACATATTGCTCCTGTCGAAATTTGCGGTGGACCGCTCCAGTCAGTTGTCCCTCCTTAGACATTGCATGAATAAGTATTCTTCCTTACCCAAGCTGTTTTAGCATGACAAGGTTGTGTTTAAATTTATAAGTCAGATGAATTTCTCATAAAAAGTTTTCCCCTTCCCTGAAATACTGGCTACAGTGGGTACATGAAGAAAAACCTACAGGGGTTGAGATTAAAATTAATGATGGACGGAAAAAATTGACGAAGGCTAATAATAGTAAAGCTGGGGTGTATTTAGAGGATGATGTAATTAGTTGCAGAAGCAGGTTACAAAATGCTGAATTTGTGGGAATATGCTATGCACTCTATTTGCTGCCCAAAACTATACCTGACAAACCTTGATTGTCTTTAATGCCCAACTAATATCGTGATGCACGGTGGGGTACAGGATACCTTAACTGTTTCGAGGAAAACCTTATGGTTCCACAAGGACGGCAAAGTGTGAAAAGGGATATCAAGGGTTGTGTAATGTGTCGCCAGGTGGATGACCAGAGAACCTTCATGTAACTGGTCATCCAAACCATTGCCCAAGGAACGCGTGCAGTTGGTAAAACAATTTGATGTGACCGGGAGGTGGACTATAGTGGGCCAATCATTTTAAAGATACTGCAGATGGTGTCCTTTGAGGTTCCCTTATGTATGTTATTTACTTGTACAGCTACTAGGGCTTGTTCATCATAGAAGAAGCTGGCTCAGGACTTGTCTGCTGAATAGTTCATAAAGCTGTAAGGAAATTTTCGATAGAGATACTGCAAAGAAATGATTGATGATCTCAGATAACCTGGAGTTTACCTGGAGAGAGTTCGGGGGTCAACGCCCCGCGGCCGGTCTGTGACCAGGCATACCTGGTGGGATCAGAACTGATACAACCAGGCTGTTGCTGCTGGCTGCCGCAAACCAACATACGAGCCACAGCTGGATGCGTCAGGAACCGACTTTAGGTGCTTGTCCGTGCCAGCTTGGTAGACTGCCAGGGGTCTGTTGGTTAATCCCCTAAATGTATGCTGGGAGGCAAGATGAACAGTCTTCGGGCCCCTGGACACTTATTGTAACAACATGTCTCTTAACGTGATAGTGTCACCCCTGCTTTTCTTTGGGGGGTTGTTGCATCGCTCTGCCAAGTCTTTTGCTTCGTAGGTGAGTGATTTTTCGTGTGGCAAGTTCGGTACTAGTCCCTCTAGGATTATCAGGTGTATATAATTCATGTATCTCTCTCATGCGTTCCAGGGAATTCTGTTTAAGGAACCTCAAGCGCTCCCTGTTATTGAGGTGTTTTATCTACGTTATGTGCACCGTGAAGGTTCTCTGTACATTTTCTAGGTTCAGCAATTTTCAACCTGCCGTGAAAGGTGCTGTTTGTGTGGAAGCAATATTCCAGCTAGATAGAACAAAGTGACCTGAAGAGTTTCTCATGGGCTTGGGACCTCCTTGTTTTGAAGGTTCTCATTATTCCATCCTGTCATTTTTCTAGCAGATGCGATTGATAACAACGTTAATGGTCCGGAGGTGAGATCCTCCGACATGATCACTTCCCAGGTCTATGAGTTGGGTGTTTCGCTCTATTTTTTGGCAGAATTTGTTTTGTACTCTGTGAAGATTTAAATTTCCTCGTGTTTATCATATCTGAGTAATTGAAATTTATCATCGTTGGAAACTTCATTTATTTTCTGAGACCACTGAAAGATTAGGTTTTGATGTCCGCCTGGAGGCCTGCAGTGTCTGCAATGGAAGACACTGTCATATGCAGATTGGGTGTCTCATCTGCACTGGAGACTGGTTCTGTGGCGGACATCCTTGTCTATGTCGGATTATGAGGATGAGGGAACAAGATGGGAGCGAGTACTGTGCCTTGTGGACAGAGTTTTTTCACCGTAGCTGCCTCAGACTTTACTCTGTCTGACGACTACTCTCTGTGTTGGTTAGTGGAGGAAATTTATAGATCCATCGACCGATTTTCCTGTTATTTCCTTTGCACTCATTTTGTGCAGCTATTACGCCATGGTCACACTTGTCAAAGGCTTTTGCAAAGTCTGTATATTATTACAATCGCATTCTTATGTCTCTAGTGCAATCTAGGCTTGTGTAGTTGATCCAATAGTTGGAGCAGACAGGAGCGACCTGTCTAAAACCCTTGTTGGCCAGGGATGTGTAACTGATGGGTTTCTAGATTGGTGGTGATCTTGCTTCTTAGGACCCTTTCAAAGATTTTTTGTTTCATATGAGGTTGTAGTGTTATTGTCTGTAGTTCTTGGCTGTTGCTTTACTGCCCCCCTTTGTGGAGTGGGGCCATTTCTGTCTGTTGTTTGTAGGTAAACTGTGGGGACGAAACCCCGTGTCATTGCTCCCTCTCCATAGGATGGAAAAAGGCTACGTGATAGGGCTTCTTGCAGTTCTGAGAAACTGGAGTTCCATGAGTCTGGCCCTGGGCAGAGTGCATGGGCATGGTCATTTATCGCTGTTCGGAAAGTCATTTGGGTCAGGTAACATCGGATAGGCTTGTGTTATCACAATTTTGTGTGGCTCTATCATGGAAAATTTATTGTGTATCTTAGTACACTATCAGTCTGGTTTGCGGCTTGCTAAAAACTGAGTCATAATTGGGACTTGAGTAAGCTCACTCATTCCTTGCTGTCATCTGGTGTTGTAGGACCCATCTTGTTAAAGTAGGGGCCCAATTCTGGACTGTTGTTCTCGACTTTGATTTGGAATAGGAGAAGAAACCTCTTGGGTTTCTTTCGATTTCATTTATGGCTTTTAGTCTTCCCGCGCATTCTGACTCCTAAAGGATTCCTTTTAGCTTAAGTTCGTTGACTTGCATTTCTATGACCCGTGTCTCCCTACGCATTTTCAGATATATTGACCTCTTTTAGGTCGCTCTGTTCTTCTTTCCGTCGCCTGTAAAGGGAAGCGCCTTCTCTTTCTACGTTACATCTACTCCTCCTTTTTCTTGAGGAATAAGCCTTGTGGCATACATCGAGTGAGACCAAGTTAATCTGTTCTAGGCATTAAAGTTGGGGTCTGTGTTGCTTAGTATATCTTCCCAGATTATATCGGTGTTAGGACTGGTTTACTTGTCCCACTTTTGTTTTGTTAATTGATGTTGATTTTGGTGAATGCTCCCCTCGTGATAGGTCTATTTAGTTGGTCTGGGGCCTCCACGCATTAATGTATGTAACCCTCAGTTTGTTGTGATCTGAGTATATTGATTTTTAATATGGAGGAAATGTCTATCAGATCATCATAGTTATGAAGATGAGGATCTGAGTGTTATTCTCAGTCTAGTAGGCCTTATTATTTGCTGGTTTAAATTGAATTTTGTTGCTGAGGTTTAAAAGCACGTGTGAGTGTGAGCTTTCATCAGAGCTGCCTCCCCAGCGAGGCAAGATGTTTACCTGGAGTTTACCTGGAGTGAAGTTCGGGGGTCAACGCCCGCGGCCCGGTCTGTGCCAGGCTCTTGGTGGATCAGAGGCCTGATAAACCAGGCTGTTACTGCTGGCTGCTCGCAAACCATGTAACGAAACACAGCCCGGCTGATCAGAACTGACTTTAAGTGCTTGTCAGTGCCCAGCTTGAAGACTGCCCAGGGGTCTGTTGGTAATCCCCATTATGTGTGCTCGCGGGTAGGCAGTTGAAACCGTCTCGGGCCCCTGACACTCATTGTTATGGTCTCTTACGTGCTAGTGCCTCCACTGCTTTCATTGGGGGTGGTGCATCGTCTGCCAAGTCTTTTGCTCTTCGCAGTGAGTGATTTTCGTGTGCAAGTTCGGTACTTGTCCCTCAAGGATTTTCCGGTTGGATATAATATGTTATCTCTCCCTCCTGCGTTCCCAGGAATACAGGTTTTGAACCTCAAGCGCTCCCAATTAATTCAGGTGTTTTATCTCCGTTGATGCGCGCCGTGAAAGTTCTCTGGACATTTTATAGGGTCGGCAATTTCACCTGCCTTGAAAAGGTGCTGTTAGTGTTTGCAGCAATATTCAAGCCTAGATAGAACAGTGACCTGAAGAGTGTCATCATGGGCTTGGCTTCCATATTTTGAGGTTCTCATTATCAATCTGTCCAATTTTTCTAGCAGATGCGATATGATACTATGTTTGGTCCTTGAAGGTGTGATCCTTCCGACTTGATCACTCACAGGTCTTTGGACGTTGGTGTTTCGCTCTTATTTTGTTGGCCAGTATTTGTTTTTGTACTCTGTGAAGATTTATTTCCTCATGTTTTTCAATATCTGGAGTAATGGAAAATTTATCATCGTTGAAACTTCATAGTGTTTTCTTCAGCCCCACTGAAAGATTTGGTTGATTGCCGCCTGGAGCCTTGCTGTGTCTGCCAATTTTAAAGACACTGTCATGCAGTATTCGGGTGTCATCTGCAAAGGAAGACACGGTTGCTGTGGCTGAAATCCTTGTCTCTGTCGGATTGAGGATGTGGATCAGATGGGAGTGGTACTGTGCCTTGTGGAACAGAGCTTTTAAACGTTGCTGCCTCGGACTTACTCTGTGACGACTACTTTCTGGTGTTCTGTTAGTGAGGAAATTATAATCCTTCGACGACTATTCTGTTATTCCCTAGCACGCATTTTTGTTGCCACTATTACGCCATGTACACTTGCGAGCTTTTGCAAAGTCTGTTATATATTTCATATGCATTCTTTTTGTCTTCTTGTGCATTTAGGGTCCTTGTCGTTAGTGATACAATAGTTGAGACAGACAGGAGCGACCTGATTGGGTGCAGGAGCTGGAGTATTTTCCAGGACAAGTGGTCAATCTTTTTACTGTGTTCTGGAATTGCCTGGGATGTTGCATCCGGATTGGCTTGTAGTAGACTACCACAAGGATAGGTTTTGGTTATCGACCTTTACTGCTAAAACTTCCACTACATCATTTGAGGCTTAAGCAGTTCTGTTCCAAACAAGTGACTCTGCATGTACTGCCACCCCCCTTTCCTTTTGCCTCTGTTCAATCTGTCAACATCTGTATAGGTTGTAACCTGGGATCCATATTTCGTTGTCCAAGTGATCCTTTATGTGGGTCTTCAGTGAAAGCTGCGGATCATTGCCTTTGCCTCTGCAAGCGTCCACGGATGTAAAGGTAGTTTGTTGTTTGTTTGCTGGCTTTAGACCCTGTATATTTGCAAAGAAGAATGTTATCGGGACTGGCTGGTATTGTTGGTACTGGGGGGGGTGGATTTTTTTTCGGCATTAGTATCTGTTTTCTGTTGTTTTGGAAGTGGAGGGCCTTCGACTGTGGTTCCACTTCCAGGAATGACTGGATTTGGTGTACGATTTCTGCCCATTTCTGCCAGTTTTTTTTCCTTCCTGGCACTAAAAAAAACTCTCCCTGTTGAGTGGCATGTGGCTCCCAGGTTATCCATGGCCTGGATGTTTTGTATCTTTTTGTCCCTTTAGATGGTATGCCTGGCAATTTTATGTTATATCACAGTCTTTTCCTGTACTGATGAGGTTACAGTTCAGGGTGAAAAAAAGTTACAGGAAGGGAGTTTGCTTTTTCCTGTTGTCATTTGGGCATGACATTTTCTAGGGTGGGTCATAGTTGGAGTCCATCGTTTTTACCAGATTTCCCATGCCTGCCAGATACCAGTTGCGTTTGTATGTGCTCCGGCTTGGTTTCGTTTGACCTTGGGTCCTCTGTGACCGTATCCTGTTGGTGATGTTTCCCTGTCTTACTCTTTCCTACCCTAGCTTCCTACTTGGTAGCTCCCACAGTTTTGTTTTTGGTAATTATATCCTTCACTATTGTTAGTGGAGTACGCTTGTTTGCTATTTCTGCGGTATTTACTAGTGTTCTGTATTGTTTTATCTTATTTTTGCCTACACTTGTTCCCTACTCGATCCTGTCCCTATGAGGTCATTTATATGTATTCACTTCCTGCATATAATTCGGGATACCTGGACAAAATCTCCAGCTTCACCATTTCTGTCTCCCGGACAGCATTCTCCTGCTTACACCAGTTACTGTCTCACAGGACACGCACTCCTGCTTCACCATTTACTGCTCTCCCTGGACAGCACTGATCAGCCCCACATTTACTGAATTCTGGACTTTCACCTCCAGCCTTACAGTTTCTGAATACATGGCCTGTATTAAGGGCTAGTACCATTCGCCAGACTTTTTATGTTCCCATTGTTGTAGAAAGCTTTTTTTCCAGGTTGTCTATGAAAGCAGCTTTGGTGTTATCCTCTTTTAATACCTTTTTGATTGTAGTCCACAGATTTATCTCATTTGGGCATTCCCAAAAACACTTCCCTGTTTTAATACTGCTTGTAGCTGTTTCTTGGTTATCTGCACAAGGCGGCTGACATTAATTTCCAACAAAAATGACAATTTATTCCATGTGGAAGCCCGTTTGTTTGACTGACCACGACTAACACAGCTTCATAATGATTTGAATGGTGTTTTACTGTATTTACTAGCAACCTCTTGAATATTCTATTATTAACTCCTTAAAATGGGAGCTCTAGCTATTTGTATTTCTAGTTTCTAATGTTTTTAGTATTTGGACAGCTTGACATGCAAGTTCATGATTTATATTTATTGTTTGTGTTTGAAAGGGCGCCTACAAAACCCATCCGTTTACAGTCTGCTTTATTGTCCAAACGGTATCCGTTTTGAAACCAGTAGGGTT
Organism: Cherax quadricarinatus; assembly: GCF_026875155.1. Lineage (NCBI taxonomy): Eukaryota > Metazoa > Arthropoda > Malacostraca > Decapoda > Parastacidae > Cherax > Cherax quadricarinatus. Next base: position 27,026,276 of record NC_069429.1, read on the forward strand.
AGGACCAGTCAAGGGTTCGGACAGTCAAGGGTTCGGACCAGTCAAGGTTCGGAACAAAGTCAAGGTTCGGACCAGTAAAGGGTTGGACCAGTACGATCTGATCTGATCAGTGGGGCCACTTATTTAAAAAACATTACTCGGTCGTGTGATTTGAAGCTACAATGAAGGATCTACTGGATAATTATCTACCCGAGTATTATGTGATTGATTTGGATACAAATGAACTATATAACTTGCGTGTTGAAGGATAACCGGTGTCTGCTGAGCAACTCCTACAGTGACGAAACGGTCGAGCCTCAACCTTGTTTATCAATCACTGTATCTAGCTTTTCTTTTTTTTTTATTCGTCTCCACCACAATAAATGCTATATTATCACTATAGTTTGACTGGTGGAAATTTTGGTGGGAAGGGACGCTTTTTCTGTAGTAACTAATTGCTTTTCTCGTTGTGTATATTGTGACAGCTGGTAAACTACAGGTCTAATATGAAAATCACAGTTACGTCTGGTATTTCTAGAAAAAAGACTAATGTAAGTCAATCACTCCACTAAGTACATTATAATACTGGTTTGGTTCTACTACAAACACTGTATTCTGCTAATCAATTGTATCATTAGATTATATGTGAGTACACTTAGCAGGCCAGGGGAAGATAATTAAAACGGCAACTGACCTGTGGTAAGTTTTCTGGCGACTCTGGCACCCTGCCTCTATAGCGTATCACTTCAATTTACAAATTCCTGTTTTCAAATGACACTAGCCTTTATGTTTATTACTGCCACCAATGCCACCAATTTTGTAGGGCGTGCTCAACACTTGGATGGAAATAAATAAGAGTGTGTGATGTACTGGTCTTTTTTGACACCAGCGAGGGTGTGTCTGGAAATTTATTACTCCCAGAGCCCCTTGGCAGGGAGGACTGTAGGAAAGAATGATAGGTAGAGTGAAAAGATGTCTTCGTAAGGTGCTACACAGGAAGAGAATTAATTTGGAGGAATTCCGTGCAGTGTTGGTGGAGGCAGAGAATCGGGTAAACAATCGCCCTCTGTCATACATGAGCGACACTCCTGACGCGGAGATCCTGACTCCCTCTCACCTAATATGTGGACGAAGGTTAGAAGCTGCACCTATCTATAGAGATAATCCCGAGGGAAGTGATGAGGATTACAATAACGTGACCGTGTTGAGTGATAAATTTAAGATGTTAAATAAGGTAATTACTCATTGGTCCGATGTGTGGCGTAAAGAATATCTTCTTACACTACGTGAACACTTTTATGGTGCGCCAGAGGCAGTAAACCGACAGAACATTCAACCAGGTGACATTGTGTTAATTGATACTGAACAACATCGAACATTGTGGCCTCTGGGCAAGGTAGTTAATTATACCCAGATGCACAAGGTGTTGTCAGAAACGTCAAAGTGTTGTGTCGTGGTCAGGAAAGTTTGCGTACCATTAATAAATTAATTCCCTTAGAATTAAATGGTGTTCAATCCAGTGCAGATGGAAATCTAAGGGAAAGTGACACGAGTGATATTGAAGACACTGACCGAGCAATGCAAGAAGAAATTGTAGTAAGACCCACTAGGAAAACAGCAGCGCAATCTAGAGAGGGCTGGAATCATCTCCTGGAGGAAGACGCAATTTAAGTCATCTAACAACGACTTCCACAAGGCCGCAGTATGGAAATTATTTAATTTCCAAAGCTATAGTGCCTAATAAGTGTTTAATGTGTTGATTTGGGTCAAAATGTATTTGTATTTTGAATGGAACCAACTGGGTTCTCGCTGCGCCTGCGCAGGTGTGCGGGGTTATAGGTCGAGCTGGGGCACAAGGTGGCGGCAGTGTTTTGAATGCAGTGAGGAAGCTGTGAAACATGGGATCAGGAAATTGGCGTGCACGGCGGCCTAAGGATTAATATAGGCCTCACTTCCTAATAGGAAGTGTCGTAACTGTTGATGGTGAAGAGTGAGGGAACGTGATTTACGTGACCACCGTAATAAAGTGGTAAAATGAGTGGATAATAGTAGGAACAGGGGTGATGGGTGCGCCACCATGGAATGTGTCCAGGGGAAATTACCCGTGAGTTAATCCTCACTCATCGGTCTCAGATCTTAATGGAGTGACCTCTAATGTGTATAATAATTATGAGACGTTAAATCGTCTTGTGAATGGTAATGTAATCAGTGATAATAACATTAAGTTAAGAGAATGCAGGAAGTGAAATAAATCGCCCTGGTCCGAGTGAACGCGTGATTCTCGTCCCGAGGATAGCGAAGTTTTATGAATCACGACTTCTAAACCGGGACAAACCAACGGATACCTCGTCCTGCTGGAATAAGAACCGTGTCGGTGCAGCAGGACATCGAAATGAGATGATGAATAGAGGAAATAAGGAGCATCAATCATCCACAGTTATGTAACCTTTCTAGTTATAGCAGACTGATACTGGCCAGTTAGGTATGTTTTAATTGGATAGGTTATGGGTGATCCAGCCACATCAAGTGACCACCAGAGAATATCTGGTAAGTGGTGGGATTATGTACAAGTGTTTTTCCTTGATGGATATATCCATGTGTAACCTACCCCCCCCCCCCTTCATTCAGTTAAACTAATATAATCTATACAGTTCACAATTAATTAGTAGTGCCGTACTTGAGGGTGCTACCCAATTTATACTGGTCTCGGATAGATATGGAAAGATTGTGAGGGTCGAGGGCCACCTGCAGTG
>NC_069429.1:27029507-27077184 GCF_026875155.1 Cherax quadricarinatus
TTATTATATATTTTTAATATATATATAATATTATTATTTTATAATATATATATATTAATATAATATATATATAATATATATATATTACCTGGAGTTTTACCTGGAGAGAGTTCCGGGGGTCAACGCCCCCGCGGCCCGGTCTGTGACCAGGCCTCCTGGTGGATCAGAGCCTGATCAACAGGCTGTTGCTGCTGGCTGCACGCAAACCAACGTACGAGCCACAGCCCGGCTGATCAGGAACTGACTTTAGGTGCTTGTCCAGTGCCAGCTGGAAGACTGCCAGGGGTCTGTTGGTAATCCCCCTTATGTGTGCTGGGAGGCAGTTGAACAGTCTCGGGCCCCTGACACTATTGTATGGTCTCTTAACGTGCTAGTGACACCCTGCTTTTCATTGGGGGGATGGTGCATCGTCTGCCAAGTCTTTTGCTTTCGTAGTGAGTGATTTTCGTGTGCAAGTTCGGTACTAGTCCCTCTAGGATTTTCCAGGTGTATATAATCATGTATCTCTCCCTCCTGCGTTCCAGGGAATACAGGTTTAGGAACCTCAAGCGCTCCCAGTAATTGAGGTGTTTTATCTCCGTTATGTGCGCCGTGAAATTTTCTCTGTACATTTTCTAGGTCGGCAATTTCACCTGCCTTGAAAGGTGCTGTTAGTGTGCAGCAATATTCCAGCCTAGAAAGAACAAGTGACCTGAAGAGTGTCATCATGGGCTTGGCCTCCCTAGTTTTGAAGGTTCTCATTATCCATCCTGTCATTTTTCTAGTAGATACGATTGATACAATGTTATGGTCCTTGAAGGTGGTTTCCTCCGACATGATCACTCCCAGGTCTTTGACGTTGGTGTTTCGCTCTATTTTGTGGCCAGAATTTGTTTTGTACTCTGATGAAGATTTAATTTCCTCATGTTTACCATATCTGAGTAATTGAAATTTCTCATCGTTGAACTTCATATTGTTTTCTGCAGCCCACTGAAAGATTTGGTTGATGTCCGCCTGGAGCCTTGCAGTGTCTGCAATGGAAGACACTGTCATGCAGATTCGGGTGTCATCTGCAAAGGAAGACACGGTGCTGTGGCTGACATCCTTGTCTATGTCGGATATGAGGATGAGGAACAAGATGGGAGCGAGTACTGTGCCTTGTGGAACAGAGCTTTTCACCGTAGCTGCCTCGGACTTTACTCTGTTGACTACTACTCTCTGTGTTCTGTTAGTGAGGAAATTATAGATCCATCAACCGACTTTTCCCTGTTATTCCTTTAGCATGCATTTTGTGCGCTATTACGCCATGGTCACACTTGTCGAAGGCTTTTTGCAAAGTCTGTATATATTACATCTGCATTCTTTTTGTCTTCTAGTGCATTTAGGACCTTGTCGTAGTGATCCAGTAGTTGAGACAGACAGGAGCGACCTGTTTCTAAAACCCATGTTGCCCTGGGTTGTGTAACTGATGGGTTTCTAGATGGGTGGTGATATACATATTATACATATATATATATATAATTTTATATATATATATATATATATTATATATAAAATTATATATATATAATATATATATTATATATTATATATATATAGTGTGTGTGTGTGTTGTGTGTGTGGGGTTGTGTGTATATAAAGTAGGGCCCCACTTATACAGCAGGTTAGGTTCCAGGCTACTGCCGTAAAGCAGAAATCACCGTAAAGTGGAACACCCTTTTTCCCCTTATAAATGCATACATATGCTGGATAACAAGTTTACACTGACATATATTAAGTTAACAATAGAACTAGACATCAAAAAACAATAAAAAAAAGTACAATACACATGTAGTGCACTTGTGGAAAATAAATTCCCATAATTATACTGTATATTTTTTATAATGTAAATATACATGATTAATGCATTACTGTTGTTCTAAATTGTGTTTTAAATGGAACCAAGAGAGTTCCCTCTGCGCCTGCGCGGATGTGAGGGGGACAGGTCGACACAGGGCATGAAGAAGCGGGAGTGTTTTGAATGGATTTAGGAGGCTGTGAAAACATGGGACCAGGAAATTGGCGTTCACGACGGCCTAAGGATTAATATAGGCCTCACTTCATAATAGGAAGTGTCGTAACTGTTCCTGGTGAAGAGCGAGGAACGTGATTTACGGGACCAACCGTAAAAAAAATGGTAAAATGAGTGAATAATGGTAGGACGGGGGTGACTGGCGCGTTCGCCATGGAGTGCCCCGGGGAAAATACAGTGATTTAATCATCACTCATTGGTCTCAGATCTTAATGGAGTGGCCTCCAATGTGTATAATAATTATGAGACATTAAACCGTCTTGTGAATTGTAATGTAATCAATGATAATAACACTAAGTTAAGGAATCGTTGAAGCGATATGAGCTGCCATTCCCAGAGTGTGTGTGCACATGTTTACCTTGTTGTTCCTGTCTCGAAGATAGTGAAGGTTTTATGGAATCACAACTTCTAAACTGGGACAAAACCCAACGGATACCTCGCCCTGCTGGAATAAGAACCGTGTCGGTGTAGCAGGACATCGAAATGAGATTGTGAATGGAGGAAATAAGGAGCATCAATCACCCACACTTGAGTAACCTTTCTAGTTATAGCAGACTGATACTGGCCAGTTAGGTATGTTTTTAATTGGATAGGTTATGGTGATCCAGCCACATCAAGTGACCACCAGAGAATATCTGGTAAGTGGTGGGATTATGTACAAGTGTTTTTCCTTGATGGATATATCCATGTGAAACCTACCCCCTCTCCCTTCTTCAGTTAAACTTAATATAATCTATTCGGTCCACAATTAATTAGTAGTGCCGTACTTGTGGGTGTTATCCAATTTATACTGGTCTCGGATAGATATGGATAAGATTGTGAGGGTCGAGGGGGCCACCTGCAGTGACCAGAGGTGGTTAAGTTTTCTCACATGTCTACACGGGGTGACTACGGTAAACAATATAGTTGTCTCCCAGTGAGATTACTCGCATGCATGTAATGTTGAGGTACGTACAGGTAACACCCCTATAAAATTTTTCCCTAGCACTCATTACATACCTTAAAATATTTATAGTCTTAATCTAGGGTGAGACAAGCAGTATTTATTGTAAGAAATCAAGTGTGGTATGTATGGTAGTCAGCCGGCTACCATACCAGGCCACCCCACCTACACATAATATTCTATTACATTTTAGCTTCCCAGAGGGAAAATTATTTACGGTTTTACTCATTACTTACCTTAAAATATATGTAGGTCAGGGTGGAGTAAACTGAGATAAAACAAATAAATGAGAGAGGAGTGAAAGAGTGAGGACAGGCGCAGAGTTTTGTAAACAAACCAGGTGAACGCAAGTTTTTGTAAACAAAGTGTACAAGTTACATCGGTATCAAGTTGTCTCTAACATTGATACGTAGAATAAAGAAAGAACAACACCGCCCCATTTTTAGAAGAATTACGATCTGATATAGGCAGTGAAATAAGTCTCTCCTGTCTACTTTTTGGGTGATGCCAGGTTCTCTACCCATACGCTGTTTTGTATGATATCATGTAACTGTAGTTGTGGTAAACCTGAATAAACCTTACATACAAACGGAATTATTATCTACAGTTTTACGCCCGTAAACTCATTTTTCTTTTATGTTAGACCTCAGAATATATGTTAGTTCTTTGTACTGCTCAAGTTTATCTGCTACCACATCTCATATTTTGTTTATTTAGTCCTATTGTGGGGTGTATTTAGCTCTTCATATGTTTTATCTTTGTTATTAAGAATTTTTAAATATATTTCATGCTGTTTGAATTTAGGAAAATATGTTGGTGGAATTGTTTTGGTCCAAATAGTTCCAAAGCTAGATTCCAGCATGGCCGTCGGGTCCCGGCTGAGCCGGGCGCCCTTAAACCCCCATTCTAAGGCATCTCTGTTGGCGGTTGTTGGTAAGCTTATTAATTTATAGATTTACTCTCAGGGAAGGAGTAGGTAGTTTTACGGTAGTAACACTAATATTAGGTTTACTAAGGCTTCGGTAATTATGATAAAGTTGACCTAAGAACGTAACATAGTTGTAATAGGCCGATAAGTTGGCTAACACTAGATAAGTTAGCTAGGTGATAGGCAGCCCTAGCTTGAATGCAAGCGTGGGTCCACAACGACATAATAGCGTCCTTCTTAACGATCAGACACCAACTGACAAGACGGGCCTTGATCAGAAACGGCGCCCCCACTGTCTTCACAGCTGAGACCTGGGGAAATCTGGTAGAGGCACCTCGATGTAACCGTATGTATAACCTCCTCCATCAGCCCTTACTGTAAGACAGGGAAGATTCTCCTTTTTCCCGTAGGTTCTGACCAGTGTCTTGGGAGATTGTGGGTTGAAAGTTTTTAACTGTGGGCCTGGGTGCTACAGAGAGAGCATGCCCAGTAATTACCAGTGGTCTCAGAGCAGTCTGAAGCTAGTGTCTGAGTCTGCTTAGTTATACTAGGAGATACAAGACCCTCTTGGAATAGGGAATTTCGAGGTGGCAGGCAGGACACTAATTAACATTGAAATTGCAGGAATTAATGCCTCCTGGTTGCACAGTTTCTGAGGGGAAGTCATAGGGGCTAAAGCTAGGCTTAGGAAGTTGAAGATCAGGATATAAGCGCAGACACCAATAAGTTAGTCCTTTATAACGGCATGCAGGCGAGTTTCTTGTGATAATCTGCCTATAAGCCACTTGTGAGATCTGAGGACCCACCTCAGAGCTCGTGTCAACAGAGTTTGCCAGGTAGGCGTCTCACTTGGGAGCAGTCCACACAATTTTTTCATCATATGTAATGATCGTAATATATGAAACATTTAAGGAACACGGTGATTATTTAGTATATTATTATTTATTTATTATTATTATTATTATTATTTTTATTATTATATTATTTTATTATTTAATGTTTTTTTTTGGGTTAAAATAATTATGATTATTATTATGAGTAGTACATTATTAGCATTATTATTATGGTATTATTACATTAATAGTATTATTATTATATTATTATGGAAAATTTCTAGGGGTGTTACCTGTACGTAACTCAACATTACATACATACGAGTAATCTCATTGGGGAGACAACAACTATATGTTACCGTAGTCTCCCCGTGTAGACATGTGAGAAAACTTAACCACCTCTGTCGCGCAAGGTGCCCCCCTCGACCCTCACAATCTTATCCATATCTTATACTGGGACCATAATAAATTGGATAACACCCCAAGTACGGCACTACTAATTAATTGTGGACTGTATAGATTATATTAGTTTAACTGAATGAAGGGGGGGGGGGGTAGGTTACACATGGATATATCCATCAAGGAAAAACACTTGTACATAATCCCACCACTTACCAGATATTCTCTGGTGGTCACTTGATGTGGCTGGATCACCCATAACCTATCCAATTAAAACATACCTAACTGGCCAGTATCAGTCTGCTATAACTAGAAAGGTTACATAACTGTGGATGATTGATGCTCCTTATTTCCTCTATTCATCATCTCATTTCGATGTCCTGCTACACCGACACGGTTCTTATTCCAGCAGGACGAGGTATCCGTTGGTTTGTCCCGGTTTAGAAGTCGTGATTCCATAAAACTTCGCTATCCTCGGGACGAGAATCACGCGTTCACTCGGACCAGGGCGATTTATTTCACTTCCTGCATTCTCTTAACTTAATGTTATTATCACTGATTACATTACCATTCACAAGACGATTTAACGTCTCATAATTATTATACACATTAGAGGTCACTCCATTAAGATCTGAGACCGATGAGTGAGGATTAACTCACGGGTAATTTCCCCTGGACACATTCCATGGTGGCGCACCCGTCACCCCTGTTCCTACTATTATCCACTCATTTTACCACTTTATTACGGTGGTCACGTAAATCACGTTCCCTCACTCTTCACCAGGAACAGTTACGACACTTCCTATTAGGAAGTGAGGCCTATATTAATCCTTAGGCCGCCGTGCACGCCAATTTCCTGATCCCATGTTTCACAGCTTCCTCACTGCATTCAAAACACTGCCGCCACCTTGTGCCCCAGCTCGACCTATAACCCCGCACACCTGCGCAGGCGCAGCGAGAACCCAGTTGGTTCCATTCAAAATACAAATACATTTTGACCCAAATCAACACATTAAACACTTATTAGGCACTATAGCTTTGGAAATTAAATAATTTCCATACTGCGGCCTTGTGGAAGTCGTTGTTAGATGACTTAAATTGCGTCTTCCTCCAGGAGATGATTCCAGCCCTCTCTAGATTGCGCTGCTGTTTTCCTAGTGGGTCTTACTACAATTTCTTCTTGCATTGCTCGGTCAGTGTCTTCAATATCACTCGTGTCACTTTCCCTTAGATTTCCATCTGCACTGGATTGAACACCATTTAATTCTAAGGGAATTAATTTATTAATGGTACGCAAACTTTCCTGACCACGACACAACACTTTGACGTTTCTGACAACACCTTGTGCATCTGGGTATAATGTAACTACCTTGCCCAGAGGCCACAATGTTCGATGTTGTTCAGTATCAATTAACACAATGTCACCTGGTTGAATGTTCTGTCGGTTTACTGCCTCTGGCGCACCATAAAAGTGTTCACGTAGTGTAAGAAGATATTCTTTACGCCACACATCGGACCAATGAGTAATTACCTTATTTAACATCTTAAACTTATCACTCAACACGGTCACGTTATTGTAATCCTCATCACTTCCCTCGGGATTATCTCTATAGATAGGTGCAGCTTCTAACCTTCGTCCACATATTAGGTGAGAGGGAGTCAGGATCTCCGCGTCAGGAGTGTCGCTCATGTATGACAGAGGGCGATTGTTTACCCGATTCTCTGCCTCCACCAACACTGCACGGAATTCCTCCAAATTAATTCTCTTCCTGTGTAGCACCTTACGAAGACATCTTTTCACTCTACCTATCATTCTTTCCTACAGTCCTCCCTGCCAAGGGGCTCTGGGAGTAATAAATTTCCAGACACACCCTCGCTGGGTCAATAAAGACTGTACATCATCACTCTTATTTAATTCCATCAAGTGTTGAGCACCCGCTACAAAATTGGTGGCATTGGTGGCAGTAATAAAGGATAAAGGCTAAAGTGTCATTTGAAAACAGGTGAATTTGTAAATGAAGTGATAAGCCTATAGAGGCAGGTGCCAGAAGTCGCCAGAAACTTACCACAGGTCAGCCATTTTAATAATCTTCCTGGCCTGCTAGTGTACTCACATATAATCTAGTGATACCAGTGAATAGCAGAATACAGTGTTGTAGTAGAAACTAACCAGTATTATAATGGTACTTAGTGGAGTGGAGTGACTTTCATTAGTTTCTTTTTTCTTGAAATACCAGACGTTACTACGAATTTCATATAACCTGTAGTTACCAGCGGTCGCAATATACACAACGAGAAGCAATTATTACTACAGAAAAAGCGTCCTTCCTCCAAAATTTCCACCAGTCAACTATAGTGATAATATAGCATTTATTGTGGTGGAGACGAAAAAAAAAATAGAAAAGCTAGATACAGTGATTGATAAATAAGGGTTGAGGCTCGACCGTTCGTCATGTAGGAGGTTGCCAGCGCCCACCGGTTTCTTCACACGCAAGTTATACTTTTGTATCTCAATTCAAATCAACTATTACTCGGGTAGATAATTTCCAGTAGATCCTTCATGTGTTAGCTCAATTCCACCGAACAGTAGGTTTTAAATTAAGTGACCCACTGATCAAGATCAGTCGACTGCGTCCGAACCCTTGACTGGTCGAACCCATGACTGGTCCGAACACTTGACTGGTCCGACCCTTGACTGGTCCGAACCCTTGACTGTCCGAACCCTTGATGGTCCGAAACCCATGACTGGTCTGAACCCTTGACTGCTTTCAAACGGATTACGTTGGACATAAAGCAAAATGTAAACGGATGGGGTTGGTAGGCGCCCCTTATCAAAACAAACAATAAATATAAATCAGGAACATGCATCGCAAAGCTTTCCCATTATACAAAAACAGTACGGAAAACAGAAATACAAATAGCTATGAGCTCCATTTAAGGAGTTATTAATAGAATATTCAAGAGGTTGCTAGTGCATTACAGTAAATAACCATTCAAATCATTATGAAGCTGTGTGTAGTCTGTGGTCAGTTAAACAGAACGGGCTTCACATGGATAAATTGTCATTTTTTGTGGAACTGATGTCACGCTTGTGCAGGTTATCCAAGAAACTAGCTACAGCAGTTTAAAACAGGAAGTGTTTTTTGGGGAATGCCCAATGGGTAAATCTGTGGACTAAAATTCCACAAAGTATTAAAAGGGAGGTAACACCAAAGCAGCTTTCATAGACAACTGGAAGCCTTCTACAACAGATGGAACATAAAAATAGTCTGGGCTAAATGGTACTGCCCTTGATACTAGCCATGTAGTCAGAAACTGTAAGGTGGAGGTGATGTCCTGTAGTCAGTAAATGTGGGGCTGATAGTGGCTGTCCTGGGAGGAGTAATGGTGAAGCTGGAGGTGCTGTCTGGGAGGACAGTAATGGTGGAAGCTGGGAGATGCTGTCCTGGGAGAAAGTCAATGTGAAGTGGGGATTTTTGTCCAGGTAGTCCGGGAATTATATGCAGGAGGAAGGATAATATAAATAACCTCATAGGGGACAGGAGTCGGAAGTAGGGAAACAAGTGTAGGCAAAGATTAAGAATAAAACTCACTATTGACACACTAGAAATACCGCAGAAATAGCAAACAAGAGGACTCCACTAAAAATAGGTTGAGGATATATTACCAAAAAAAATGGTGGGAGCTCCATTGTTGGTGCTAGGGAGGATAGGAGTTAAGACAGCAAACATGCACCAACAGGGAATCAGTCACAGAAACCCCAAGGCAAACGGAAACCAGCCTGTGCACATACTATGACTTGGTATCTGCAGGCATGGGAAAAATCTGGATAAAACAGATATGACGTGCAAATATGACCACCCTAGAAAATGTCATGCCATATGACAACAGGAACATGCAAATCTCCCTTCCATGTAAACTTTTTCACCCTGAACTGTGTACTCTTTCAGTCAGGAAAGACTGTTGCTATAACTTAAATTGCCAGGCATACCAAATCTAAAGGGGACAAAAAGATACAACAAAAAATCCAGGCATGGGATATCCTGGGGTAGACACAGACCACTCAAGAGGGAGAGGCTTTTTTAGTGACCAGGAAGGAAAATAAAACGGAAGGAAATCGGCAGAAATCGTACACCAAAATACCCAGTCATACTGGAGTGGAACCTCAGTCGATGGCCTCACTCCCAAACAACAGATACAGGATACTAATGCCAAAAAAAAATTCCCCCCCAGTACAACAATACCAACCAGTACGTAAACATCTTCTTCTTTGCAATTTACAGGGTCTAAAGCCAGCAACATACAAACAATCTACCTTTCATCCGTGGACTGTTGCAGAGGATAGGCAATGTTCGCCGGCTTTCACTGAGACCCACATTAAAGGATCACTTGGACAAACGAAATATGGATCCCAGGTTACATACCTATACAGATGTGACAGAGTGAACAGGCAAAAGGGGGGGGGGGTTGGCCTGTACATTGCAGAGTCACTTGTTTGCACAGAACTGCTTAATGCCCCAAATGATGTAGTGGAAGTTTTAGCAGTAAAGGTCGAGAACAAAACCTAGTCCTTGTGGTAGTCTACAAGCCTCCGGATGCAACATCCCAGCAACTCCAGGAACAGCTGTTAAAAATTGACCACTGTCTGGAAAATTTTCCAGCTCCTGAACCCAACAGGTCGCTCCTGTCTGTCTCAACTATTGGATCACTACGACAAGGTCCTAAATGCACTAGAAGACAAAAAGAATGCAGATGTAATATATACAGACTTTGCAAAAGCCTTCGACAAGTGTGACCATGGCGTAATAGGGCACAAAATGCGTGCTAAAGGAATAACAGGAAAAGTCGGTCGATGGATCTATAATTTCCTCACTAACAGAACACAGAGAGTAGTCGTGAACAGAGTAAAGTCCGAGGCAGCTACGGTGAAAAGCTCTGTTCCACAAGGCACAGTACTCGCTCCCATCTTGTTCCTCATCCTCATATCCGACATAGACAAGGATGTCAGCCACAGCACCGTGTCTTCCTTTGCAGATGACACCCGAATCTGCATGACAGTGTCTTCCATTGCAGACACTGCAAAGCTCCAGGCAGACATCAACCAAATCTTTCAGTGGGCTGCAGAAAACAATACGAAGTTCAACGATGAGAAATTTCAATTACTCAGATATGGTAAACATGAGGAAATTAAATCTTCATCAGAGTACAAAACAAATTCTGGCCACAAAATAGAGTGAAACACCAACGTCAAAGACCTGGGAGTGATCATGTCGGAGGATCTCACCTTCAAGGACCATAACATTGTATCAATCACATCTGCTAGAAAAATGACAGGATGGATAATGAGAACTTTCAAAACTAGGGAGGCCAAGCCCATGATGACACTTTTCAGGTCACTTGTTCTATCTTGGCTGGAATATTGCTGCACACTAACAGCACCTTTCAAGGCAGGTGAAATTGCCGACCTAGAAAATGTACAGAGAACTTTCACGGCGCGCATAACGGAGATAAAACACCTCAATTATTGGGAGCGCTTGAGGTTCCTAAACCTGTATTCCCTGGAATGCAGGAGGGAGAGATACATGATTATATACACCTGGAAAATCCTAGAGGGACTAGTACCGAACTTGCACACGAAAATCACTCACTGCGAAAGCAAAAGACTTGGCAGACGATGCACCATCCCCCCAATGAAAAGCAGGGGTGTCACTAGCACGTTAAGAGACCATACAATATGTGTCAGGGGCCCGAGACTGTTTAACTGCCTCCCAGCACACATAAGGGGGATTACGAACAGACCCCTGGCAGTCTTCAAGCTGGCACTGGACAAGCACCTAAAGTCAGTTCCTGATCAGCCGGGCTGTGGCTCGTACGTTGGTTTGTGTGCAGCCAGCAGCAACAGCCTGGTTGATCAGGCTCTGATCCACCAGGAGGCCTGGTCACAGACCGGGCCGCGGGGGTGTTGACCCCCGGAACTCTCTCCAGGTAAACTCCAGGTAAACATCTTGCTCCTGGAGGATTTCAACTTAAGGCACCTAAAATGGAGGAATATAGCAAATAATATTGTTGCAGTAATAACACCAGGAGGCAGCTCTGATGAAAACTCACACTCACACGAGCTTTTAAATCTCTGCACAAAATTCAATTTAAACCAGCAAAAAATAGAGCCTACTAGACTGGAGAATACACTAGACCTCATCTTCACTAACAATGATGATCTGATAAGAAATGTCACCATATAAAAAACAATATGCTCAGATCACAACATAACTGAGGTTCAGACATGTATGCATGGAGCCCCAGACCGACATAATGAGACTAGTCACGAGGGAGCATTCACCAAATTCAACTTCAATAACAAAAACATAAAGTGGGACCAAGTAAACCAAGTCCTAACCGATATAAGCTGGGAAGATATACTAAGCAACACAGACCCCAACTTATGCCTAGAACAGATTAACTTGGTCTCACTCGATGTATGCACAAGGCTTATTCCTCTAAGAAAAAGGAGGAGTAGATGTAAAGTAGAAAGAGACAGGCGCTCCCTTTACAGGCGACGGAAAAGAATAACAGAGCGGCTAAAAGAGGTCAATATATCTGAAATGCGTAGGGAGACACTGGTCAGAGAAATAGCAAGCATCGAACTTAAGCTAAAGGAATCCTTTAGGAGTCAGGAATCGCGGGAAGAACTAAAAGCCATAAATGAAATCGAAAGAAACCCAAAGTATTTCTTCTCCTATGCCAAATCAAAGTCGAGAACAACGTCCAGTATTGGGCCCCTACTTAAACAAGATGGGTCCTACACAGATGACAGCAAGGAAATGAGTGAGCTACTCAAGTCCCAATATGACTCAGTTTTTAGCAAGCCGCTAACCAGACTGAGAGTCGAAGATCAAAATAAATTTTTTTATGAGAGAGCCACAAAATTTGATTAACACAAGCCTATCCGATGTTATCCTGACGCCAAATGACTTCGAACAGGCGATAAATGACATGCCTATGCACTCTGCCCCAGGGCCAGACTCATGGAACTCCGTGTTCATCAAGAACTGCAAGAAGCCCCTATCACGAGCCTTTTCCATCCTATGGAGAGGGAGCATGGACACGGGGGTCGTCCCACAGTTACTAAAAACAACAGACATAGCCCCACTCCAACAAAGGGGGCAGTAAAGCAACAGCAAAGAACTACAGACCAATTACACTAACATCTCATATCATAAAAATCTTTGAAAGGGTCCTAAGAAGCAAGATCACCACCCATCTAGAAACCCATCAGTTACACAACCCTGGGCAACATGGGTTTAGAACAGGTCGCTCCTGTCTGTCTCAACTATTGGATCACTACGACAAGGTCCTAAATGCACTAGAAGACAATAAGAATGCAGATGTAATATATACAGACTTTGCAAAAGCCTTTGGCAAGTGTGACCATGGCGTAATAGCGCACAAAATGCGTGCTAAAGGAATAACAGGAAAAGTCGGTCGATGGATCTATAATTTCCTCACTAACAGAACACAGAAAGTAGTCGTCAACAGAGTAAAGTTTGAGGCAGCTACGGTGAAAAGCTCTGTTCCACAAGGCACAGTACTCGCTCCCATCTTGTTCCTCATCCTCATATCCGACATAGACAAAGATGTCATCAGCCACAGCACCGTGTCTTTCTTTGCAGATGACACCCGAATCTGCATGACAGTGTCTTCCATTGCAGACACTGCAAGGCTCCAGGCGTACATCAACCAAATCTTTCAGTGGGCTGCAGAAAATAATATGAAGTTCAACGATGAGAAATTTCAATTACTCAGATATGGTAAACACGAGGAAATTAAATCTTCATCAGAGTACAAAACAAATTCTGGCCACAAAATAGAGCGAAACACCAACGTCAAAGACCTGGGAGTGATCATGTCGGAGGATCTCACCTTCATGGACCATAACATTGTATCAATCGCATCTGCTAGAAAAATGGCAGGATGGATAATGAGAACCTTCAAAACTAGGGAGGCCAAGCCCATGATGACACTCTTCAGGTCACTTTGTTCTATCTAGGCTGGAATATTGCTGCCACACTAACAGCACCTTTCAAGGCAGGTGAAATTGCTGACCTAGAAAATGTACAGAGAACCTTCACGGCGCACATAACGGAGATAAAACACCTCAATTACTGGGAGCGCTTGAGGTTCCTAAACCTGTATTCCCTGGAACGCAGGAGGGAGAGATACATGATTATATACACCTGGAAAATCCTAGAGGGACTAGTACCGAACTTGCACACGAAAATCACTCACTACGAAAGCAAAAGACTTGGCAGACGATGCACCATCCCCCCAATGAAAAGCAGGGGTGTCACTAGCACGTTAAGAGACCATACAATAAGTGTCAGGGGCCCGAGACTGTTCAACTGCCTCCCAGCACACATAAGGGGGATTACCAACAGACCCCTGGCAGTCTTCAAGCTGGCACTGGACAAGCACCTAAAGTCAGTTCCTGATCAGCCGGGCTGTGGCTCGTACGTTGGTTTGCGTGCAGCCAGCAGCAACAGCCTGGTTGATCAGGCTCTGATCCACCAGGAGGCCTGGTCACAGACCGGGCCGCGGGGGCGTTGACCCCCGGAACTCTCTCCAGGTAAACTCCAGGTTATCTGAGATCATCAATCTTGGACAGTATCTCCTAGCTGCAAATTTCCGGAGCAGCTGTATGAACTATTCTGCAGACAAGTCCTGAGCCACTTCTAGATGAACAGCCCTAGTAGCTGTACAAGTAAATAGACATACATACACCTTCAAGGGAACACCATCTGAAGTACCTGTTAAAATGATTGGCCCACTATAGTCCACTCCGGTCACATCAAATGGTTTTACCAACTGCACGCGTTCCTTGGGCAATGGTGGAGGACCTGGGTACATGTAGGTTCTGGCATCCACCTGGCGACACATTACACACGACTTGATAACCCTTTTCACACTTTGCCGTCCTTGTGGAATCCAGAAAGTTTCCCGAATACAGTTTAAGGTATCCTGTACCCCACCATGCATCACGTTATTATGGGCATTAAAGACAATCAAGGTTGTCAGGTGATGAGTTTTGGGCAGCAAGATAGTGGTGTGCTTAGCATATTCCCCCAATTCAGCATTTTGTAACCTGCTTCTGCACCTAATTACATCATCCTCTAAATACAGCCCCAGCTTTTCTATTATTGAGCCTTTCACAATTTTTCCGTCCATCATTAATTTAATCTCATCCCTGAAGGTTTCTTCTTGTACCCTCTGTAGCCAGTAATTCAGGGGATGGGGAAAATTTTATGAGATATTCATCTTACTTATAAATTTAAACACTAACCTTGGCACGCTAATCAGCTTGGGTAAGGAAGAATACCTATTCATGTCATTGGCTAAGGAGGGACTACTGACTGGAGCGGTGCTCACCGCAATTTCGACAGGAGCAATATGTGCCTTTTGCACCGGCCAGTTAATTTTGTCCACCAGCCAACTTGGCCCTTTAAACCACGATAAATCACTCACAATTTTTTCATAAGTCAAGCCTCGAGACAAGAAGTCAGCCGGAATCTCGTCACCAGGAATTCAATTCAGTTCAATTCAATTCAATTCAAAGTTTATTCTCTATAAGGATTACAATGCTGAGTTTACAGAAATTTGGTTATTGTTTGGTTTACATGTAGTAAAATTGTGATTACAGAGTGTACCACTAGAACGCTTAGCATGGCTAGGCATTTCGGGCAGACTTAGTTTTATTCTTAATTGTAAAATATTACAAATTATGAGGTAAGTTGGTATTATGGCTAAGTGACTAAATACTAGTTTGTGAGTTTAGCAATGTGAATGCTTTTGTTTTGGCACAGTACATAGTTTCAGTATTGGAGTATCACAGGATTCATTATTTTAAGATTGAGATTAATATTTCTGTTTATGGTCAAATGAGTGAGTGAGTGTAAGTGTGAACCACCAGGTGGTATTTGTGTAGTTAGTTGACGGAGTGTATCAGGGAGATAAGATGTTTTCTAATGGTAGTTTTGAAGGTGATGAATGTGTCTGCAGTTCTAGAGTTCTCAGGTAGGGTATTCCAGATTTTAGGGCCTTTGACATACATTGAATTTTTGTAAAGGTTTAGTCGGACACGGGGAATGTCTTAGAGATGTTTGTGTCTGGTGTTATGCCTGTGGGTTCTGTCACAACTATCAAGAGAGCGTTTTAGGTCAAGGTTGATATTAGAGCTTAAGGCATTGTAGATGTAGATTGCACAGTAGTAAGTGTGGATGTACTGAACTGGGAGTAAGTTTAGGTCTATGAAGAGTGGGGGGGTGTGTTGCCAGGGATGGGATTTAGTGATTATTCTTACTGCAGCTTTTTGTTGGGTTATTATTGGCTTTAGGTGTGTTGCTGCAGTTGATCCCCAAGCACAAATAGCATAGGTGAGGTATGGATAAATAAGTGAGTGGTATAGTGTGAGAAGGGCATTTTGCGGCACGTAGTATCGTATCTTGGAGAGGATCCCAACCGTTTTTGGGATTTTTTTTGGTTATATTGCGGATTTGGGTGTGGTGAAATTCAGGTGTGTCAAGGATAAGCTAGGAATTTGCCCCCATTATTTCTGGTATTGTAGAGGTGTTGTCAATCATTAATGTTAATTTGTGCATCTCCTGCTTGCTACAAACTCATAATATAGTAGGGGTTTTGTTCAGTGTTAAGGTAGTGTATTGGCTGTCATCAAGTCGATTGTTAAATCAGTTCCTCATTCACAATGCGTTTAAGTCGTAGTTGAGTGTGGCACAAATTAGGGTGAGAGATGAATAAGTGTTGTCCACGACCCGGCCTGTGTTTCAGGTGTTGGGATACGTTTGAAGGTCATTGAAGTATATTCCCATACCCCCCCCCCTTCAAATTCCAATTTCAAATTCAAAAGTTTATTCTCTTAAGGATTACAATGGTGATTTACAGAAATTTGGTTATTGTTTGGTTTAACATGTAGTAAAATTGAGATTACGAGTGTACCACTAGAACGCTTAGCATGGCTAGGCATTTCGGGCATACTTTAGTTTTATTCTTAAATGTTAAAATATTACAAATTATGAGGTAAGTTGGTATTTTGGGCTAAAGTGGACTAATACTATTTTGGTGAGTTTGCAGTGTGAATCTTTTGTTTTGGCACAGTAGATAGTTTACAGATTTGGAGTATCACAGGATTCATTATATTAAGACTGAGATTAATATTATGTTATGGTCAAATAAGTGTGCGAGTGTAAGTGTGAACACCACGGTGGTATTCGTGAAGTTAGTTGACGGGGTGTATCAGGGAGATAAGATGTTTCTAATGGTAGTTTTGAATTGTGATGAATGTGTCTCTGCAGTTAAGAGTTCTAGGTAGGGTATTTCAGATTTTAGGGCCTTTGGATCATACATTGAATTTTTGTAAAGGTTTAGTCGACACGGGGACATGTCGTAGAGATGTTTGTTTCTGCGTGGTTATGCTGTGGGTTCTGTAACAACTATCAATGGAAAGCGCTTTATGGGTCAAGGTGATATTAGAGTTTAAGGCCCTGTAGATATAGATTGCACAGTAGTAAGTGTGGATGTACTGAACTGGTGTAAGTTTTGATCTTTGTAAGGAGTGGGGGCGTGTGCTGCCAGGGAATGGATTTGTGATTATTCTTACTGCAGCTTTTTTTGGGTTTATTTTGGCTTTAGGTGTGTTGCTGCAGTGATTCCTCCAAGCACCAAATATCATAGGTGAGGGTATGGATAAATAAGTGAGTGGTATAGTGTGAGACAGGGATTTTGCGGACACGTAGTATGTATCTTGGAGAGGATCCAACCGTTTTTGGATACTTTTTTGGCTATATGCTGGATATGGGTGCTGGAAATTCAGGTTATTGTCAGGTATAAGCTAAGAATTTTCCCCCTTTATTTCTGGTAATTAGAGTGTTGTCTATCTTAATGTTAATTTGTGCCTCTCCTGCTCTGCTACCAAACACATATATGTATGTTTTGTCGGTTTTTGTTTAGCAGTAAGGTTGTTGGCTGTCATCCAAGTCGTTATTTTAATCAGCTCCTCATTCCAATGGTGTTAAGGGGTGGCAAGTTAGGGTGAGAGATGACATAAGTCGTGTCATCAGCAAAGAGATGGTTTTAGTTGTTGGGGATACGTTTGGCTAGGTCATGGATGTATATGCAGGGAAGAGCAGGGGGACCCAAGGACATTTCCCTGCGGAACACAGTATCAAGTGGGCGTGTTGCTGATGCCTGTGTCTTTAAGGGTAGAAGTACTGATACTATTGTAATGTAAGATTTGAAATAAGCAAGCGCATGGCCTCTTATACCGTAGTGGTCAAGTTTGTGGAGTAGGATGTCGTGGCATTGGTATGTGGGATTTTACTGGCGAGATTAGATCCTATGTTTGAGAAGAAGTCGTTATCTTGTTAGCTGTGTCGTGGGATGTAGTGGTGTTTCATTAGGTTTAGTTAGGACAATATTCTTGGTTTTTCTCAGTTTGTGGGTCCCTAGAATCTGAGAGAGTGTTTTCCAGGTCTTTTTTATATCTCCTCTAGTGTCTGTGAATCTACTGGAGTAGTATAGTTGTTTGGCTTTTTTTATTACTTGGTTGAGAGCTGATGTATAGTGTTTAAGAATATCTTTGTGTATTAAGCCCTGTCTATAGTGCTTTTCATATTGGTGTTACTTGTCAATGGATTCAGATGGTGCTGGTTAGCCATGGGCAACAAGCGTTTGTTTGCGATCTGTTTTGTTTTTTATAGGGACAATGTTTCTTGTATAGTCTAAGTAATGTGTTAAGAGATGTCTGTCAGTCATCTAATCCATTGGCCTTGGAGATTCTGAGGCCATATCACAGTCTCAAGGTCAGCTAACGTGAACTGCTTACTGAGGCCTTCGTCATCATGAGTCGAAATGAGACTTTGTTGTATTCAAGTGGTTGTTTACTAATGTTTGTCAGGAGGAAGGCTTAGGGTAGTGGTTCTGTGTGCTATCTGTGATATCCTGATTGAAGGAGGAGGGCTAGTATATTGGTCCAGATGTGGTCTATTTGTTGCACTTGTCTCAGTGAGCCTGGTCTTGGTTTAGTTATTGTTGGTATGAGAGTATGTTCGTTTACATATTGTTGATGAAATTCCAGTTACGGCTGATCATCTAGTAAGCCAAGGTTGATGTTGAAGTCTCCAGCTAAGAGAAGGGTGGTGCTTATTCATTTGTCTGTGTGTTATTAGTGATTTAATTTATCAACTGCAATTTGGGATGTTGTGTGAGGTATCCAGGTAAATGGCACCGATGTTATAGGCGTCTTAAGGTTTTTTACCAGTAAAATCAACTAGCAAAAATGTTTCCCCATTATCATCACTAAAGCAAGTTGTGCTGCCTAAGGACAAGATAACTTGGTTAGAGTAAATAAGATTGCAATACCACCCCAACTTGGTTTGGTTGCAGTTGTGAATTGTGTGTATCCTGGTAGAGGGTAGTATCTATGTGCCTGCTTAACCAGGTCTCAGTAGAATAATGCAGGAGAAGGGTGTCTTTAGTGATTCAAGGAGTGCTAGTAGGTAATCTAGTGTTTGCTTTTAAGGTCCTGTGTTGTAGTTAAGACTGATAGACTTTTAGATTGTTTAGGATAGTGTTGGTTGTGATTTGCTGTGGTAATAAAGGCAGTTATTTCCAATAGGTTTTGATTGGGTGTCAGATTATGGAGGTTTAGTTCAGGGTCAATGTGATCAATCATCTTCTAGGTTTAAATTATGGTTAGTTATATCCTGGGTTGTGTGTTGTGTTCTAGTACTGATATCTGTAGTGGTAGGAAGTTTGGACAAGTATATAGCTAGGAGTATTTTGGTCATGTAGGGTATAGTCACTACTACACATAATGAAGTGATGTTGTCTATGTGTTGTGCTGGAATGGAACTAAAGTACAATAGGTTAAACTTAGTAATATAAAAAATACAAATTAAAAATAGACAAGTCTCTCACTTGTAATTTCACTAAGGTCTTTAATGATTTGTGGAGTCTATGTTTTGAGCTAGTAATGAGCTATAGTACAATAGGGTTTAATTCTAATAATATAAAAATACAAATTATAAATAGCACTAGTCCTCACTAGTTATTGGCACTATGGTCTAATATAGTGAATTTGGTATTGACTATGTATTGAGTTAGAATGAGCTATGGTACAACTGATTTAATCTAATAATATAAAAATACAAATTAAAAATAGCACCAGTCTCTCACTAGTAATTGCACTATGGTCAAATATAGTGAATTTGGTATTGACTATGTATTGAGCTAGAAAGAGCTATAGTACAACTAGGTTTAGTCTAATAATATAAAATACAAATTACAAATAGCACCAGTCTCTCACTAGTAATTGCACTATGGTCTAGTATAGTGAATTTGGTATTGACTATGTATTGAGCTAGAATGAGCTAGAGTAAAACTGTTATTAATCTAATATATAATAAAGGAACAAGACTCTCAATTGTAATTGCACTAAGGTCTTATATAAGTTGTTTACAAGAATTAGAGTATAATTAGATTTTAAATTGACAGGATAAAAATAAAAATGGCAATGACTTGGTTATAATATGCTAGTAAGATGGTAGACAGGATAATATAAAAGTTGTAGTTGAAAATACTAGTTTAAAAAAAGTATGGAATAAAAATGGTCAATAAAAGAAGTTTACAATAAGTTTGATCAATATAGTTTAAAGTAAAATTGGGCAATAATAGGGATTTAGAATAAAATTGGGCAATTGAGTATTTTTTAAAGTGAGGTAGAATTATTGAAGACAAGTTATGGTTAGTTTATAATAAAATAAGATGGAACAGTGATGTGGTAAGTTGTAAAAAAGGAGATAGATTCTGTAGATATTAAATACAATTAAGACTATGAGGTAGAATGGTCGTTGAATACAACAATGACAATCAAAAATAGTTGGGGTATTAGAATTTTAGGGGGGCACAAATTTATGACAATATAACACTAACGGTGGACTATGGGTATTATCTGCACTTTACTCGGATTCTGTTAGTCCAGCCTCACTTAGGAATGTTTTAAGGTCATGTTCTGTGGAGATGAAGTATCTCTTCCCAGTGGGCTGTTTCCTAACTGCTATTTTTCCATCCCTCACAAAGCACTGGTGGATTTTTTGGGCATAGCGCAATTTTCTTGGCCGATAAAGAAGGTTTTGTCTTGTTTTGGTAAGGCACTCATTGACATAAACATCAGTTTTCATAGAAATAGATGTTTTTAGTAGGTTGTTTCTTTGTAGGCTAGTTTGGAATTTTAACAGCACTGTTTTTTTTACCTGCTTGGTAGCCCATCAGTTTGCAATCCTTTAGGTCATCACTACATATGTTAAGGCGAAGGTGGTCCTTGATAAGCTGTAGGGTGGTCCCCATGCAGGTCTCTTGGGTGACTGTGGCTGGGAGATGTTTGCTGTTAACTACAACAGCGTCAGATAGCTGTTGTTGGTCATTATGGTCTTGGAAGTTGGTTATGACATTGGCAAGTTGTTGGTCCACTCTTGATCTTTCCTCTGTAATGTTGGTAGTAAGTAGGGTGACTTGGTCTTTTAGAGTGTTGATGGTGTCTAGGGACCGGGTGTGGGTGTTGCTTTGTTGTTCTAGAGTGTCTAGTTTATGTTCTAGAGCAGTGATCTTGATGAGGTAATCTGCATTGCTAGCCTTTAGTTCCTGCATTTCTTGAGTTAGTTTGGTGATCTTTTGGTTCTGAATCATATGGAGTTTAGCTATTTCTGGGTCGGTGATCTTCTTGACATCAAATACTGGGAAGGAGTTATCTTGGACTGTAGCGGCGGCCATGTTTGTTGTTGTCTGTCGTGTGTTGTGGTGATGCCGGTGGGTGATGAGGGTTGTGTCCTGGCTGGCAGTACCACAAGTTTTCCTCGTGTTATTACTGCTCTCACCTTTGATGTTAGGAGTCCTTAGCTGGTTACTGGATCTTCTTTTATTGTTCTGACCCTTGTCCATTGGCTGTGGCTTCGGGTGAATAGTAGGCGATGGGTGATGGGTGAATGTTGTGGAGTATCACTTCAGTGGCAGCGGGGTAGGAGTTGCTAGTACGAGTCCTATTAGTTGGTAAATTTGTGAACTTTTGGGTGATTTCTGCAGTTGCTTTATATCATTCTGGGTATCCACACATGTTAGTGTTATGCGGGTCTTGATTAGGACATCACTGGGCTGCTGGGAACCTCAGGTAGAAGTAAAAATAGAGGACAAGGTTCCTGTTGCCGCTGCCGCTCCACTTAGTTCTGGCAAACAATGCGATTAAAGGTTAACTTATCCTGACCCAAACTGTTATATTTCTCCTGCATTTGATTGATTTCAGCGACTCTGTTTTGTACATACACAATCTTACTGTTACCATTACGAATCCATTGTAAGGATACCTTGTTATCAGACCAAATTACGGTGTCGCTGATATTTATCTCTCGCAATTTATTTCTCATATAATTGGCTAATTTGACACCTACATAAATGGCCATTAATTCCAACTGAGGTAAGGTACGTGATTTGATTGGAGCCACCTTAGGGGTGACCTAACGTTAGCACATGCGCGAACGAAAAATTGTCGAAAAATTCACAAATTGAGTTAATCTTATAGAAAAATAGCTTAACTCTCTGGCAACACATTGGTACCAGAATCATTGTTCTACGACATTCCTACAAGGAATTATGGTCATTTAAATCACCTAGGGTGACGTCACCACCCGCGGCAGGTGTGCTCACCTGTCGTCAATTTTCTTTTTTTTCCGTTTTTTTTCCGTGTATTTATTGTATTATTCTTTCTAAGATAGTAATTGAAGATTTGGCATTGTTTCAGCGTAAATAGTTGAAGTGTTGTGCAGTTTGAAGAGGGTTTGGTGTTGTAGAGTCAGGACCAGTCAGCGCCTCCCCCCTCTCCGCTGGGGGGGAGGTGGAGGGCGTGTGTAGTAAACAGTGACCCTCTCATAACGCCTCACCCCTGCCCGACTCCCCCGCCTCACCCACCCAACTCCCAGCGCCACCCCATCTGTAGAGGGTACTTCTCCCCTAACCCACGATGTCAGCAATAGTACTGCAGCCGCAGGGAGTGCCGGGCTCACAGGAACTTCCACTACAGGGACAGCATCGTGGAGTTCGACCGCGAGGCAGCTGCCAGGTGTGCCACAGGCTGTGTGTTACCTCTGTTCCTCAAGCATCAACATCCGGGACTCACGAGAGGCCTGGATCTGTCTATCAACTTGGATCCACCAGGACGCTGACATGTCCCTTAGGGCAGCTCTCCATCGGGCTGCTTATACGGAGTCACTGGCTTCTTGGACCTCTTGGGGAGGGGAGATGGTTGTTCGTGCAAAGCAGCAGATCCTGGGCAAATTGCGGCTGTGAGCAATGGCTGTCTGGAGGAGAGACAGGCACCCTTGGGCAAACATTGTTTGTTGGGCAAGGCCATTGAGAAATTCCCTACTCTATTTGTTCTCGGTTCACATGCTCATTACTCTGTAGTTGTCTATGATTGTTTTCATGTCTAAGTGTTTTTTCATTCTTTCCTTTGAAATCGTGTCATGATTGTGACCATCTCTACCTGGAAGCTCATTACATTTGTAACTTGCTCAGCTATTCAAAATCGTGGAGTCCAGTCCCTGGTCCCAGTATGTACCGTATGTATAATCTTTTGACTACGCCCACAGGATGGGTATGCGGGGTGCATAATAAACATGGACTTAAGAAAATGTGAATGACAATGATTGCATATTACCATTACCCCCGGCCCGGGATTGAAAACCCGCGGTTCTAGAAGGAGTCTCATAAATCCGGCCCGTCGCGGTTAGCCACTAGACCAGCTAGCACAATAAGATTCATCCAGCGAGGTATATTTCTACTCCATAGGAAAGTTAGCAGGCACCTCTGTGACCACAAATGCGTTTTTACAGACGAATCTCAGCTAGCGTTGCCGTGACGAACTCTAGCTCAAGTCCCTTCACGCCGTCAACATGACTTAAGAAATCGTAATGACACGATTGCAAAAAAACCCCATACCCCCGGCCGGGATTGAACCCGCGGTCATAGAGTCTCAAAACTCCAGCCCGTCGCATTAGCCACTAGACCAGCTAGCCACAATAAGATTCATCCAACTAGGTATATTTCTACACCATAGGAAAGTTAGCACAGGCACCTCTGTGACCACAAATGCAAGTTTTTACAGACGAATCTCCAGCTAGCGTGGCCGTGACGAACTCTAGCTCAAGTCCCTTCACTGCCGTCAACATGACTTAAGAAATCGTAATGACACGATTGCAAATAAACCATACCCCCGGCCGGGATTGAACCCGCGGTCATAGAGTCTCAAAACTCCACTTCATCCTCTATTGAAGTATATTTATACTGGGGTGATACTTCATGAGTAAGACACACCGTAACTGTATTTATGGCTTCCTCCAGTCATTCATTATCAGTACGAGGAAGCCTGCCATACATCACGTGACCTCCTGCGGTCCTTAGAAGGGTGACTCCGCATTTCTTTGTCATACCCTTTACAAAGGTGGCATAATGGTCACTACCTATCAAAATATCTATTGGCCCCACAGAATCATTATTTATACAAGAAGGTGCCAAATTTACCTTACTTGAAAGCCTTTCAGTAGCATTACCAAGCCCTATTGTAGATATTTTCTCTGGGAGCCTATCCACAATTACGGCATTAATACTTTTTCCCTCTCATTGCCCAGCCTGACATTTTACATAAACAGTGTCGTATAAACTGGGCCTTCTTATTCGAGAGAAACCAGATAACTTGATATAGCAGGATCTCCATTTGTACCTTCATCCCATTAAGGAAATTTAAATGTTTTATGAAGTACATGTGATCCCTGATCCAGAAATGCTGTTACAGTTTTGGATTTAGGGCCCGTTTATCATTAATCACCACATCCAACACAGGAAAAAGCACCTCACCCTAGGCTAATCATTACCGACTTTAGCTGTAATCTTTACGTTGGCTACTGTTGTGTCCGGGTTATTATCACTATCAGTACTTTTGTTACCATTATTACGATTAGATCCACCCTTACACATAGCTAATGTGGTGTTTTTCCCTGTTACACTGATAACAATGGTGCAAATTTAGCACGCAATCCCTTACATTATAAATTTCCTAGACACCCTGATACATTTTACAAGCTCTTCCAATCTTCCACTTTAACTTCCCATGAATTATAGGCATTACAGTTTTTAGAGAAATGAGTACCATTGCAGAAGATACCATCTCTCCTTTCTTTGCCTGACCTCTTATCAACTGGCTAAACCCTTATTGTGGTACTTCCTCCTCTTTCTTTGAAAGGTGGAGAACCACTATTACTGAAACCCCCGTCACTTGAAAATGTCCTACGTACCCCGTTTAGTAGGTGACTTTATGATTATTGAAATTGGATAAAGTTTCCTTTTGTGAAACTTGACAGGTGCACTGGGGTCTGTAGACGTGGTATTCCTAGAGGTAATGGGTTGGCTGGTCTTGCAGTTTTGGCAATTAGCTCCTGCAGGCCCCACTCTTATTTCTTCCAAACCCCGAGTAACCCTTTGTGATATTTTGTTAGATAGCCACTCTACTGTCTTTTGGTCAATTTATTCCTGAATTAAGGCACTCAACAACCACTTTTGCTCCCTCCAGATCATATTACTCAAGGCCTTAAGAGTGCTTTATAAATTTGATCCTAAATTGCTGTAAGCTGTTGCGGTTTTTTATCTGGAAATCTTCAAACTAGCCAAATTAGCTACTAGATCCAGCCTACTTTTGCTCCAAGTTACCATAAGTGACCTCCCCAACAAGTCAACTGCCTCACTATAGGAGTCATCTACATTTGGGAAATTCTTGTATGAGAACATGCGCATCTCCCCTTACTTGTCCCTTTAAATAGCATAATTTGGTAACACTTGCAAGATCACTCCTATCATGTACGACTGCTTTAAAAGATAGACCAAAACTCCTCCCAGTTTTTCTCCCCCGATTAATCACAGGCATGCAAAAATTCTGGAGTTTTTTGGTAGACACCTCTGATTTTCCTTACTAGTTGACCAAAAACATTGTTTACACCCTTTACCTTTTTCTAAAGCCTTAGTTTTGCAGGACACAATGTTGTTTCCCCCACTTCATAATATTGATCCAGCAGCCGCCCCCTTTCCAGCATCATCTGCACAATTCACCAGAAGATCGCTCTCACAGTCCTTGTACCACCAATCTATATGAATCATATCTATTTCTAAGGCATCTAGGTGTAGCTTTAATTCAACAGGGTTTACCGTTTCTTGTCTCATTAACTCCATACACTTGTTGTATGATTTAGTAACATGACCCTTCCGAGCTTGTAGTGATGCTTTCTTTGCTTTGGCATCTATGGACTTGCCAGCCACACTAACTTCCTCAGACCCAGCCATGGTTAGGGAATTAATAATCACCAATTATACAACTTAAGTAGACACCTTGTGAGAGTAATTCTTGCACTTTAATCTTGTATAAATCCTAGCCACCCATGTGCTAGTAATTAATTGGGCTAATTATCATCCACCACACGACCGATTAAATTTGTGTACCCTATACCCACTTTCTTCAATCAGTCACTTAATTATTAAGTAATTAATTCAATTAATTTTTCACTGATTGCATCCGGTTCAGGAAGGACCAGTGGGCAGATATGGAAAATTTCCTAGGGGTGATTACTTTTACATACCTCAACATTACATGCATACGAGTAATCTCCTTGGGAGACAACAACTATATTGTTTACCGTAGTCACCCGTGTAAACATGTGAGAAAACTTAACCACCTCTGGTCACTGCAGGTGGCCCCTCGACCCTCACAATCTTATCCATATCTATCCGAGACCAGTATAAATCGGGTAGCACCCTCAAGTACGTCGTTACTAATTAGTTGTGGACTGTATAGATTATATTAGTTTGACTGAATGAAGGGGGGGGGGGTAGGTTGCACATGGATACATCCATCAAGGAAAAACATTTGTACATAATCCCACCACTTACCAGATATTCTCTGGTGGTCACTTGATGTGGCATACCTAACTGGCCAGTATCAGTCTGCTATAACTAGAAGGGTTACTTAACTGGGGGTGATTGATGCTCCTTATTTCCTCCATTCACCATCTCATTTCAATGTCCCGCTACACCGACACAGTTCTTATTCCAGCAGGATGAGGTATCCGTTGGTTTGTCCCGGTTTAGAAGTCGTGATTCCATAAAACTTCACTATCCTCGGGACAAGAACCACGCGTTCACTCGGAGCAGGGCGATTTATTTCACATCCCACATTCTCTTAACTTAATGTTATTATCACTGATTACATTACCATTCACAAGACGATTTAACGTCTCATAATTATTATACACATTAGAGGTCACTCCATTAAGATCTGAGGCCGATGAGTGAGGATTAACTCACGGGTATTTTCCCTGGACACACACCATGGCCGCGCACCAGTCACACCCATTCGAACCATTATTCACTAATTTTACCACCTTTTTATGTTGGTCCCGTAAATCACGTTCCCTCACTCTTTACCAGGAACAGTTACGACACTTCCTATTATGAAGTGAGGCCTATATTAATCCTTAGGCCGCCTTGAACACCAATTTCCTGACCCCATGTTTTCACAGTCTCCTCACTACATTCAAAACACTGCCGCCACCTCGTGCCCCAGCTCAACCTATACCCCCTCGCACATCTGCGCAGGCACAGTGGGAACCCAGTTGGTTCCATTCAAAATACAAATACATCTTGACCCAAATCAACACATTAAACACTTATTAGGCACTATAGCTTCGGAAATTAAATAGTTTCCACAATTAGTTTCGGTCAAAACCTCACGAAAAACCTTGAAACTCATCTTCACTTGCATTTTCATCTGTATTAGAACTGTCACTGGGGAACAAAAGTGTCCCAATTCGCTGAGGAATGAGGAACTTCTTACTGCGAGGCATGGTGGACATTGTGTACAAAGATGACATTCCCACAATGCACCACTGGGTCCCAGATTTTTTTTCTACCACACACACCCACCACACAGACCCATTCTCTCACATCTAGGCCTACCAGCCTTTTTCCGCGAGATTTGACGGCGCTAGAATTTATGTGTACTAGTACGTCAAAAACCCCTGTGCACAAGCCGTACTAGAACGTTCGAAGCCCCAAAAGGGTTAATCATATACCTCGTGACGAGAATTTGGGTGATTTCTTGTCACGTGGCTTGACTTATGCTAAATTTAAATGTGCTATATGATGGTTTAGAGGACCAAGCTGGTTGGTAAATAAAGTTAATTGACCTGTACAAATGGCGCATATTGCTCCTGTTGAAATTGCTGTGACCACCACTCCAATAATTTGTCCCTCCTTAGCCACTGATATCAATAGGTATCCTTCTTTATCCAAGCTAATTAATGAACAATGTTAGTGTTTAACTCTTTCAGGGTTTCCAATGTACTAGTATGGCTTACGTCCCAGGGTTATTGACGTACTAGTACGCATAAATTCTAGCACTTCAAATCAAGCGGGAAAAAGGCTGGTGGGAAAAAGATGTGAGAAAAATTGGGTTGCGGGGTTTAAAGGTGCGTGGTAGGAAAAATAGGGGGGGCCCCAGTGGTGCATTGTGGGAACCCCAATTTTAGTAAACCTTTTTTCCCCTGCCTTGCGGGGCAAAAAAACTCCCACTTCGGTAAAACTGGGACACTTTTGTTCTCCTTTGGGGGGTTTAAAAACAGATGGAAGTCCCAAGTGAATGATTTCAAATTTCGATGGGGTTGTGCCCCGAAAACTAATGCCAAAATTACCGGTTTTAGTGGGGAAAAACCCAGAGGACCTCCGCTTCCTATCTGGTCCCGGGGGCCCATCTTTTTCCCAAATTCAGGGTGGAAATTGGAAAAAAAAATTAAAGCTCTTTTGTTTACCACCCTTTTTTCCCTCCGTTTTGGTGAAAGACAAAGTTTTTCCCCCAACTTTTTGGAAAAAAATATTTATAAAAAAATATACCTCAAACAACAATGGGGGAAAAAGATTTAAAAAGGTGTTTTATAAAAAAATTCCCGGCCTTTTGTGTAGGGAAAATTTTTAAAAGGGCCCGCCCGTAAGGTTGTCGGACACTTGGTCCCGAGGAAACAATTTTAAATTTCGACTTTCAAAAGCTTTTAATTCCTGAAAAGGGCTTTTCTTTTTTTCCCCCAAAAAAAAAATAAAGTTTTTTAGTTTTGGGGAATGTTGAAAAATATCTCCCCTTTTACCCCCACAAAAAACCCCAAAATTTAATTGTAATATTAGTAAATAGAGAAACCCATTTTTTTAAAAATTTCTGTGAATATTTTTCCATTTTTTTTAAGGTAAAAAAGGGAAGGAATTAGGGAAATTTAGGTGAAAAATTTTAAATTCCCGAGATATCGGCCTGGAGCCCCGGCGGGCCCCCCCCCCGTCTAAAAAAAAAAAAAAAAAAAAAAAAATCGCAAAAATGTGTTTTTTTGGGTTTGTATTTCTTAGAAAAACTGTTTGTTCTAGTGTGTTAACCTCTTAAAAAACACCGTTTTTTTACTGGGGAGACCAAAGAAAAAAACGAAATGAGAGGTTTTCAAGGGTTTTAAAAACGAAATTTCCCCGAGGGTTTTCCCTTGCCATATTATGGCCTATTTTATTCGGTCTAGAGAAATGTAACATTTTTTGTATGTTATTTTTAGTGTTTTTTTTATCATATTACATAAATTTTCTGATAGAAAAAAATAAGCCGTAGGGTTGATAAAATAAGCTGATATAAAACGTAATTTGAAGTGTTTTTCTCCGGGCACTTCGGGGGCAGGAACACGGCCGAGCTTTCCCCATCTTTTTTCCGGTTGCTCTAAGTCTAGGATAAGTTTCCAAATTTACTTTTTTTTTGATCCCAAATAGTCATTTTATTTTTTTAAAAAAAATAATCAAAAAAACCCCCCCTAAAAAACCCCCAAAAAAAATTTTCCAAAATAAAATCTTAAAACTTCCCCCAACTCCCCCCCTCCCCCTTTAACCTAAAAATTCTATTTTTCCCCCAAAAATTAAAATCCCCCCAAAAAACCTACCAAAAATTTTTTTTCCCAACAAAACCCCAAAAAAAAAATTTTTCCGATTTTTTTAACCCCTCCCCCCAAAACCCTCCCCCCCTTTCTTTCCCCAAACAAAAAAAACCCCCTTTATAATTTTCCCTATCCTACCCCAATTTACCAATTTTTCAAATAACCTTTTTTACAACTTTTTAAAAAAAAACCCCATTACTTTAAAAATAAAATTTTTCTCTTTTAACTTTATAATTCCCTTTTAAATTAATCTCCCTTTTTAAAACCCCCTATTTTTCCTTAAACATACACCATACAACCCTTTTTCACCTATAAAAATGGGAAAAAATGGCCCCCAATTTTTTGGAAATGCGCAGGAAATCATTTGGTGGTATTGGTGGTCCCGGGCCCGTGAGGCACCAGCAGGGGGGCCTTTCTGCCCCCACCCCCTCCCTCAGCAGAACTACAAAAAAGGGGGGTCCCCATCCCCCCCCACCACCCACCAACCTCCAAAAACCAAAACCCACCACAACCACACCACCTTTCAATTTCCCAGTCCCCAACAGAAAACCCCCACCGGGGATTGGCGGGGAAGCTCCCCAATTTGTTCCCCAACCCCCATCACTTTGATGAAACCCAAAGGGATACGGCCATTTTGTCCACTTGGGAAAAAAATCCCACTGAACGGGAATTTTTTTAAAAGTTTTTCTTTGAAAAAACCTTTTTGAGGGGAAATTGGGTTCAGGGGAAAGAAAACAGATACTTTGAGTAACCATGGTAAACACAATACTTTCCCAAAAAATCATTTCACCCCCGTGGAAGGAGACAACTGTGGCTGAGATGTATTTTTGTTTGCCAAAATAATGCTTTTTCCCACTTGTGTATAAGCACAGTGTGAAATCATACTGGTAACCCGGACCCCCCCTGTTTAAAAAACCCCGGGTTTTTTAAAAAGAGCTCCCTTTAGCTCTTTTTTTTTTTACATTGTTAAAATAATTCGGGTTTGTTTATTTTTTTTGCTATGGGAATTTTTTACTTTGTTTTTTTTATTTAAATTCTAACTGTAGATTCACTAAAAATCGTATGATAAAAAGAATTGAACCCTTTGTCCCCAAACCCCCTTATTTAATGTTTAAAATTTGAATAAAACCCATTTATTTGTAATTACTCCCATGCAAAACCCCCCCCCAAAATGCACTTCTCAGACCCCAACAATACAATTGATCTTTAAAGAAAAACATTACGATGCCCATAGCATTACAAAATTCCCGCTCCCCTTTTGGGCCCCATCATTACTCTCACCAAAAATTGGCAAAGGCCTAAATCTAAGATGTCTATGCCATTCCGGGTTTAAACCAGCCTTTAAAAACAATGTGGGCCCAGTTTAAAAAAAGGGGGTGGCACAGCTATTTTTACTCAGCCCAACTAGAAGGGTTTCACAATCCCTTGCACAAGGGATAAACATGGGGAATATTTAATAGCAAAATTTCAAATCCAAATCCCCAAAAACCTCTCACAGTGAAAAAAACATTTCAGATTTCCCAGTAAAAAACATTAGCCGTTTTAGTAAAAACCTAGGAAGTATGATAACTGATGAAAGCATGAACAAAGGCCCCACTTTCCCTACCCCTCATGTGACTTCAACTTTGGGATCCCCTTTAAAAAGATAAAGACCCACTTTTTTTCTAAATTCACAAACAAAATGAGAAAAACTGAATTTTTGCTCCCAACAGTAAAAAAACTAAAGAGTTACAGGGGGACTAGTGTTTCCCTATAGGCCACATCTGGACCAACCCATACCCCCTTAAAGATCAGGCAAAATTTCCCCCGGATAATATCACAGCCCCATTACCCTACCTTACTCATAACAAACCTTGGAAAATTTTCCCCCTGCACTACTAAAGTCACTTTCAGATTTTCACAATGAGGCAGCTATCAATAAATTTTCACAGCAGCAGTGGCAAACATTGACTGGCCACTGAGCTAGTAATTATACAAAAATATTGCGAATGAAATTTAATAATTTTCAAAAAAAGCCCAAATTACCTCTTTAACAAGACTGCCCTAAAAACTAAACGATGACGGCAAAGAAAAACTAAAACAGTCCTGGCAAAACCCCCATTTTCCCTTTCAAATCCAAAAAATAAAAAGGCACTTTATACGAAAAACAGTACGGGAAGGGGGCCAATAACCAGGGGACCAAAAAAGGAGTTTCTCGTAAACCCCAAACCCAAAGGCCTAATAAGAAGGGCTAAAAATTTGGGTTTATGATAGAACAGATTACCCCAAATTCCCGAGGGGGAATAAAAAAGACCTGAAAAACCCTTCAAAAATATGGGGGCAAAAAAGTTAACACGAAAAAAAAGCAAAATTTGGGAATTTTAAAAAAAACCAGAAAAAACCCAAAATTCCCCCCAAAAGGAAACAGAAAACAGACTAAATTGTTTTCTTCTCCACTACGGAAAAAAACCTTCCCAAATTTTAAAACCCCCAAAGTCAGTTTCCCCACCCAATGATTTCCTCACTGGCAACTACCTAAAACACACTTTTCCCTAGCCCCAAATAACCCAACTAAAATTTTCCCTTTAATTATAAACCAAAAAAACCCAAACGGGAGTTTTAAAAAACCTTACCACCCATTATATCCCAAAAAAGGTAAACGGGTTGCTATCACCAATCTTTGCAAAAACTCTTTAACAAACCCAATTGAATCCTTTTTTAAACTTTTTTCCATTCCCCCCAGTTTAATTGCAAGGGTCCCCCAGATTCTTTAAAGGAGGGAGACCACACAGATTTTGAATAAAAACTAAGGCCAATACCCAAACCCTACACCCTCTCTCAAAAATTCTTTGAAAAATTAACCCATAAGTGTTTTCTATTCCTACCTCATCCCCCCAAAAATTATAAACCCCCTGTAAAATTTGGTTCAGGCCTAATAAAAATACTAATGTTGCTATTATCCAATGCTAAAACCCAAAAATTTTTCAAAATAGAAAAAAAAAGGAAGTCACATTTGGGGATCTTCTTTGACTTAGGGAAAGTTTTCCCGTTACGGGTGACCAGGGATTTCCCTCCCCCAAAAAATTGTCGCACTGTGGTAAAAGAGAGCATCCCTAAAAATTTCCCCCTTTTTAAAAAAGTTCACCCTTTCAGAAAACAGAAGCCAATATGTGTACAAAAAAGGGGCCCAAAAAACTCTTCACACAGCCCTTTACATTTTTCCCAAAAATTTCCTATCCACTTCCCCCAAAAAAACAAAATTTCCCCCCAAAACCCATCACCCCCCAAAAAACCCCCCCAAAAAAATTTCAAACCCCCCAATACATACCCCCCCCCCCCCATTAAAATTCCCAAAATTAAAACCAATTTCCCAAAAATTTCCCCTGGATAAACCACAAACTTAAAAAAAACCCCCCCAATTACAAAAACCCCAAAAAAACCCCAAAAATTTTCCCAACCCTATTTTTCCCTTTTAAAACCCCAAAATGAAAAAAGGGATCCCCCTACCCCAAAACTACCCCCCTTTAAAATTCCTAGGAACCCCCCTTTAAAAATAAAACCCCCCCAAACCCCCCCAAAAACACAATCAAACAAATTTTCCCCCAAAAAAAATTTCCCCAAGATTAGGTTTACATCGAAGTTACAGCACTATGTTTCCCCAAGCCCCAAGCCCCCCCTCCCCCCTATTTCACTCCCCCCTTATTTACCCCCCCCCCCCCCTAACCTATGGAATTTGGGGCAGGGGGCTCAAAACAAAAAAACCCCATCTCACCCCCCCTTAATTACCCAAAAAAACGCTGCAGTCAGAATGATAAAAAATTTCCCACTACAGACAGAACACTAGCCCAATATTCAAAATCAAAAACCTACTCCCAATACAAAACATCAAAAATTATTATTGCACCTATTTAACATCCCATGGGCACTTAACTCTGACAAAAACCCCCCCTAAAACTTTTTTTTACCAACCTAACAAAAACCCCCATGACCATAACACAAGACACAGATCACCCCCTTTGATGTTCCTCTGCCCACCCGCACGCTATGAAAAAAACTCAATGCACATAAAAGGCCCAAAAATCGGGAATTCAAAAAATGTTTACCTGGGTTTACCAGGAGAGAGTTCCCGGGGGTCAACGCCCCAGCGGCCCGGGTTTTTTTTACCAGGCCTCCTGGTGGATCAGAGCCTGATCAAAACCCGGCTGTTGCTGCTGGCTTTCCGCAAAAAAAGTACGAGCCACAGCCGGTTTATCAGGGGAAAAAACTTTAGGTGCTTGTCCCGTGCCAGCTTGAAGGGGCTGCCAGGGCGGGTTTTGGGAAACCCCCCTTTTGTGTGTGGGAGGCAGTTGAACAGTTGGGCCCTGACCCCCATTGTATGGGCTTTAAAAATGTAGTGACACCAGCTTTTCATTGGGGGGATGGTGCATCGTCTGCCAAGTCTTTTTCTTTTCGTAGTGTGGGAAGTTTGGTACTTTTTTTTTTTCCCCCCTAGGATTTTAAAGGTTTTTATATGATCATGGATCTTCCCTCCTGGTTCCCAAAGGAAAACCGGTTTTTGGAACCTCAAGCGGTCCCGTATTTTGGGGGTTTTTTTATCTCCGTTTTTGGCGCATGGGAAAATTCTTGTACTTTTTTTAGGTCGGGGAATTTCCCCCTGCCTTGAAAAAGGGGCTGTTAGTGTGCAGCAAAATTTTCCGCCTGAAAAGGGAAAAAGTGACCTGAAGAGTGGCCCCCCTGTTTTGAAGGTTTCCCTTATCCATCCTGTCATTTTTTAGCAGATGCAATTGATACAAAGTTTTGGTAATTGAAGGGAGATCTTCCCAAAATGATCACACCAAGGGGCTTTGGGCGTTGGTTTTTTGCTTATTTTTTGGCCAGAATTTGTTTTTGAAATCTGATTTGGGTTTAATTTTTCAAAGTTTACCATATTGAGTAAAATTTAAATTTTTTATTCCCTTTTAACTTTCCCTTTTTGTTTTCTGCAGCCCAGAAAGATTTTTGGGTTTATGTGCCCGGGGGCCCTTTCAGTGTCTGCAAAGGAAAACCCCTGTCATGCAGATTCGGTGTCATCTGCAAAGGAAGAACGGGGCTGTGGCTGGGCATCCTTTTTATGTCGGTATGAGGATGAGGAAAAAGGGGGTTTTGGGGGCCCAGTACTGTGCCTTGTGGAACAGAGCTTTTTTACCCCTAGCTGCCTCGGGGCTTTACTCCCGGGGATGTTTTTCTCTCTGTGTTTAGTTAGTGAGGAAATTTTGGGTCCATCGGAACCCCACTTTTCCCGGGTTTTTCCCTTTTGGGACGCCTTTTTTGCGCTATTACACCATGGTCACCCTTGGGCGAAAGGGTTTTGAAAGTCTGCATATATTACATCTGCATTCCCTTTTTTTTTTTTTGTGCATTTTTTTTGGACCCTTTTCGTAGTGATCCCAAAAGTTGAGACAGCAGGGGGCGACCTGTTCTAAAACCCATGTTGCCCCCGGGTTGTTTTAATGATGGGTTTTTAGATGGGTGGTGATCTTGCTTTTAGGACCCTTTCAAAGGTTTTTGATAAAGGGGATGTTAGTGCTATTGGTCTGTAGTTCTTTTTCTGTTCTTTACTGCCCCCCCTTTTTGGAGTGGGGCTATGTCTGTTGTTTTTTTGTAACTGTGGGAGACCCCCTGTTTCCCTTTCTTCCTCCCATTGGATGGAAAAGGCTTGGGGATAGGGGCTTCTTGCAGTTCTTGATGAAACAGAGTTCCATGGTTGGCCTGGGGGGAAGTTTCATGGGGGTTTTCAAATTTTTCGCCCGTTCGAAGTATTTGGCCCTTTTTGGTTTAAAAATTGGAAAAGGGTTGTGTTAAACAAATTTTGGGCTCTTCATAAAAAAATTTATTTGATCTTCACTCTCAGGGTTGGGGTTTGCGGCTTTCTAAAAAAATGAGTATATTGGGACCTTTAGTAGCTCCCCTCATTTCCTTGTGTCATCTGGGTAGGACCCTCTTTTTAAAAAAGGGGGCCAAAACGGACGTTTTTTCTCGATTTTGATATGGGATAGGAGAAAAAATACTTTGGGTTTCTTTCGTTTCATTTTTTGGCTTTTAGTTCTTTTCCCCGATTCCTGCTCCCAAAGGATTTTTTTTAGCTTAAGTTCGATGCTTGCTATTTTTTCTGGACCCGGTGTCTCCTAGCCCTTTTTTGATTTTTTTGACCTCCTTTTTTGCCGCTCTGTTTTCTTTTTCCCTCGCCTGTAAAAGGGGCGCCTGTCTCTTTTTATTTTAAAATCTACTCCTCCCTTTTTCTTTTGGGAATTAAAGGGCTTGGGGGCATTTCATCGAGTGCCACCCAGTTAATCGGGTTTTAGGGATAGTTGGGGTCTATTGGGTGCTTAGTTATTTTCCCCGCTTTTTTCGGTTAGGGTTTGGTTTTTCTTGGGGCCCCCTTTGTTTTTGTTATTGAAGTTTAATTTGGTGAATGCTCCCCCCTTGAATAGTCTCATTATGTCGGTTGGGGGTCCACGATACATGTTGAAACCCCAAAAAATGTTGTGTTGGGGTATATTGTTTTTGTATGGGGGCATTTCTTATAGATCATCATTGTTAGTGAAGATGAGGGGTTAAATGTATTTCCCGTTAGGGGGCTCTATTATTTGGGTGGTTTAAAAATTTTAATTTTGTTTCAGAGATTTAAAAAACTCGTGTGAGTTTTTGGGGTTTTTTTATCAGGGGCTGCCTCCTGGTGTTATTTCTCAAAAAAATATTATTTGCTATATTCCTCCCTTTTTTTGGTGCCTTTAAGTTTTAAATCCCCAGAAGCAAGTTTTTGGGTGCAGGAGCTGGAAGGGTTTTTTCCCGAAAAGTGGTCAATTTTTAAAAGTGTTCCCCGGAATTTCTGGGATGTTGCATCCGGGAGGCTTGTAGACTACCACAATGGGCTAGGTTTTTGGTTTTCGGGCCTTTATGCTAAAAAAATTTCCCCTACTTTTTTTGAGGCTTTTAAACAGTTCTTGGGGCAAAAAAAGGAAATCTGGGAATGTACAGGCCCAAACCCCCCCTTTTTCCCGTTTCACTCTGTCACATCTGTTAAAGGTTTTTGCCTGGGAAACCCTATTTTGTTGTTCCCAAATGACCTTTATGTGGGTCCAGTGAAGCCCCGAAAAAATTGCCCTTTTTCCCCTGCAAGCAGCCCGGAAAAGAAAGTATTTTTTTGTTTGTTGCTGGCTTTAGACCCCGGTTTTTTTGCAAGAAGGGTTTTTAAACGGACTGGTGGTATTGTTTTGGGCCCGGGGGGGGCATTTTTTTTTTCCGGGGGTTTTGATTGTATCTGTTGGTTTGGAGTGGAGGCCAGGCTGTGGTTTCCCCTCCCGGAAAGACTGGATTTGGTGTACCCAAATTTTTTGCCCTTTCCGGCCGTTTTTGTTTTTCCTGGCCCTAAAAAAACCCCTCCCCCTTGAGTGGGTGTGGCTACCCCGGTTTTCCCAGGGGCCGGATGTTTTGTATCTTTTTGTCCCCCTTTTGATGGTTTTTCCCGGAAAATTTTAAATTATGCAGGGGTCTTTCCGGTTTCTGAAGGGTACACAGTTTGGGGGAAAAAGCTTACAGGAAAGGGGTTAAAATTTGCATTTTCCCGGTTTTCATATGGGCATGGCTTTTTTAGGGTGGTCCTTGTTGCCGTCCATCTGTTTTTTTTAAAATTTCCCATGCCTGCAGATACCAAGTGCATAAAATGTGCACAGGCTTGGGTTTTCCCTTTGCCTTGGGTTTCTGTGGGCTGTATTCCCTGTTGGTGCCCTTGGGTTTCCCTTTTTCTTACCTATCCCTAGCACCAACAATGGAAACTCTACCAGTTTTTTTTTGTAAAATATCCTACTATGGTAGTGGAGTCCTCTTGTTTGCATTTGTTTCGGTATTTCTTTTGGGTTTTCAAAAAAATTTGGGTTTTTTCTTATCTTTTTACTTTCACTTGTTTCCCTTCTACGGCCTCTCCCCGTTGGGGTCATTTTTAGTATTCCTTCCCGCGGGATAAATTTCCCAAATACCCGGGGCCCAAAAAATCCAGCTTCCCCCATTACTGTTTTCCCAGGGGGCCCGCACCTCTAGCTTCACCAATTTCTGTCTCCCCGGGGCAGCCCTCCAGCTTTACCCTTACTGTCTCCCAGGCAGCACCCCCAGCTTAAACCCTTTCTGTCTCCAGGACAGCACTATCAGCCCAATTTTAAAGGGGCTCCCGGACTTACCTCCAAACTTTTCAGTTTTTGACTCATGGCCGTATCCAAAGGGGAGTTCCTTCAGTCCCGACTTTTTTTTGTTCCCAACTGTTGTAGAAAGCTTCCAGAGTTGGGCTATGGGAAAACAGCTTTGATGTTATGCTGTTTTTAAAACCCTTGTGATTTTATCCAAGGGTTTATTTTCCTTGGGTAACCCCAAAAAAAAACTTCCCCGTTTTAATACTGCTTGTTTGCTAGTTTTTTAGATATCTGCCCCAAAGGGGCGTGAAAACCCAAAATTTTCCCCAAAAAAAGACAATTTTCCCTGTGGGGAAACCCCCTTTGTTTGATTGACCCCAGACTTTCACAGAGCTTCATAATGATTTGAATGGTTTTAAATTTCTGTAATTTTTGTAGTTTTAGGAAAATTTGGTTAGATAAATACATGGGTTGGTGTGGGGGGGGTGTAGTTGGACCCGATTAGCCGTGCTACTAGTGTTCTGTTACTGCTGCTCTAAAACGGTTTGTGCCGGGTGAAGGTAGTTTTAGGTAGAATTTATACATTTTTTCGGAGGCTTTTTAAATTTTTTTGATAAGTAAAATTTGGGGGGTTACACCGGCTTGTGTGTTTTTGTCCTGGGCCCGGGGGGGCCATTCCCCGAGGGGAGAACTGGGGGAGGCCTTGTGTTTGGGTGCCAGGGCCGGGTGTGTGAAATGAAAAGCGAGGCATGGGGGAGACAGGCTGGCGTGCCCCCGAGAGGCCCGGCTACGGGGGGCGCACCCCCGGGGTGGGAAAAAAAATGTGGCTAAGTGGCAGACGATGGGGGTTTTCTGTTGGGGAAAACAGAAAAAAAAGGGTGTCCAAAATTTTGCTCGGGGCCCCCTACTGCGCGTTTTGTCCCAAAGCGACAAAATGGTGGTAAAAAAAACTTTGGTCTCTCTCTGTGGAACCGGGAACAACAAAATTTAAAAAAATATATTACATAGGGGGCATGGGAAAAAAAAAAATTTCCCACAGGGAGGGAAAAAAAAACATGTTTGGGGGGTGCTAAAAAAATCGTGGTCAATGGCCCGTGAGCATCAAAAAGGGGATCCCCTGCCCAAACCCTTCTGTGTCTGGACAGATACTGGGAACACAGGAGACATCGCTGCGGCTTTAGCTTTTTGAAGTAAAAGGGTACGGTCTTTCCCCTGGAAAGGGGTTTTAAGCAGGAAAAAATTTGGGGGTCGCTGCAAGTTTTCACTAAAATGGGGCACGACATGCTGGGGCCCTGGTGGGCGCGCAAAAAACGGGGAACTGGGCAGGACTTCTGGGCAAGCGATCAGGGGGAACTTCTCGAAGGTACTGTCGCTGGGTGCACTGGGCCCGGGGAGCGTGGGGCGGAGTTGTGGAGGGAGTCGTGGCAGAGGGGCGAATTTGGGGGAAAAAAATTGGGGTTTGTAAAAATATTTCACCCGACTGCAGTGAGAGAGTAGCATTTAAAAATGACAAACTTCTTTTTTGAGGCTGCTCACTGAAGCTTGTGACACGGGGGGCTGACACCAAATGTGTCCTTCTCTCGGCAGTTTGGGGTTATAGCAAAGGTTTGTTAAGCGTCCCCAGGGCTTGTTTCTTACATAAAACTGCATTGAAGGGTTGGGGGGTGTTTGGAAAAAAATCTTTGATGGGGGTTTGTAGAGTCCCATTCTGCAGAAAAAACACGAGTGACGGGGCATTTTAAAAGGTTTTTTGTGCAAGGGGCTCATACGCTCGGGGGTGTCTGATAACA
Source organism: Cherax quadricarinatus (assembly GCF_026875155.1). Lineage (NCBI taxonomy): Eukaryota > Metazoa > Arthropoda > Malacostraca > Decapoda > Parastacidae > Cherax > Cherax quadricarinatus. The sequence goes on from NC_069429.1 coordinate 27,068,699, forward strand.
AACGTAAAAACACTGGGTTCCCCCCCCACGGGGGCCCCATCCCAAAGTGGTGCTATCAGGTCTGGCCCCGCGTCAAATGGACACAAGAAAACCCTTTAAAAAACACCAAAGTACATACGGTAAAACTAACAAAGTTTAGAAAAAATGACTGAGAAGAATTAATTAACACGACATATATCTTCTCTCGATCTTCTCGACAATACTGAAATAATTACTGAACACTCGATGGTGACATCATGTGATGTCAGGCGTGATGTCGCGAGGTGATGTCAGCAGGACTGTGATGTCAGCAGACATCTCGAGGTGACGTCAGGCAGACATCGTGACGTCATGAAGTCGGGCAGTATCGTGGGTGACGTCAATGTGATGTGATGAGAGTCAGATGGGATGGGTCCATGTAGAGAGGGTATCCAAAGATTATGATCCTGACCCATTTTTTAAAGTGGTGAGTGTCTGATGGAGGTCGGAGCAGCTTAATACCCCCATAAGGTGTACTAAGTAGATCATTGATCAGTTCTGCATTCTGTTCCACAAACACAAAGTTGAGTGTGTTTTTCCTAAACTGGATCCTTGAGTTAGGATGCTTGTTTACAGCTTCCATTAGCCATGCACACTTAGCAGGCAGCAGGGTGTTGTCAGGGAAGTTCAGCTTAACACATTCTTCCTTTGAAGAAAGACTTCTTGCAGCCTCTGTGCACCAAGGACGTTTAGTGTCACATTGAGTACGAGTCAAGTGAGTCTGACTACGTCGACGCTCTAGCCCTTTCTCGCTTTTTCTCTTTTGTTTGCTTTTAAAGGTCTGGAAGCTATCATCATTTCCATCACCTGCAGAAATAGGTTCCTCTATGACAGTTGTCATGTTTGCCAGTGATGATATCCGGTGTAAGACTCACACAAGAATTCCTCGCTTATCTTTCCCTTATAGCTTATGCAAGAGTAAATATAAAGTCAGAAGTCTGAAATGGATCATATGACACAAGTGTTCAAGTTCAATGAACACTTCCAATTATACTTAACCCAGATTACAACTACTTAATACGATACACACCTTACTAAAAATACATTCAGAGACTTCTTGTATGTGTTAATAATATGGTACATATAATGATATAATGGATGGTACAGGCGAGGTCTTACACCTTATCACAAATTACAAAGATGAATAACAGGAAAAGTCGGTCGATGGATCTATAATTTCCTCACTAACAGAACACAGAGAGTAGTCATTAACAGAGTAAAGTCCGAGGCAGCTACGGTGAAAAGCTCTGTTCCACAAGGCACAGTACTCGTTCCCATCTTGTTCCTCATTCTCATATCCGACATAGACAAGGATGTCAGCCACAGCACCGTGTCTTCCTTTGCAGATGACACCCGAATCTGCATGACAGTGTCTTCCATTGCAGACACTGCAAGGCTCCAGGTGGACATCAACCAAATCTTTCAGTGGGCTGCAGAAAACAATATGAAGTTCAACGATGAGAAATTTCAATTACTCAGATATGGTAAACACGAGGAAATTAAATCTTCATCAGAGTACAAAACAAATTCTGTCCACAAAATAGAGCGAAACACCAACGTCAAAGACCTGGGAGTGATCATGTCGGAGGATCTCACCTTCAAGGACCAAAACTTTGTATCAATCGCTTGCTAGAAAAATAAAAGGATGGATAATAAAAAAACCCTTAAAAAACAGGTACTTGTTCTATCTAGGCGGAAATTTTATTGCTGCCCCTAACAGCACCTTTCAAGGCGGTAAAATGGCCTAAAAAAATGTACAGAGAACCTTCACGGCGCGCATAACGGAAAAAAACCCCTAAAATTCTGGGAGCGCTTGAGGTTCCAAAACCTGTTTTCCTGGAAGCAGGCGGGAGAGATACATGATTTTATACCCGGAAAACCTAGGGGGGCTAGTCCCGAATTGCAACGAAATCCCCTACGAAAGAAAAAGATTTGGCAGACGTGCAACACCCCCCCAATGAAAAGCGGGGGGTTTCACAGCACTTTAAGACCCCATAAAATAAGTGTCGGGGGCCCGAGGAATGTTAACTGCCTCCACACACATAAGGGGGTTACAAAGACCCGGCAGTCTTCAAGCGGGCCTGGACAAGGCCCAAAAGTTGGTTCCGACCAGGGGGGCTGTGGCTCGTCGTTGGTTTGCGTGAAAGCCAGCAGCAACACCGGTTGATCAGGCTCTGACCCACCGGGGCCTGGTCCAGCCCGGGCGGGGGGCGTTGCCCCCGGAAATTCTCTCAGGTAAATCCAGGTATCACATTAAACAAGATTTTCAAATTCAATGATAACTTCCCTTGAGTTAGTTCAGGCATCCCACCTAATGTACCCCCTTAAAATAATAATATCCCGGATTTTTCAAATGAATTGAAGAACTCTTACCCCAACATAGTTTGTAAAAAATTTTAAAAAAAAAAAAAAAAAAAAAAAAAAAAAAAAAAAAAAAAAACTAGGTAAATTTACAATGAAAATGGATAAATCACTCTGGTAAGGGTAACTCACCGTTACTAGTATACATGTTTTTTATTATGTGTCAGTGCGTGTTGAGTCATTAAATTTGGTGTATCAGAAGTTAAACATCACCCGTTGACCAAAAGTCTAAAAATTTCCCAAAATTTTTATAATAGAAGTAAAATGATTGCAAATTGTTGCATTCAATTTTAACTAGGCGTGACCCACTAGAAAGAGGAAGGAAAACATGATGTTAACAGGGACTCTTGCTTAACAAGTGAAAGGTAACGATTATAAGAAAAGAAAGTATTCATGAAACTGAACATTATGCAGCAGTAGTTTGTTCACAGTAAAAAACAAAGAAAAAGTTACCACCACCCCCACGATGAACACTGCAATTGAAATATTACGGGAATTTAGCAGAAAAGTTTCATCGAACGAGAAAATGTATTAGAAAAACAGCAATGCCCCTGGGAAAGAACTTATTTGTCGTATTTAAAGTTCATTTACACTGAGCAGAGTGTATTACATGATTTATCAAATTAAGGGTCTTTTAACTAAAGTACACTCTGACCCTTTTAAATTTTTTTAATACAGGTTTAAAAAGACAATTAACTTTTGGGGGAAAAAAGCAGCATTAACACTTCTAGACAGATGACAGTGAATTTTCACTGTGTACAAGCCAATCCCCCAAAAATTTACTATGTTTATAATGAAGCTCTGCGTCCCACTTAAAATGCGTACTGCAATGCTCTTTTTAAATTGTTCTTTTTTAAAGACTACAGGAAACACTGGTACCCAGCGCCCGGTAGAAGTATTTAGACATGCTGGGGCTTAGAACAGCTATAAGGGCTGCCTTAGTTTGTCGGGTAGCTTTTGGCGCTTTTAAAATTGCTTAAATGTGCTTGTAACCAGGTAACCCCTGGTATTTGCTTGTAGAGGCAGGTAGGCACACAGGAGACAAATTCGTAAGATGAGGGGGTTTAGGGCCAGAGGATGCACGGGAACTCAAGTACTTATGTGGTTGGAAAAAACCCGCTTAGACCATAAGAAAATAGAGGGAATGGTGAGTTCCAAAATCGGGGAAGAGAAGGGAAAGGGAAGGGGTATTCACCTCGCTAACAGGGAATTGGGTGTAGTGGCCTGCGGGTTGCAGTGCAATTTTCAAGGTCATTCATGGGCCCCAGTCGTTCCGAGGTTCCAACCCTGACTCTTGTTAATTATCCCAACCCACAGCATTAACAATTACCCAAAAGTGTCTTGGAAGGGCAGACAAATTTCACTACTTATACGGTGTAGGGGTGTCAGCATCCCTCGTTGTGCCCCGGGTTTTTCTGGTTTTCACAGTCACTTTACATGCTAATTTTAAATTTGTGCCATAATCCTATAGATGCACCTTGCCCCGGAACCAATTTTTGGGCGGAAAAAAATTATTTATGAGTAAAAAAAAAAGGGAATTGTGTGCACCACCTAGCGGGTTTTTACTGCCGGGGGAATCATAGGCTGTGTCCAGTGTGAAAAAATAAAATAAAAAACTTTTCTTGTCAGGGAAAGAAATTCCCCCTGAAAACATTGTGTATACATGTGTTTAGTGTTTACTACAGTGGCTCCCTAGATATAATGAAAAAGGCTAAGTTCATTTGAAAACAGGTGATTTGTAAATGAAGTGTAACCCTATAGAGGAGGTCCCAGAAGTCCCCAGAAACTTACCAGGGTCAATTTTTAATAATTTTCCCGGGCCCTGCTGTGTACTCACTTACTCTAGTGACCCCAGTAAATGCAGAATACGTGTTGTAATAGCAACAACCAGTATTATAAGGGTATTGGGGTGGAATGACTTTCGTTAGTTTTTTTTTTGAAATACCAGACTTAAAGTAAATTTCACAAAAACCTGAGTTACCAGGGTCGCAATATCCCAAAAGGGGAAGCAATTATTTTACAGAAAAAAGTCCTTCCCCCAAAATTTTCCCCCGTAACTATGTGTAATTAGATTTATTGGGGTGGAGGCCAAAAAGAAAAACTGGCTAGATACAGCATTGTAAAAAGGGTTGAGGACGCCCGTTCGTCACTGTAAGATTTTCCGCAGCCCCGGGGTTTTTCTAACGCAAGTTTATTTTTGTATCAATCAAACCACAGGCTGTAAACATGGCCGATGGGGAGGTTGTGTGCGGGCAAAGCTGCGGGTTTTTCAAGGATAGCCTGGTCAAGGGGGTGCAGGTCCCTATTAACAGGTCAGTGTGAATGTTTTGAGAAGATACCAGAGCAGAAAAGGGAACCCCCCAGTGCTCGTTTCCGTAAATATTTGAAATTTTGTGCATTTTTAGATGGTTGGTGTTGTTGAGTGGGGACCGTCAGCGCCTCCCCCTCTCCCCCTGGGGGGGGGGGGGGAGGGCGTGTGTAGTAAAAAAGTGACCCCCTCATAAAGCCCCCCTGCCTGTTCCCCCCCTCACCCACCCCAATCCCAGTGCCCCCCCATCGTAAAGGGGACTTTCCCCTAACCCCCCCGATTTGTCAGTGATGGCACTCAGGGGGGTGCCGGGTCCGGAACTTCCCTGAGGGACAGCATCGTGGAGTTCGACCGCGAGGCAGCTGTCAGGGTGTCACAGGCAGTTGTACTCAGTTCCCAAAGCTTCAACATCCCGGGACACGGGGCCTGGGATCTTCGTCAATGGCGTCCACCAGGACGTGACATGTCCCCAGGGGAGCTTCCATCGGGCTGCTAACGGAGTACTGGCTTTTTTGGGGCCCCGGGGAAAAGTGTTGTGGTGCTCGTGCAAGTAGCAGATCCCGGGGCAACTTGTGCGTTTTCAATGGGGTCTGCCTAGGGAGACGGCACTAGCAACATCTGTTGTTGGGGCAATGGATGAATCCCTGCTTGGTTAAAATGCTCATTTCGTAATTGCGATTGTATAGTGATTTTGGTTTATCTTTTTTACTTTTGAAACTTTTCATGATTTTGACCAGGGGTTCCCGGAGTCATTACCTTGTAAAAATTTTCTGATTAATGTGTTATGATTCATTCCCTTGCAATTATTCATGGTTGACACTCTTCCTGGGTCATTACCTTTGTACTTGGTCATGATTTGACCCGCTCTGTTTTTCCTTTGTAACTTGCTCATCTATCAAAATTTGGAGTCCAGTCCCCGGACCATTATGTCCCCGTTCTTTTGACTCCCCACAGGAGGGGTTTTGGGGGCTTTCTTTTCCCCCCCCCCCCCCCCCCTTTTTCCCCCCCCCCCCCCCAACCCAAAAAACCACCTATTTTTAAATGGGGACCCCTGGGCCAGATCAGACTGGCTCCGAACCCTCGCTAGACAACCCCCAACTGGTCCCAACCCCCTTTACGGTTTCAAACGGATTCGTTGGCAATAAAGCGACTGTAAACGGATGGGGTTGTATGGCCTTATAAACACAAACAATAAATATAAAACAGGTAAACTCCAGGAGCGTACTCTGGAAGCTGTCCTGATATCAAGTACGTTAGAAATAGAAAAACAGTAGTAGAGCTTTATTTAAGGGGTTTTAACAGAGATTAAGAGGTTTCTAGTAGAATTACGTAAATAAACCCTTCAATTCATGTGAAGTGTTGTAGTCTGAATAAATCAAAAAAAACGGGCTTCCAATGGATAAATTGTCTTTTTGTGGAAAATTTGGTGTCACCCCCTTTTGCAGATATCTAAGAACTAGGTAAAGCAGTTTAAAACAGGGGAAGTGTTTTTGGGTATGCCCAAAGGAGATAAATTGTGGACTTAAAAACACAATGGTATTAAAAGACAAACATCAAAAACTGCTTTCTAGACAACCTGGAAACTTTCTACAAAAAGATGGGAACATAAAAATTGGCGAAAGGTACTGCCCCTTTATATGGGGCCTTAGTCCAAACTGTAAAGTGGAGGGGGATTCCTGTAGTAGTAAATGGGGGGCTGTAGTGCTGTCCTGGGAGACAGTAATGGTGAAGCGGAGATGCTGTCTGGAAGACGTAATGGTGAAGCGGGGTGCGTCCTGGGAGACGTAAAGGTGAAGTGGAGGTGCTGTCCCGGGGGACAGTAATGGTGAAGTGGAAATTTTGTCCAGGTAGTCGGGTTTACGAGAAGAATGCATATAAAAGCCTATAGGGGACAGGAGCCTAGTGGGGGGGGGAACAAGTGTAGTCAAAGATAAGATAAACCAATATTGCAAATAGAAAACAACAGGAAAATAGCAAAAAAAGGACTCCACTAGCAATAGTGAGGATATATTACCAAAAAAAAACTGGTGGGAACTCCCTTGATGGATAGGGAGCATAGGAATAAGACAGGTAAACATGCACCAAAAAGGGCATACGTCCGAAACCCCAAAGCAAACGGAAACCAGCCCGGCACATACTATGCACTTTGGTATCTGAGACATGGGAAATCTGGAAAAAAAGATGGGAGTTTAACTATGACCACCCCAGAAAATGCCGTGCATATGACAACGGAAAAAAGAAAATCCTTTTTGTAAACCTTTTTACCTGAAAAGTGTAGTCTTCAGTAAGGAAAGACTGTGTATAACTTAAATTGCAGGACACCATCTAAAGGGGGCAAAAAAAATACAAAACATCCAGGCCCCGGGGAAAAACCGGGGGAAACCACAGCCACCAAGAGGCAGGGGGAAGGTTTTTTTAGTGCCCGAAGGAAAAAAATTTGGGGGAAATGGCAGAAATTGTCACCAAATCCGTCATTCTGGAGTGGAACCACAGTCGATGGCCTCCACTCCAAACCCCAGATAAGATACAATGCCGGAAAAAAATTTTCCCCCCTACCAACAATACCCCCAGTCCGAAATTTTTCTTTGCAAATATAAGGGTCTAAAGCGAACAAACAACAAAATACCTTTCTCCTGGGTGCTTGCAGAGGCAAAAAACAATGTTCGGGTTTAATGAGACCCCCATAAAGGGTCACTTGGACAACGAAATATGGATACCAGGTTCAACCTAACGATGTGCGAGTGAAAGGGAAAAAGGGGGGGGGTTGGGGCCGACATTGCAGAGTCATTTTTTGCACAGAACGCTTAAAGCCCCAAATGATGTGTGGGAAGTTTTAGCAGTAAGATCGAGAACCAAAACCTGTCATTGTGGAGTTACAAGCCCCCGGATGAAACATCCCCGCAATTTTTGGAACAGCTGTTAAAAAGGGGCCCGTCTGGAAAATTTCCGTACTGCACCCAAACATTTGTCACGGGGGTTTTTCCCTTAAGGCACCTAAAAAGGAGGAATATAAAAATAATATTGTTGCAGTAAATAACCCAGGAGGCAGCTCTGATGAAAAATCACACTCCCCCGGTTTTAAACCTGCCAAAATTAATTTAAACCAGCAAATAATAGGCCTATGAATGGAGAATACATGGGCCTCGTCTTCACTAACAATGTGATTGAAAGAAATTAATATCAAAATCAATTACTAGATACAAAATAATTGGGTTTCAGATATGTATGGCGGTGCCCCGACCGCAAATGAGATTAGTCCGGGGGGATTCACAAAAAATTAACTTCAATAACAAAACATAAAGTGGGACCAAGTTAAACCAAATCCAACCCAAATTTTAAATGGGAAGATTACAAACAACACAGACCCCAACTTATGTGAACAGTTATTAGTGGCACCGATGTATGCACAAAGATTATTCCTTAAGAAAAAGGGGGAATAGATGTAAAATAGAAAGAGGGCAGGCGCTCCCTTTTCAGGCGCGGAAAAGAATAACGGCGGCTAAAAGAGGTCAATCTATCTGAAAAGCGTAGGGAGACATGGTAGAGAATGCAAAAATCAAATTTAAACTAAAAAGGAATCTTTAGGGATCGGAAAACACGGGAAGAACTAAAAGCCATAAATGAAATCGAAAGAAAAACCAAAATATTTCTTCTCCTTGCCAAAACAAATCGGGAAACAACGTCCGTATTGGGCCCTTTCTTAAACAAGGGGTCCCACAGATGACAGAAGGAAAAGAGGGCTACTCAAGCCAATATGACTCAGTTTTTGCAAGCCATAACCCGCTGAGAGTGAAAATCA
>NC_069429.1:27077684-27110715 GCF_026875155.1 Cherax quadricarinatus
GAAGACAGAGTAAAAAAACTGAAGCTAAATCATGTTTATAAAATTGCTCACAAACAGTGTCCAGAATATCTTGCTGTCAATTTTGTCAAGGTTGGGAACCAAAGCAATCATAGTACTAGGGGAGAGAGCACAACTTTGTAGTACCCACAGTCATTGGCCAGGCTTCAAACACCTTTTATTGTACAGCAATAAAGGAATGGAACAGACTACCTGCACATGTCAAAGCCAGTCATAGCATGAACCATTTTCAAGAAGAGTGCCAAAAGGTGTCTGATAATGTAGCCACAGAAAGGGAGGGGAATGATTTTCTATTTTTTATCTAACACGTGTAAATTTTACCTTATTCCTAGTAATGACCCTCGTATTGTAGATAGTCTTAATGACCCTCGTGTAGTAGATAGTCTTTTTAGTATGATAATAAGATGTTATCTTCATTATAGAATAATAAGAAAATATATAACCTTTATGTTATAATAATAAGGTAAAAGGACCCCAATGGAAATAAGTCACTCTGTCTGACTTTTTTGGGTTATCCTAGGTTCTCTACACATATGCTGCTAAGTATGATAATTCTATGTAACTGTATTTGTGTATACCTGAATAAACTTACTTACTTACTTACTTACCTCCGCATGAACCAGCTACATGATCTATGTCAAGTTAGGCAACAGAGGCACTTTCCTGCTCCATGGGATATTACCACATTCCAAACTACCATTCCTCTATTTCCCCCCCAAAACTCTTCTTAAATCACAACCAAAGCTTCGTCTTGAAGCCAAACATGATGCCTTAAGTTGTACTGATAACTTAGCAACACAGAACACTCACAAATTATTTACGTTGATGGTTGTGTTCACCAATCCACTGGTGCAGCTGGTAATGCTGCTGTTGTCATACACTGGTGCAGCTGGTAGTGCTGCTGTTGTCATACACTGGTGCTGCTAGTAGTGCTGCTGTTGTCATACACTGGTGCAGCTGGTAGTGCTGCTATTGTCATACACTGGTGCAGCTGGTATGCTGCTGTTGTCATACACTGGTGCAGTTTTGTATGCTCCCTGTTTTTTCATACACTGGGCAGCTGGGGTGCTGCTGTTGCCCAAAACCAAGTGCAGTTTGGTAGTGCTGCTGTTAAGTAAAACGGGTGCAGTGGTAGTGCTGCTTTTTGCATAAAATGGGGCAGCTGGAAAATACTGCGTCATAAAATGGTCGGGCTGGTAGTGCTGCGGGTTTCGTTACACTGGTGCAGCTGGTATTTTTAAAATTAAAAATAAAAAAGAAGCGCTAAAGCCACAAGGGCTATACAGCGCTGAAAGGGGGGGAAAAAAGGAAACGAGGGAAATTGGCGGCAAAAGGGGAGGAGGGTTTGATCAGTGGGTTTTTCAGAAAACAGGGGGGGCGGGGGTTAGTAGGGGGGGAAAAGGGGGTTTTAGCAAGAGATTGGGGTTTAGAAAAGGGCTAAAGGGTATCAGAATTTGAAAAAAGCATTTTGTTTAAAAAAGGTCAATAAAGGGGGGAGGGGGAATGAAAGGTTTGGGTTCCAAACCCAGCGAAAAGGGGAAAAGGGGTAAAGCGAGAACACCCAGAGCAAAGGCGACGTGGGGGTTTAAATTTTTTGTGCTCTTTGATAAAGTGGGAAACCCCAAAACAGAATTGGTTGACCGATAATGGAGCCTGGCAATTCTAAACAGAGAGGAGGGGGGCGCCTCCCCAAAAGAGATACCCAAATAGTAAGACAAGAAGGGCCCCAAAATGCGAAAACAGGAGAGAGAAGTCCCCCAAACCCTTAAAACACTGGGAAAAGAAGAGGGCCCAAAGTAACCTATTTTGGTTTTAAAACAGATTGAAGTTTTTTACCGAGCAAATAGCCCAATGTTGTTTCCCCAAACAGGGGGTAAAAAGGGGGGAAAGATATTGCAGAAAAAATAGTCCGAAAAAATTGGAATACCTCTTACAGTGGTCCCTCAAAAATGGGCCGGGAATCCTTTTTGGGGAAGTGGGACATTATCAAAAATGGACGATTTAAAAAATAAATTTTTTCCCCCTAAGAAAAAAATTTTTAAATTAAATTTAACCGTTCCGGACCCCCCAGAAGTTTTTAAAAACAAAAAAATTTTTTACATGAAATATAGAGTAGAACATAAAAAACACAGTGGCAAATGATAAATTTTAAAACTTTAAAACAGAATAACCATTACCTTTTTTTGGTGATTTTTTTTTGTGTATGGAAAAACTGGGAAGGAAACTGATTGGAAAAAATTACTGTTTGGAAGGGAAACCCCCTTTTCCATCAACCCCTTTGGGGTACCAATTGCTTTTCGGGGGTTTAAATTTTTCTCTTTTTCTGTTTTTTTAATGCCACAGGACCCCCTGAGATTCCCACTGGGTCCTGCCCCCGAAAAAAAACTGTCCAAAGCTCTTTTTCGGGGCCATCTTTTTAAAAAACTTCCCTAAAAGGGGCCCAAAGACTCTGTCACTATACAAGTTGCCGATTGGTTTTAAAAACATCCTTCTCGGGGTGTTTTTTCTCCTTAAATCTTTCCACCCTACCCCACATTTAAAAAAAAATTCTTTTTTAATTTCTGAGGAAGGCCCCCCCTTTTTCCATTTCTCTCCCCTCCCCCTCTGCAGCAAGATCAGAGTTTCCATCTTTTTGCCCCCCTTTGTGAAGCCTTGCAGCTCCTTCAGGGGTTTAGCTCTTTTGTTGGGTCCTCCCCCAACTTTTTTCCAAAACCTCCAAACTACACCCAAAACCCTAGGGAAGCTCCCAGTGCCCAATGGATTTAAAAAACGGGCTGGGCCCTCATCGGGGTCACCCCCCAAACCCCTTCAAAATCCCTCTTGTGGACAAATCGGGCCCAAAAATTTTCTCCAAGGCAGAGTTCAAAGCCTGGTATTTTTTCCCCCCCCCCTTCCCCCCCAAAGGGCCTTTAACCTAAAAGGGCTTACACAATGGGGGAATTTACTAAAAAATGTTTTTTTTCCCAAAAAAAATCCTTTAGGGCCAGTGAGTTTTCTGGGGTTTAAACTTTTCCAAGCCCTTTTAAAAACCCTTGCTTTGGGTTTTGTAGATTTTTTTAAAGTTTGCAATGCCCTTTCCTGGTCCGGGGGTTGGGAGGAGAGGAGGGGTATTCGGGGGAAAGGGAATTTTAAACTGGATAAAAAAAAACCCAAACTCCTTCGGGAATTAGGTCATCCAAGTTTGGAGGATGAGCGGTGCTTTGTCCTTTAAACAGGGGGCATTTGAGATTAAATTTTCTTTTCCAGGAGGAAATTTTTTCCACACTGGGGGCCCAAAAAACTTGGTTTTGAACCATATAAAAAAAAATTTCCCTCGTGACCCATGCCTTACTATTAATTTTCCAAAACCACCCCAATTTACTCTTCAAACATTTTTTAAATTTTCCTGAAAAACGGGGGGGGATTTTAAGAAGGTACACAAAAACGGCTTCATTTTTAAATCCCCATTTGATTAGCACAAAACTTTAGCGTCCCCTTTTCCTTTCTGGGCCCTTGTGCCCTTTGGCTTCCCTTTTTTCCTCTTGTGAAATTTGAAGGTCCTCTTTGGCATTTTTTTCCCCAAAAGGGGCCCTTTTTCTTTCACAATTGAACACTTTTTCAGGTTTCATTTCCTTCACGGTTTATGTACCCCTGGAATTCAGGGCACAATTTTCGGGCCGCCTTGTGGTCCGAACTGGAAAGCCTAAAACCAAAAGGGCCTTACCAAAATGTGTATGCCGGGGGTACCCTTCTTAAATCTCCAAACCAGCCTTTGCTACCCCTTAAAATTCCCACTCATATGTCACAAGTTGCGGGCAATTTTTTAAAAACCAAAAACCCGTCATCCCCAACTGCCTAGCCTTTTCACAAATAAGCGACATCAAAAAGACTGTCCCCTTTGGTAATTGTTTCTCTTTTATCCACACCAAAAATTAATTTCTCAACATCTTCAAAGTACGGGTGATCCTTTTTTGTCGGGATATTTCCCCCCTTTGCAACAACAGGCCCTTGTTTTCCCTTTTTTTTTTTTTCCCTTTTGGCTAGATGGAAAAATTGGTTAAACGGGATTTTTTATACTCCTGGCCGGGTTCGCCCCCCGTACGCCACTACCATATTTTTTAAAAGAGGGGTTTTTTCTTAAATTCAATCAAATTTTTAAACCCCCTTTTATCAAAGGTTGGCACTAGGAGCTTTCTTTGGAGCCATGGTAGCTTTTTTAAACGCAAAAATTTAACTTGCAAGCACTAAAATAAATAAAAAATTTTAATGAAACATTTCACTGGAGCAAAGGTAGGGGGACCGTCCCCTCACGGAAAACCCAAAGGCACACTGGCTGGGAAGGAAAGGCTGAGGGGGCTCGAGGCCGCTCGGGACAATGCATAGGGCCGTCGGGGAACGAAGGACTATTAGCGAGTTCCAAACCCATTTTCTGACCCAATTTTTGACAAAAAAAAAAGGGGGACTAATTCCGAAATGGACGCCCTTTCAGGCCAGACGATTTTTGGAGGGGGAACTATATAAAATGGGGGGGGTCTGAAATTGCCCGGGCCCAGCAGTGTCTGCCTGTTTATTGCCCTGTTTTGTCAACATGACCCCGGGGCCCCAAAAAAAAACAAAAATCCCTTTTTGCTTGGTAAAGATGGGCGTAGCCAAAGTTAGATACGGAAAAGGAAACCCAAGGGGGTGAGGTGTATAAATTTTTTTTGTATAGCCCGTAAACGCTAAGGGGAGGGCCCGAAAACCGCAATGATGACAAGGGGATAGATGCAATTTCTAATTTAAATACTGCAAGGATGCATACCAAATTCGCAGTAAAAATACTAGCCGAAAAATGTAAATTTCCCCCGTATGACGCTTTTCCGGAAAAAAACTGCTGGGGAAACCTACGCCATCAGAAGACTTAAGCCATAGTGTACACAGCAAAAGGGATGAGAATGGAGTGGAAGGGAAAAAAAAGAGTGGGGGAAACGACCATGACAGTTGGGGTTTTGGAAGGGGAAGAAAAAAGAACAGGGCTCGAACAGCGGAACTTTCCCGGGGGTAGGGGAAAAATGGGGTTTCTACATGAACATAGGGGAAAAAGGGGGAATTTGGGGGGAAGACAAACAAAAAGAAAGCAAAAAGAGAAAGGGGCGGGTAAACAGGCGCGGGGGGAAACAGGGGGAGAACAAATGAAGGGAAATTTTTATTAATAAACAGTGAAACCCTTCTATAAATGGAAATGGGGTTTGCAGAGATCATGAGAGCGTACATATTTTGTGAAGGGAATGGGCATCTTTGGGATTTTGGGGGTAAGGGTTTGGGAAAGTTTTGCTTTTTTGCTAGAGGCTCTAAAAAGGGAAAGAGCGAAAAACCAAAAACCCAAGGGATAAACGAATCCTTGGGATGAATGGAGTTTAAAGGGTAGAGAGAGTAGCAGGAGATGGCCGCCCCGGAAAAAGAACTTTGGGCCCCATAATCAAAAATTTTCAATAAAATGGGGGGTGGGAAAGTAGGGGAAAGGAGGGTTTTTGAAAGGGTCAGCTCCCCCTGGAAGGAAAAGAAACAAAGGGGTTTTAAAAAGGTTTTTAGCCGGCCGGACAATTTTCCCCTTTAGAGAGGTAAAGTGAGGTTTCCAGGATAACCAAAAGGTCAAAAAGGAGGCCCAGAAACTTGACTGTATCACATACAGGGATACGGGGGCCATTTTGAGGGCCCAAGGGTGATCGGAAGAAGACTGAAACTCTAGTGAAAGTAATTTGGTTGGGGGTTTTTTTTGCTGGGGAAAAAAATTTTTCCCCTGTGTTGTGGCCCAATTGGAAAAACGGGCGGAAATGCATGCTGGGGGGGAAATTGTAATGAGGTTATATTCCCGGCCTGCCAGGCAAAAGCGAAGTCACAACAAAAGAGTGATGACCAAATTTTTTAGGAAGACTAGAGGCCAAATCATTAATGCAAGGGAGAAAAAAAAGGGTTTTGCTCCGAAAAACATCCCTGGGGGACACCTTCAGCTTGGAAAAGTCCGGGGAAGCACATTTTAACCCCCGGGAACCCCGGAAAAAGGGTATCATTAAAAAAGTTTTTTAAGGGGAAAGGGTGGTAATTGGGCCCCGGAGGGCCCCAAGGGGGGGCTTGGGCCCCAAAAAATTTTACCTCCCCAAATTGTGTCAAAATGCCCTTTCAAGGTCAAAAAATATGGCAATAATGAGTGGTTATTAGCATAGGCATTTTCGAAAAAATACGTATCCAAGCATAGTAAGGGGTTTTATGGGAACGTCCCCTTTCGAAAAAACCCTTTGACGAGTGGGGGGACTGTTGTTTTTGGGGTTCCCCTAAATACCACACTAAAAAGCTATTTAAACCCGGCCCTTTCCCTCCCCTTTTTCAAACTGCACTGGAAAAAGGGAATGGGACATAGTGGGGGCTTCATATCCCGTAGTGCCTGGTTTGCCGGGAAAGGGAGAACAATGGCAGATTTCCACAGCTGTGGAAGAACTCCTTTTTACCAAAAAAGATTAAAAAGGCATAATAGGACTGCAAAGGGTGACTGAATTTTTAAATGTGGGAGCATACAAAAATAAATGTCATAGGCCAACTGCCCCCGGGGGTTAAAAAAAACACAACGAGAGTGTTGCCCCAGTTCTTGAAGTGGTTTAAAAGGGCACATTATACGTTCTTCCCCGGGGGAGAAAAAAAATGGGGCAAGGGTTCTAACTCTTTTGGGAGACTTTGAGGGGAAAAAAACTTTGAGGGACATAGATGGAGCCCCCGAAAAATACGGGCCCGATGATTGCCCCAATTTTATTGGGAACATCTAGTGGGTTTTCTAAAATCAACACCGGTAAACCCCCAGAAAAAAGGGCCGGGTCAGGAAAAATATTTTTCCACTCATTTTTTGTACTTTTTACCAGACTGCCCACATAGAGGGGAAACAGAGGTGAAGGTGGAGTCATAACTCACCATTTGTTTAAAATTTTTTTATTAAAGCCCCCATACCCATCCGTGGGCGGGAGTCAAAAGATTACAGAGGGGACAAAATTGGTCCCCGGGAACGGGACTCCAAAAATTTTTATAGCTGAGGGAAGTTACAGAGGGAATGAACTCACAAAATTTTCAAAAGGGAATGAACTCACAATTTACAAAGGTAATTTAACTCACAATTTACAAAGGTAATGAACCCAGGTAAGGGCTGGGTTTACAATCATGAAATTACAAAGGTATTTACAGAATTCAAGGTAAGTAAAGGGGGGCCAGGGGTGGGCCCCCCAAAATTTTTATAGCTGGGAAATAGGGACAAAGGTTAAAGGGGCTCACAAGTTTACAAAGGTAATGAATTCTGTTTGAATGGTTACTTACAAATTTTTACTTTGGTACAACATAACAAATTATAGAGTAATGACAATTCACCCCTTTTCCCCAAACCCCCCACAATTGTAATGAGTTATTTGGGGCCCAAAAATTGATTGTTGAGTCACACACACCCACACACAAAACCCCACACACACACACACACACACACACCCACAGCGAGCCCGGGGTAGTCACGCCGCGGGGCTCCGGGGTTTTTAAATGTTTTTGAGGGGTTTCAAGTGTTCTTTCAAGGGTTCTAAGTGTTTTCCCGGGTAGTCAAAAAAATCCTAGAAGTGTTTTTTTTTTTAAATTTTCCCCGAGCCCCCACAATTTTGGGGAGAGCCCCCAATTTTGAAAAATGACTGGAAAAAAAAAAGCGTTGTGGCGCAGGCTAGTGGGGAAGGCGGCGTTGCCCAAAATGTCACCCAAGATTTTAAAAAAGTGAAACAAAAGTGTGACCCGGAAAGAAAAAACAGGAATAGGGAACATTATTAACGAGAAGAAATTTTAAGGGGGATCTACGCCAGGAAGTTTCATCGAGCTGGATTACTCCCGGACCCTCACATGACCTGGACCCAAAAACACTGGGTACCGCTGCACTACAAATATTTAAACCTATGAAAATGGTTGTTTGGGGGGTGGGGTCCAGGTTCCAAATTTTAAACCCCAAGCTGAATGTGAAATGGGCCCAAAATCCAAAGCACGATAAAGTTTTGGGACTCAAGTATTCAATAAGGTTTTTGCAAATGGTAAAACCATTTAACAAGGCCCATTAAATCCCCTAAAAGGGAGGGGGAAAAATAAAGGGAACATGCAAAGGGGGTCAGGGCACATAGGTTTTGGACACAAAAGGGCAACTGAGAATTTTACCCTTACACTTTCCAAACACAAGCCCCCTACTTTTTTTGGGGCATTTAAAAAACCCAAAACCCTAATTCGACACATTTTAAATTAAAACACACACACACACACACACACACACACACCACCCACACACACACCACACACACAACCATACCCACACCACACACCCCCCACATACACACCACACCCCCCCACACACACACACACACACAACAACAAAACACCACAAAACACAAAACACAAACACAAACAAACAACACACACAACACCCCCATACCCCCACCCCCACACACCCCCACACACACACACACAACACAAACACACCCCCACACACAAACACACAAACACCCACCCACACACACCATGTAAGTGCGGGGAATTCCCCGGGGGGTTTTTGGCAGGTCACAAGAAAGGGGTGGGGGGAGCCAAGGGGCCATTTAGACTTTACCTTAAAACGAAAAAGCCCCCCTACCTTTAGTACTTTAAAAAACCCCACACATAATTCCCCAAACATTGCTTTGGTTAGAGTTTTTTAAAGTTTGCAATGACCTGCTGGTCCATGGGTTGGAGGAGAGGAGTGGTATTCGGGGGCAAGAACTTTACTGTGATGAACCCAAACTCCTTCAGAATTAGGTCATCCAAGTTTGGAGGATGAGCAGGTGCATTGTCCATTACTAGGAGGCACTTGAGATTCAATTTCTTTTCCAGGAGGTAATTCTTCACACTAGGGCCAAACACTTCGTTGAACCACTATACAAAAATTTCCCTCGTGACCCATGCCTTACTATTAGATTTCCAAAACACACACAATTTACTCTTCATAACATTGTTTATCCTGAACACTCTGGGATTTTCAGAATGGTACACTAGTAACGGCTTCACTTTGAAATCCCCACTAGCATTAGCACAGAACATTAGCGTCAGCCTGTCTTTCATAGGCTTGTGTCCTGGCATTGCCTTTTCCTCTTGTGTAATGAAGGTCCTCTTTGGCATTTTCTTCCAAAAGAGGCCTGTTTCGTCACAATTGAACACTTGTTCAGGTTTCAGTCCTTCACTGTTTATGTACTCCTGGAATTCATGCACATATTTTTCAGCCGCCTTGTGGTCCGAACTGGCAGCCTCACCATGCCTTACCACACTGTGTATGCCAGTACGCTTCTTAAATCTCTCAAACCAGCCTTTGCTAGCCTTAAATTCACTCATATCGTCACTAGTTGCAGGCAATTTCTTTACCAAATCGTCATGCAACTGCCTAGCCTTTTCACAAATAAGCGACATCATAAGACTGTCTCCTGGTAATTGTTTCTCATTTATCCACACCAATAATAACTTCTCAACATCTTCGAGTACTGGTGATCTCATTTTTGTCAGCATATTTACCCCCTTTGCAACAACAGCGTCCTTGATTTCCTTTTTCTTGGCTATGATGGAAGATATGGTTGTACGGGATTTGTTATACATCCTGGCCAGTTCGCCCACACGTACGCCACTATCATATTGTTCAATGATGTTTTTCTTAAATTCAATCATAATTTCTCACCTCCTTTATCAAAGGCTTGGCACTAGGAGCTTTCTTTGGAGCCATGGTAGCTTATTTAGCGCATAAATAACTTGCAAGCACTAAAATAAATGAAATATTATGAAACATTTCACTGGAGCACGTGAGGGGACCGTCGCTCACTGGTAAACAATGGCACACTGGCTGGGAAGGAAAGGCTGAGGCGGCTCGAGGCCGCTCAGACAATGCATACGCGTCTGGGACGAAGGACTATTAGCGAGTTACCAGACCATGTCTGAGCCAATATTTTGACGAAAAAACAGGACTAATTCCGAAATGGACGACTTTCAGGCCAGACGATTATTGAGGGGGCACTATATGAAACTGGTAGGTCATGTACTGCTGACCGTGCAGCAGTGTCTGCCTGTTCATTGCCCTGTTCGTCAACATGACCAGGGACCCAACAAAAACAATATCTTTATGCTTGGTAAAGATGTGGCGTAGCCAAAGTTAGATACGGAGGACCAAGGGGTGAGGTGTATCAAATTTCTGTATAGCCTGTAAAGCGCTAAGAGAGTCTGAGACAACCGCAAATGATGACACAGGCATAGATGCAATACTAATAAGTACTGCAAGGATAGCATACAATTCAGCAGTAAAAATACTAGCCGAAGATAGTAAATGCCCTCGTATGACGCTTTCCGGAAACACTGCTGCGAATCCTACGCCATCAGAAGACTTAGAGCCATCTGTGTACACAGCAATAGCATGAGAATGAGAGTGGAAGTGGTCAAGAAAAAGAGAGTGGGAAGCGACCATAGACAGTTGGGCTTTCGAGCAAGGGAGAGAGAAAGAACAGACTCGAACAGCTGGAACTTCCCAGGGGGGTAGGGAAAAGTGAGATGCTACATGAACATAGAAAGGTGGTAATTGAAGAGAAGACAAGAGCAAATGAAAGCAAAGAGAGAAGGGGCGGAGTAAACAGGCGCGGAGTAAACAGGGGCGGAGAACAAATGAAGAATGTCTATTAATATCAGTGACCATTCTATAAATGGAAGGATTGCAGAGATCATGAGAGCGTACATAGTAGTGAAGGCAATGGGCATCATGGCGATCGGATAAGGATGGAACGTTCGCTTCTGCATAGAGGCTCTCAACAGGGAAAGAGCGAAAACCACCAAGGCATAAACGTAATCCTTGGTGATGAATGGAGTTAAGGCTAGAGAGAGTAGCAGGAGATGCCGCTGAATAGATCTGGTCACCATAATCAAGTTTCAATAAAATGAGGGTGGAATGTAGGCAAAGGAGGGTTCGACGATCAGCTCCCCATGAAAGATGAGCAAGGGTTTTAAGAAGGTTCAGCCGGCTGTGACAAGTTGCCTTCAGAGAGGTAATGTGAGGTTTCCAGGATAACCAACGGTCAAAGAGGAGGCCCAGAAACTTGACTGTATCACATACAGGGATACGGGAGCCATAGAGGTGCAAAGGATGATCGGAGATGACTGAGCGTCTAGTGAAAGTAATTTGGTGGGTTTTATTGCTGGAAAATTTAAACCCATGTGTTGTGGCCCAATTGGAAACACGGTCGACTGCATGCTGGAGAGAAATTGTAATGAGGTGATAGTCAGCGCCTGCACAGGCAATAGCGAAGTCATCAACATAGAGTGATGACCAAATATTTGATGGAAGACTAGAGGCCAAATCATTAATAGCAAGGAGAAAAAGTGTTGTGCTCAGAACACATCCCTGGGGGACACCTTCAGCTTGGATAAAGTCCGGGGAGAGCACATTATTAACCCGAACACGGAAATGTCTATCAGTTAAAAAGTTCTTAAGGAAGGATGGTAGATTGCCTCGGAGGCCCAAGGAGTGGGCTTGGGCCAAAATATTATACCTCCAAGTTGTGTCATATGCCTTCTCAAGGTCAAAAAATATGGCAATAACTGAGTGGTTATTAGCATAGGCATTACGAACATACGTATCCAAGCATAGTAAGGGGTCTATGGTAGAACGTCCCTTACGAAAACCATATTGACGAGTGGAGAGACTGTTGTGTGTCTCTAAATACCACACTAAACGTCTATTTACCAGGCGTTCCATCACTTTGCAAACTGCACTGGTAAGAGCATGGGACGATAGTGGGAGGCTTCATATCCCGTAGTGCCTGGTTTGCGGAAAGGGAGAACAATGGCAGATTTCCACAGCTGTGGAAGAACTCATTTTGACCAAATAAGATTAAAAAGGCATAATAGGACTGCAAGGGCTGACTGATGTAAATGTTGTAGCATACGAAGATAAATGTCATAGGTCCAAGCTGCCGATGATCAGCAAGCTGAGAGTGTTGCCTCCAGTTCTTGAAGTGTAAAAGGCACATTATACTGTTCTTCTCTGAGAGAAGAAAAGTGCAAGGGTTCTAACTCTCTGGCAGACTTTGAGGAAAGAAACTTTGAGGGACATAGATGGAGCCCCTGAAAAATACGGACCAGATGATTGCCAATTTCATTGGCAACATCTAGTGGGTTTGCTATATCAACACCGGTAACCCGCAGAACAGGAGCCGGGTCAGGAGAATATTTACCACTCAGTTTTAGTACTTTTTACCAGACTGCACACATAGAGGAAGCAGAGGTGAAGGTGGAGTCATAATCTCACCAGTTAGTTTAATTTGTTTATTATGCACCCCATACCCATCCTGTGGGCGGTAGTCAAAAGATTACAGAGGTACATAATTGGTCCAGGGACTGGACTCCAAAGTTTTGATAGCTGAGCAAGTTACAGAGGTAATGAACTCACAATTTACAAAGGTAATGAACTCACAATTTACAAAGGTAATGAACTCACAATTTACAAAGGTAATGAACTCCAGGTAAGTCTGGTCACAATCATGACAAGTTACAAAGGTATTTACAGATTACAGAGGTACGTAATGGGTCCAGGGACTGGGCCCCCAAAGTTTTGATAGCTGAACTAGGTACAAAGGTAATGAGCTCACAAGTTACAAAGGTAATGAATTCTGTAGAATGGTTACTTACATTTATACTTTGGCTACAATCATGAACAAATTATAGAGTAATGAGCAATTCACACTTCCACACCCGGTCACAATTGTAATGAGTTATTGGTGCAAATATTGATTGTTGAGTCACACACACCCACACACACACACACACACACACACACACACACACACACACAGCGAGCGGGCTAGTCACGCCGTCGGTGCTCCGGGTATTTAAGTGTTTTTGAGGGCTACAAGTGTTCTGCAAGGGTTGCTAAGTGTGTCAGGGTAGTCAACAATCCTAGAAGTGTTTTTTTTAATTGCCTGAGCCACACAAGTGTGGGGAGAGCCACAATTTTGAAAGTGATCTGGAAAATAAAAGCGTTGTGGCGCAGGCTAGTGTGAAGGCGGCGTTGCCAAGTGTCACCCAAGATTTTAATAAAGTGAAACAATAGTGTGACCAGTGAAAGAAATACAGTGAATAGGGTACATTATTAACGAGAAGAAATTGAGGTGGATCTACGCCAGGACGTACATCGAGCTGGATCTACTCCAGGACGTCACATCGACCTGGACAATCTACACTGCTACAGCTGCACTACAAGTACTGTATCACCTATGAGTGGTTGTTTGGGTGTGGGGTCCAGGTTCCAATTTAACCTCCAAGCTGAATGTGAAATGGTCTAACTCTCATAGCACGATAAAGAATAGGCACTCAAGTATTCAATAAGGTTTAGCAAATGGTAATCCATTGAACAAGGCGATTAACTCACTATAAGCAGGTGATATAGGCAACACTGCAAGGGAGTCAGGTCACATAGGTTGTGGACACAAGGACAACTGAGAATCTACATTACACTCCAAGCACAAGCCACCTACTTTTCAGACACATAATAAACCCACACATAATTCGACACATAATTACACACACACACACACACACACACACACACACACACACACACACACACACACACACACACACACACATACACACACACACACACACCCACATACACACACACACACCACACACAACACACACACACACACACACACACACACACACACACACACACACACACACACACACACATACACACACCCACATACACACACACACACACACACACACACACACACACACACACACACACACCACACAAAACACACACACCACACACACCAGTAAGTGGGGGTAAGCCCCAGGAGGTTGGCAGTCACAAGAAGGTGTGGCAGCAAGGACCATGAGACTTCCCTTTAAAAACGAAACAACCCCACCTACCTTTAGTACTAATAAACCCACACATAATTCCACACACAATTACACAAAAAATTTAACTCTCTCCCCCACACACAAACACACCACACACACACACACACAAAACCCCAAAACCCCAAAACCCACAAAAATATCAAAACCCCACACACTCCCCCCTCCCACCGACATTCACTCTTCGCCTGACCATCCCCCCCCCGATCCCCCCCCCCTCCCCGTTCCCCCCAACCCCCCCCACCCCCCCCACTCAGCCCCCAAAATAGCCCATTTCCTCCACTACTTCCCCCCCACACTCTGACACACCACTATAACCTAACTACAGAACTACATGGGTTTTTCCCATCTGAGGAAATTTGGGAAAAAACAAAAATGGGTTGCCAGGAGCAAAAAGAAAAACAAGGGGGACAGGGGGGAAAATGCAAGGAAAGATTGGGCAGCAGGCCTAAAAAGGGATCATGAATGGGAAAAGAAATAGAAGAACTTAGATGAGAATGGAAGAGAGGAAAAGATAGGAAAGCAGGAAGTGGGGGGTGCTGTCAAAGCAGAGAAGCTAGGAAAGATTTAAAAGGGAACTGAAAATCTAAACAGCCTAAAGAATAAAGAAACTTTTTGGGATTGACAACAGAGACTGCTCCCTAGCCACAAATAAGGGGAACTGTAGGGAAAGAAGGGGCACAACTGCAGGGAAATGCTCTATCAGAGGGACTGTGCAAATGAAAGAGCTAAGTTTTATGGGGGGGCCCAACAAAACAACAACCCCAAGGAAACCCAGAAGGGAAAATACGGGCCATGACCCCAAGTACTTAGCCAGTGAAACTGATGAAGGAAACTGCAGTGGGGGAAACCAAAAATTAAAGGGGGATCACAGGATAGCAGTGGGAGAATGAAAGGGTAGGTATCTTTGGTTTGGGCTCCAGGAAGTCGAAGGGGAAAATATGAAGCAAGAAAAAAAGGGGGAAAAAAAAAAGCAATTAAAAGCATCATGAAAGCAATAGGAAAAGACGAATGCCCCAGCTGGAAAATTTTTCGGAGAATCGGGGGTTTTGTAAAAAAAAAAACCCGGCCAGTGAGAGTGACCTTCAAGGCAAAGCGCTCGACCAGGATACTGCAGGGAAAGCACGATTAAGGGACAGAGGGATACAGGAGGGTTTTATCTCGCCCGGACAAAACCCAAAAGAAAAAGGAAGAAACTGAGAAAAGGGGAACAAAGGGAAAGGAGGAAAGAAAAGGGGATGGAAAAGACAGACGGGGGCCCCAGACCCAGGAGAAGTCTTTTACGCCTCCCTCACAACTTTCTATAGAAGCCCCCCAAAACCAGGTAAACCCAGAAAACCAAACATCTAAATCAAAACACCCATGCCAATCCAATGCCCCCCCCCCACTACATTACAAACTTCACCCCCACAGCAAAAACCCCAATTTCCTTCCCAGGTCCCCCTTCCCCAACCCCAATATATTTCCCCAGACCCGTCTTAAAAAGAATTTTGAAGGTGTGGTATAAAATTCAGTGGAATAACAAAAAAAGTATAGGACACCCCCAGACATAATACACTCACAGAAAAAAAATCACCAGAATAATAACAGATTCAATTTTTTCCATCCGGATATAAAATCTTCGGAAAAAGCAGAGGAGGAGGGGGGGAGGAGGATTTCCCTGCAAAAAAAACCAGTGGGGTTTTGAGAAAATAAAAGGAATGATGGCAGGGGCAAAAGGGATACTTATGGGAAAAATCCGTCGAGGGAATAAGGGTGATAATTGCAGTAATGTACAACCCACCACAAACTGCAGGAGGCCAAGAGAAAAACGTGAGAGCAACAGAGAATGATAAAACAACTACCGAGGTGGCCGGAGAGCACCATGGGGGGAGAAAAGTACTAGTTATGGGTGATTTCAATCAAAAGGAGATTGAGGGGGAAACCGGGGCCCCCCATGGGGGTCCCAAAACATGGAAGCCAAGATGATGGAGTGGTACGGGAGAACCTCATGCATCAACATGTTAGAGACACTCCCAGAGGAGAGGAGGGGATAAACCAGCAAGGTTGGACCTTGTACACCATGAGTATTTGGACATCGAGGGTATAGTATGAAAGGCCCCTGGGAGCTAGTGATCATGGGGTTTTCGTGCTTCGCTACATAGTTGAGCCCCAAGTGGAGAGATAGCGGGAAATAGGCTGGGAAAAACCAAACAAAAAAAGGGGGAACTACTCAGGCATGGGGAATTCCTTAAAGACATTCAGGGGAGGGGGAACTGACAGGAAAACAGTAAAAGAAATATGGGACATGTAGCAACAAAAGAAAGGAGGCAGAGGAGAGGTTTTTTCCCCAAGGGGAAACAAAAAAAAGGGGAAGAACAGAACGGTCCTTGGTTTTTCATCCAAAGGGTGTGGGGAGGAAAAAAAATAGGTGTACTAGAGAATGGAAAAGGGTACAGAAGACAGAGAACTGGAAAATAAGAAATCAGCCGAAGAGCCAAAACGAATATGCACAGTAAGAAGGGAGGAGAGACAATATGAAAATGACATACATCAAAAGTAAGATGACCCAAGCTGTTGTCAGCCACTCAGGGGGAAAAAAACGTCAAGGGGCCCGGTAAACAGATGAGGAAGGGTGATGGGGAATTTAAAGAAAAAACGAGAGGTATTTTAGGAGCTCAACACAAAATTTTAAAAATGTATTTACAGTGGGAAACCCGTAGGACTCCCAAAAAATCAAACAGGGGGGCACACCAGCAAGTGCTGGGGGGGGAAGGTACATAACCAAGGGGGGGTGAAAAAGTGCTATGTTTAAAATTGGCCCCTAAAGGCGGGGGGACCCGACAACATCTCTCCATGGGTCCTTAAAAAGGGGGCGAGATATTGTGTGAGCCTTACAAAAAATTTTTCAAACATCATTTAAATGGCAACTCCCCGAGGTATGGGAAAAGGCAATGATCCCCAAATTTTTAAAAAAGGGGGAAGGGCATGAGGCACTAAAAATACAGCCTTATCTCTAACGTGTATAGTATGCAAGGTCATGGAGAAGATCATCAGGGGGAGAGTGGGGGGCACCTAAAAAAAAAAAGTTATAATTGACAACCCGCCGGTTTTAGGGAAGGAAAATCCTGGTCCAAACTACTAGAGTTTTTGACAAGGGACAGAAGTAAGACAAGAGAGAGAGGGGGGGATCGATGCGTATTTTTGGACTGCAAGAGGCTTTCGACACAGTTCCTCACAAGGGTTTTCTGAAAAGCTAGGGCCGGGAACATAACAGGAAAGGCACGCAAAGGGTCGGGAAAATTGCAGGGAGGAAAAAACGGTCATGGTACCGACGAGGGGGCAGAGGGGCGCCTGTGACAAGCGGGTTTCCCCGGGGGAGTCCCGGACCTTGGTTCTTGGTATAGTGAACGCAAAAGGAAGGGTAGATCAAAGTGTCCTTTTTTGCAGACGATGTGAATTTAAAAAAGAATCGAATTGGACGAGGATCGGCGGACTACAAAGAGACTGGACAGCTACAAGCCCGGGCCAGAAGGCTCCTTGAAAATTTAAACCCGCCAAAAACAAAGCTGAAATTTGGGGAAGGGCAAAGAAGACCGGGAGAACAAAATAGTTTAGATGGCCAAAAACTGCAAACCCACTAAAGGAAAAAAAATCTGGGGGGGAGTATAACCCGGATATTCCCGAGGGCAATCAAACAGATAAAAAGCTGCAGCATAGGGGGCCGGCAAACCTACAATAGCGTTCCCTACCTCGTAAGGATTCGTTTAAGACTCTGTAACCATCTACGCGGCCCATACTGGAGTAGCAGGGACCAGTTTTTGGGAATCCACACCCATCAAGCAGTCAAGAAATTAGAGAAAGTGCAAAAAGGGTTTCAAAAGACTAGCCCGAGCTACGGGGGTTGTCCTATGAAGAAAGGTTTAGGGAAATCGGCCTCGACACTGGAGGCCGGAGGGCAGGGGGGACATGATAACGACATATAAAAAAAACTGCGCAGAATAGACGAGGGGGACAAAGAAGGATGTTCCAGAGATGGGAAAAGACCAAGAGGTCACAATTGGGGAAATTTTAAGCTCTGAATCAAAGGGATGTTAGGAAGATTTTTCAGTCAAAGTAGTCAGGCCTGGAATAGCCTGAAAGGATGTGGTGGGGCAGGGCCCAAAATGTTTTAAGGCGAGGTTGATAGAGCTCAGGGGCAGGGAGAGAGAGGACTGTACAAACAGCGAAGAGGCGGGGCCAGGGCTGTGACTCGACCCCCGCAACCCCAAATAGGGGAGTAAAAATAGGTGAGTAACACACACACCACACACAACCAAAACACACACCACACGGTGTGTGTGTGTGTTGTCAAAAGAATTTCAGGGGACATAATGGTCCCCGTGATGGACCCCCAAAATTAGATGTGAATGTTCAAAAGGGAATAACTCCGGTAGATCTGGGCACTAATCATGGAAGTTCAGAGAGAATCGCTTCACCCTATACATGGTTACGTCATGAACAAAAATTTCAAATAATGAACCAGGTTTCGTCCACACCTGGCCAATTGTAATGAGTTTAAAAAACAAATATAAGTGGGTCATTCACCCACACTAGTGCGCGCGCGCACATAAACCCCAAAGAGGGGGCCCCGCACGGACATGGCACACGAGCGTCAAAAAATGATACACACAAGGACGCTTCAACTTAAAATAAGAAGCCTCTCCGTGATTCTTTGTATGGTACCCGCTCCATGCAGCGCATTTCAAACGTGTGAAAGCACAAGCAGGAGACCACCAAAGGGACGCATTTCGAGAATGCCGCCCCAAATTTTTGGGTTAGAAGAGAAAGCTGCGGTTAAAACGGAGGACGAGAAAAGTGTAAAAGCTATCAATGGAGGACGAAGAAGGAACCTCACTAAAAAAGTTTGTTGGAGTTAAGGTTCCAATTTGCCCTTTTCAAATTGCCAGCATGGGATACGAAGAGGTGTGAATTTGAAGGGGAAGTAAGAAAGATTGGGAAATGATCGTGTCATGTAAATCCAGGGGGAAGACCCCGGGGGAAGTTAATGCAGCGGAGGAAGGAAATGAGAGATGAGCAAGAGAGAGTGTGAGTCCCAAAATCAAAAAGGGAGTGAGTACTGTATTTAAAAAAATGGAGGGGGTTGGGGGCAAGAAAAGCCCCTAACTGAATGCCCCCGGGAATCACGTGAGACCCCCCCAGGAAATGGGGCATTAAATCACCAAGTAACAGAATCGGGGGAGGGGAATGACGAAACAGAAAAGGGAATTCCGGGGAATAGATAATGCCGAGAAAAGAGGGTATAAAAAACAGAGCATGTACCACCATGCAATGGAAAAGGGCTGCGTTAAAGCAGCGAAGTAAACAAATAGCTGATGGTACGGAAAATCAGTGCATAAAAGGGCCTTTTATTAAAGGTCCCCCAAAAAAAAGGATCTAAAGAATACAATAAATTATAGCCTGGATGGGAGAGATAACAGCGAGTGTAATTTTTGGTTCCCGTAAGCAAACAAACAGGGGAAAATGGGAGAGTAACATCTGAATACCCCGATTTTCCCCCGAGGCCGGTATTTTCCACTGAAATAGCCCTGATTGGCAATGATTTAAAAAATATTGAAAAACGCAGGTAAGGGTTCCCACGTACTGGAGGGGTTAGAAAAATCCACATGTGGAGGCAGCAGAAAACGTTCAAGCAGCGAAGGAACGGTGCGCTGTGAAGAAAGGAGTTGTGCAGATGGAGGAGAGGAGAGAGAAGGAACAGAGGGTGGATCAGTGTCCATGATGTTTGGTCTCTGCAATATATCAGAGATTGCTTCAAGTGTTTCGAATTCAGAGATGTCGTATGGGAGACAATATTGGAGATGGTAGGGGAGGATGAGTTAAAGATTGGAACTGCAATGGACTGTACCAAGGTAGGGGGGGGGGGGAGAAGGGTGGGGGAACTGGAGAAGAGGCAGAAACTTGGGAGGTGGCAGAAGAGGAAGAAACTTGGGAGGGAACAGGGGAGGTAGGTATAGTACGAGGAGGAGGATGAACCTCTACACTTGTAACAGAGCCAGTGAGAGGGGAAGAAACCGGTACAGAGACAGGGAAGGTAAAATGAGGAGGTGGAAGAAAGAAAGATTAGATTTTGCCACCGAAGTGGCTAGTTTATTGTGCACCCCATATCCATCCTGTGGACGGTAGCGCGAGAGCATGTGGATACACAAAAGGCCTAGGAACTAGGCCCCAAAGGGTTAACAGGAATACATATGGATTTATATCTACATATCTATAGTTCAGTGAAACATATAAGTGAACAGTATTTAGATAAGGCTAAAGAGGTCTTTGTGGCATTTATGGATTTGGAAAAGGCGTATGACAGGGTGGATAGGGGGGCAATGTGGCAGATGTTGCAAGTGTATGGTGTAGGAGGTAGGTTACTGAAAGCAGTGAAGAGTTTTTACGAGGATAGTGAGGCTCAAGTTAGAGTATGTAGGAAAGAGGGAAATTTTTTCCCAGTAAAAATAGGCCTTAGACAAGGATGTGTGATGTCACCGTGGTTGTTTAATATATTTATAGATGGGGTTGTAAGAGAAGTAAATGCGAGGGTCTTGGCAAGAGGCGTGGAGTTAAAAGATAAAGAATCCACTCCAAAGTGGGAGTTGTCACAGCTGCTCTTTGCTGATGACACTGTGCTCTTGGGAGATTCTGAAGAGAAGTTGCAGAGATTGGTGGATGAATTTGGTAGGGTGTGCAAAAGAAGAAAATTAAAGGTGAATACAGAAAGAGTAAGGTTATGAGGATAACAAAAAGATTAGGTGATGAAAGATTGAATATCAGATTGGAGGGAGAGAGTATGGAGGAGGTGAAGGTATTCAGATATTTGGGAGTGGACGTGTCAGCGGATGGGTCTATGAAAGATGAGGTGAATCATAGAATTGATGAGGGAAAAGAGTGAGTGGTGCACTTAGGAGTCTGTGGAGACAAAGAACTTTGTCCTTGGAGGCAAAGAGGGGAATGTATGAGAGTATAGTTTTACCAACGCTCTTATATGGGTGTGAAGCGTGGGTGATGAATGTTGCAGCGAGGAGAAGGCTGGAGGCAGTGGAGATGTCATGTCTGAGGGCAATGTGTGGTGTGAATATAATGCAGAGAATTCGTAGTTTGGAAGTTAGGAGGAGGTGCGGGATTACCAAAACTGTTGTCCAGAGGGCTGAGGAAGGGTTGTTGAGGTGGTTCGGACATGTAGAGAGAATGGAGCGAAACAGAATGACTTCAAGAGTGTATCAGTCTGTAGTGGAAGGAAGGCGGGGTAGGGGTCGGCCTAGGAAAGGTTGGAGGGAGGGGGTAAAGGAGGTTTTGTGTGCGAGGGGCTTGGACTTCCAGCAGGCATGCATGAGCGTGTTTGATAGGAGTGAATGGAGACAAATGGTTTTTAATACTTGACGTGCTGTTGGAGTGTGAGCAAAGTAACATTTATGAAGGGATTCAGGGAAACCGGCAGGCCGGACTTGAATCCTGGAGATGGGAAGTACAGTGCCTGCACTCTGAAGGAGGGGTGTTAATGTTGCAGTTTAAAAACTGTAGTGTAAAGCACCCTTCTGGCAAGACAGTGATGGAGTGAATGATGGTGAAAGTTTTTCTTTTTCGGGCCACCCTGCCTTGGTGGGAATCGGCCAGTGTGATAATAAAAAAAATAAAATAATCTATAGTTCACTTATCTGTTACAAGCAAATTTAGGAAATTTGCTTAGTATATCTGGTATCTTATTTTCATTAATAAGATATCTTGACATGATGAGATTAAGACACATGTGCAACATCTGGGTATCTTTATTGTAGACGTTTCGCCATCCAGTGGCTTTATCAATACAAATTCTAGGACATAACTTGAAGACAGTAGAACTATGTACAGAAGATGAGGTAATCAGTCCCTCAACCTAGGAGTAGGTGCGAAGAGTACCATAGTCGTGGAGATTCTGAAGCAGAAGAAAGGATCCTGGCGCTTATATAGCAGACGAGGGCATATTCACTGGTAGGCGGGATTCCCCAGTGGAAGTAGGTCCTTCCCAAAGAGATGGGTTAGTTGTAGTAGTAATTGTCGTAGTCGTGAAGGTTGTGTACATGTCCTCAGAATTAAGATTCCATGATGTTGCAGTGTCTGACAAGTTGTGTACGAATGGTATATAATACCGACAAGATGAGATTAAGACACATGTGCAACATCTGGGTATCTTTATTGTAGACGTTTCGCCATCCAGCGGCTTTATCAATACAAATTCTAGGACATAACTTGAAGACAGTAGAACTATGTACAGAAGATGAGGTAATCAGTCCCTCAACCTAGGAGTAGGTGCGAAGAGCACCATAGTCGTGGAGATTCTGAGGCAGAAGAAAGGATCCTGGCGCTTATATGGGAGAGGAGGGCATATTCACTGGTAGGCGGGATTCCCCAGTGGAAGTAGGTCCTTCCCAAAGAGATGGGTTAGTTGTAGTAGTAATTGTCGTAGTCGTGAAGGTTGTGTACATGTCCTCAGAATTATATACCATTCGTACACAACTTGTCAGACACTGCAACATCATGGAATCTTAATTCTGAGGACATGTACACAACCTTCACGACTACGACAATTACTACTACAACTAACCCATCTCTTTGGGAAGGACCTACTTCCATTGGGGAATCCCGCCTACCAGTGAATATGCCCTCGTCTGCTATATAAGCGCCAGGATCCTTTCTTCTGCTTCAGAATCTCCACGACTATGGTGCTCTTCGCACCTACTCCTAGGTTGAGGGACTGATTACCTCATCTTCTGTACATAGTTCTACTGTCTTCAAGTTATGTCCTAGAATTTGTATTGATAAAGCCACTGGATGGCGAAACGTCTACAATAAAGATACCCAGATGTTGCACATGTGTCTTAATCTCATCTTGTCGGTATTATATACCATTCGTACACAACTTGTCAGACACTGCAACATCATGGAATCTTAATTCTGAGGACATGTACACAACCTTCACGACTACGACAATTACTACTACAACTAACCCATCTCTTTGGGAAGGACCTACTTCCACTGGGGAATCCCGCCTACCAGTGAATATGCCCTCGTCTGCTATATAAGCGCCAGGATCCTTTCTTCTGCTTCAGAATCTCCACGACTATGGTGCTCTTCGCACCTACTCCTAGGTTGAGGGACTGATTACCTCATCTTCTGTACATAGTTCTACTGTCTTCAAGTTATGTCCTAGAATTTGTATTGATAAAGCCACTGGATGGCGAAACGTCTACAATAAAGATACCCAGATGTTGCACATGTGTCTTAATCTCATCTTGTCGGTATTATATACCATTCGTACACAACATATCTTGGCATGTCACATAGGTTATTATACTGTCTGTCTCTGTATTCCTCAATAAGTGGACAATTAAGCACATAATGTTCAAGAGAGTGACCATATGCCTGTTCACATAATTTACATTTAGTTTGATCATCATCTGTGTGTCTCCCAAACTGCCAGAAGTACTTGTAACCAAGCCTAAGCCTGGCCACTACAACATCAGTCAGTCTGTTCACATTGCAATTTGCTTCATAAACATACTTATCTACGTTCATGTTATCATAGTGGGTTATAGATCTACTCAGGCTTCTAACTGCATTCCTATAACAATCATTTTCATTATTTACTTCTCTCCTAATATTATTCCTAATTTATAGATGAATGGTTCAGAGAACCATTAGTTATACCAAAGTTATACTAAAGTTATATTCTACGTTCTCCTTCTGGATACTCTTCTTGGCTAACATATCAACTTTATCATGAAGGAGTAATCCAATGTGTGATGGGATCCATAGCAATTGTACATTAATTCCTTTGTCCCTAATTTTTGAGTATCTATACCTGGCTTCCCCAATGAGCATGTTGTTGGACTCATTATATGAGCCAAGAGCCTTCAATGATGACATAGAATCAGTAATGATGATAGAGTCAAGCTCAGTGTCATAGGTTAGCTTTAGCGCCATTAGGATTGCAAACAATTCAGTTTGCAGTGTAGACGCCCAGTTGTTAATTCTTATGCCTAACTCAACAAATTTATTATCGTTCTTAACTAGGGAGGTGGCAACAAGAGCAGATGCAGCCCTGCCAGAAGACTCCTGTTTAGATCCATCAGTGTATATAACTTGTGATAACTTATTACTACCAGCTAGGCGAAAAATTTCTTCTTGAGCAGTTGCTCTAACAAGAGATTTAAGGAAGGATTACTAGCAATGAGCTTCTTGGGAGGGACTTGTAGGTATGTGATATTAAATGAACACATCTTCCCATGGAGGGGTGAAATGCTTTGTGCCTCATGATACGTTCATGCAGGTTATAAAATTTAAAAGAAAATTAAAATTTTTTCACAATCTATTTAGATCGGGGGTTTTTTACTTAGACACTTGTTAAGATTCACTGTGACAGTTTTGGGTTCGTTTCTAAACCATTTAAATCCCGAGTACGTTTTTAATTTAACAATCCTATCTGATACTAGAAATCCCAAAGCCCTTCCTCATTTTTAAAATTTTTGTAGATCTGGGAAGCCAAGAAAGTCCTGAGAGCTTCATTTTGCATAACCCCCAAGGGGTCGGGGGAACTTTGTCTAGCAAATATCAAATGGGAGAGCATATCAATTAAGGCCCTAACAAGGTATGTACATATTCTCACATTCTTTGCCCATATTTGGGGATTGTACCCAGAAACAGCTTGAGAGCATTTAGCTAGTTTTCATTTCTTGTTTAGTTTTGGTATAGTGGATTTGTTTAAAGGGTACATCTACCCAGTATTGAAAGTTTTTAAACGGAAAAAAGAAAGGAGGGGTTAAAGGACCTTTTTTTGATTTGAGAAGTAGAGGGATGTTTGAGGGGGTTTCGTAAAAGGCCCCGTCGATACTGAGGCTTGTGAGGGAAACACAAAGAACGAGAAAGACTGAGGCTTTAAAGTAGAGATGTCTGACCCTGGGCGCAAAAGATTAGTATAGAGTGATTGGGGAGAGGAAACCCAGAGGGGGTTGCAGAAAAAAGGGGACTCCAGGTAGGGGGACGTTTTGAAACATGGGAATAAGAAACTGAGGTTCTCCCTTAGGGGGGAGATGAGAAGCTCCCATGCATAAGGGAGACCTTCTGCCTCTTTGAGGTAACGGATTTCTCGCTCATTTAAGTAGACTTGGAAAACGGCGAATACGAGGGTGAGCCTCATACAATTGGGCAAAGGGAGGCGTTTGCAAACGTTTTAGAATAGTCTTGGGGCATCACAGACGGGGGCATTCGGCTATGGACTGCAATATTTCGCTGGATGGCCAAATTGCCAGCAATTTCTACACTGTTGCGTGTAGGGTCACCTTTCGAATTGCAAAGAAGTCCTTCACAAAAAATAGGATGGAGTTCACGGCTGTCAAAAGTTAAACAACCACTTGCTGGGGTATCGTCTCTGCCCAGGGGCGGGGAAGAAATAAGTGGTACCTTGAGGATTGGGGATTTTGGGATTCCAGCTGTTCACAATGTCATTCCCACATGTCGGGAAATTTTGTTAAACTATGGTAGGGGGGCAAAATGACGGTACCCTACAAAATTTGGGGAATGATGATTTTCAATAGTGACGGGAACAGTTTCTATAGGGAAAAAAGAAAAGATCATGGCTTGGGTAGCATTCTGTCCCATTGAGCGGTCCCGCCTTAGGCATGAAAAAAAAAATTCTTTACCAACATGGCGTAGGAGTGCCTTCCCAAAACTTGGTCGAAAGTTTGGGCGGTAGAGGAAGTCGGTCATAAAGTGAAGAATTTATCCATTGTGCAGTCTAAAACTGAGCGTGGAAAGGGAGTGCAGATTGTCGTCTTTTTGGAAGAATGAGAAGGGGAGAAGTACATCAGGGGGGAATTGTCGTTGGCGTTTGGGCGTGGGACCAGGTTGGTCCGACGTGATGGGCCAGCGATTCGAAAATTGCCGCACCGTAAGGGCGGGCCCGGAGCATATCAAGGAGAGTGGAGGTCGATAAATCAAAGGAGTCAGTCGGGACCTAGACATGAAGGGGTGGGGAAAACAGCAGGGGCAAAGGTACGGGCATGGGGAGTCCCCCGAAGAGGGGTTCAAATGAGGGGGGTCGGAACGGGATGCGTATCAAAAAGGGGCCGGGGGTACCAGGTTAAAGATTGGGTTCTCAAGGGTTAGGTTCTTCTTTCTTTTTTTTTTTAAAGAAAAAAAAAAAAAAAAAAATAAAAATAAAAAGAAAAAAAAAAAAAGAGGGGATGGGGAGGGTATTCCCTAGGTTAAGAAAGGCCAGAAATTTCCCCCTCCGTGCCCAGAGGACCTCACACCAAAAGTAGGGTAGAGCAGGCAGGGAACCCTGCCATTCCCTACCCATTTATCCCCAAGAAAAAACCCAGCATCCGGGTGCAAGAAAAGTGGGCTCTCAAGCCCAATTTGACTCAGTTTTTAGCACCCGCTAACCGACGAGAGTCGAAGATAAAAATGAATTTTTTATGAGAGAGCCCAAAATTTGATTAACACAAGCCTACCCGATGTTATCCTGACCCCAAATGACTTCGAACAGGCGATAAATGATATCCCATGCACTCGCCCCGGGGCCCCGCCCCAGGAACTCTGTGTTCATCAAGAACTGAAAGAAGCCCCTATCACGAGCCTTTTCCATCCTAGGGAGAGGGGCTGGAAGGGGGGTCGTACAGTTACTAAAAAACAACAAACTGCCCACTCCCAAAAGGGGGCAGTAAAGCAACAAAAAAGAACTACAGACCAATGACAAACATCCCTTCAAAAAAAATTTTTTAAAAAGGGCCCTAAAAAAGAAAGATCCCCACCATTAAAAACCCCATCAGTTACACAACCCAGGGCAAAATGGGTTTAAAACAGGTCGCCCCTGCTTCTCAATATTGGAACTCAAAAGGCCCTAAATGCACTAGAAGACAAAAAGAATGCAGATGTAATTTTACGTTTGCAAAAGCCTTCGACAAGTGTGACCAGGGGCGTAAAGGGCACAAAATGCGTGTAAAGGAAAAACGGGAAAAAGTCGGGGCGATGGATCTATAATTTCCCCACTAACAGAACCAGAGAGCAGTCGTCAACAGAGTAAAGTCCGAGGGAGCTACGGTGAAAAGCTCTGTTCCCAAGGCCAGTACTCCTCCCACTTGTTCCCCACCCCTTATCCCACATAGACAAGGGGTCAGCCCCAGCACCGTGTTTCCTTTGAGATGAACCCCAAAATGCATGACAATGTCTTTTCCATTGCAGACACGCAAAGCCCAGCGGCATAACCAAATCTTTTAGTGGGGTGCAGAAAAAAAATATGAAAATTCAACGAGAAAATTCCCAATTTCTCAGATAGGTAAACATGGGAAATTAAATCTTCATCGGTACAAAAACAAATTTTGGGCCACAAAATAGAGCGAAAAAACCCAAAGTCAAGACCGGGGTGATCTGTCGGAGGATTACCTTTATGGACCATAACATTTTATCAAACGATCTGCTGAAAAATGACAGGATGGTAATAAAACCTTAAAACTAGGGAGGCCAAACCCCGATGCACTCTTTAGGTCATTTGTTTATCTAGGCTGGAAAATTCTGCACATAACAGCACCTTTCAAAGGGAGGTGAAATTGCCGACCTAGAAAATGTCGGAAAATTTCACGGGATGCATAACGGATAAAAACACCCCAATTATTGGGGCGCTTGAGGTTTAAACCGTATTCCCCGGAACGCAGGGGGGAGAATACATGATTATATACACCTGGAAAATCCAGAGGGATAGTACGAACTTGCACACGAAAATCATCACTACGAAAGCAAAAACTTTGGCAGACGATGCACCATCCCCCAATGAAAAGCAGGGGGGTTCACTGCCCCGTTAAGAGACCTACAATAAGTGTCAGGGGCCCCAGACTGTTCAACTGCCTTCCAGCACACATAAGGGGGATTACCAAAAAGATCCTTGGGAGTCTTCAACTGGACTGGACAAGCCCCAAAGTCAGTTCCGGATCAGCCGGGCTTGGCTCGTAGTTTGGGTTTTCGGCAGCCCGCACAACGCCCGGTTTATCGGTTGATCCACCCGGGGGCCCGGTCACAGGGGCCGGGGCGGGGGGCGTTTACCCCCGGAACTTCTCCAGGTAAATCCAGGTAAACTCCCGCAAACCCCACTCTGTCGAGCTACCTCGGTGGCAAAAAAGAGGGCGGCCGGTATCCCCCCAAAGCATACCCCCATCGGTCACCACCCCCGAAATCCGAAAGGTGGTTCCAGAGTAAAACCCCTCACCGAAAGACACTCTCCGGGGTACCGGGGGTGATTGGGAATCCCAGGGTCCAATTCACCAAACACCACCACCAAGAACCTCAACGGGAAGGGAAAGGATCCGTACCCTTTCCCCCCCAGGAAATACGTGCCTGTGGGAAAAACCCAAGGCCAAAAAAGGAAAAGCAAAAAAGGGTGGGGGGGGGAGGGAGAGGGGAAAGGAAAAAAGGGAAAGGGGGATAGGGGGGGGGTATTGGGGGGTAAATGAGTTCGTCTGAGGAAGGAGACCGAAGGTTAATTCCCCAGGCCAAAACCTCTTTACCCGCCAAGGACCCTTTTGAAGAGGGTGCACTGGTAGTGCGCTGTTGTCATACATGGTTTAGCGGTAGTGTGCTGTTGTCAACTGGGGCAGCTGGAGTGCTGCTGTTTCATACACCTCTGCAGCGGTAGTGTGCATTGTCGTACATGGTGCAGCTGGTAGTGCTGTGTTGTACACGGGGGCAGCTGGGAGTGGGGCTGTTTTTCATACACTGCTGCAGCTGGTAGTGAGTGTTTCATACATGGTGCGTGGGAGTGCGCTGTTGTCAAACACTGGTTCACTGGCAGTGCTGCTGTCACATCAGAGTGATGGTTCAAAAGAAATTAGAGCTGTATCCATAACTGGGCCCCTACCTTTAAAACCCAAATATTTGCCATACTCCTTTGTTTTAAAGCGTCCATGTATATAAGGTTGCACTTTAATTGTAACTTTTTGTCTGACATCCATAAAGTCTAAAAAACATTAAGTAAAATTGTGGCATGTTGTGTCAGAAGCCCGACCAGGATGGTAAAATTGTGGACAGTGGAGTCGAGTGTACAGCTGTGGATTCCATCTCACATTGGTCTTCAGATCCCCTGTAGAATGATAATTGGCCCCAAGTGTATGCTTTCAAAGAGGGGGTACCTCTGGAAGCAGGCGGGGGAAATACATGATTATATCCCTGGGGAAAATCCCAGTGGGGCTAGTACCCAAATTGCACAGAAAAACATACAAAGGCAAAAGACTTGGAACAATGCACATCCCCCCAATGAAAAGGGAGTGTCACTAGCACGTTAAGAGACAATACAATAAGTGTGAGGGGCCCAAGACTGTTCAACTGCCTCCCAGCATACATAAGGGGGATCACCAATAGACCAATGGCAGTCTTCAAGCTGGCACTGGACAAGCACCTAAAGTCGATACCTGACCAGTAGGGCTGTGGCTCATACATTGGATTGCGTGCAGCCAGCAGTAACAGCCTGGTTGATCAGGCTATGATTCACCAGGAGGCCTGGTCACAGACCGGGCTGCGTGGGCGTTGACCCCCGGAATTCTCTCCAGGTAAACTCCAGGTAATCTTGGGTTGTCAGTTAGCAGTTTGAGAACAATAATATGAAAAGAACTTCAACTGAACTTTATTGACTTAAGACTTAGTGAAATTGACACAAGTCAGTCCATCTATCATCATTCCATCATGCAGGAGAAGCCACATGTTTATGGTGCATCCAACAAGATAAGCAGACTTCTTGGATGTCACTACCGCCCGGCTCCGGCTGGGTTACAAGTATCTATGGAAGGTTAAATCACCACCACCAGATGTAAACCAAACGAAATGTAAACTTTACCAGATGGACTATTGTCACACCCCGCTTCATTATGTACTGGAGTGCATCACACCTTGCATCATTATGTACTGGAGTGCGATAAAATTAATGAATTTAGAGACAACTCACTCAGAAATGTTCAAGAAATGGCAAAGTATTTTATCCATAGTTGTATATTACAGACCATTCTGGAGAAATTCCATGTCTTTGCTAGCTGTAAATAAAAAATTACCACGTGTGTGTGTTTGCGTGCTTCTGTGTATGCATATATTTGTACGCTCGTGTGCATGTTTCTGTGCATGCGTCATCGTGTGTGTATGTGTGTGCACGCACTCGTGTGGGTTTATGACCCACTTAATATTTGTATTTATAACTCTTTACAATTGTGACCAGGTGTGGACGTGTCAGTGGGTCATTACTTTGTAATTTGTTCATGTTTGTAACAATATATAGGAGTGAGGCTGATTCATTCATTACCTTTGTAACTTGCCATGATTGTGACCAGATCTACCTGGAGTTCATTACCTTTGTAACTAGTTCAGCTATAATAACTTTGGGGTCCAGTCCCTGGTCTCATTATGTACCTCTCTAATATTTTGACTACCGCCCGCAGGATGGGTAAGTGGTGCATAATAAAGATATTAAACTAACCCTATGCCTATAGTTACTTTTACCTCTTCCACTATGAAAAGATCAGGTGGTGGCAGCATACTTCCAAGAGAATAGAGCGCTACTGTAGTGATACTGGTCCTGTGGGGAGCAGCAGCAGGATAATACTGCACCACCTCCTGGGGCCCTTATCAACAACAACAGCTTGGTGTGTGTCATGGGTGCAAACACGTGGTGTGTGGTTCTCCTCTCTTATATCCACATGTTAGTGATGAAGATTACATGGTGAGTTTAAAATCTGTGGCCTGTAGTTATAAATTTTCTCTTGACATATGCAAGACATGATCTTTCCTGCAGCAGTAGTTATTAGATGTACTAGTCATTATATTTTGTTGTTGCAGAAGTACTATGAAGATTCTATGTTCAATAAAGCCTAGAGATAAGGCCTGTGTTTCTGTCACAACAAATTATTGAACATAGAATCCTGGGCTACCTGGTGGTGATCCTGCGCTAGACTACATCACAACATGGAGAGTTTACTGAAACATGAGAGGCTAGACTGTGACCCCAACTTATCAACGGCTCCTCAGGAATGGAAGCACTGGTTTAAGACTTTCGAAAACTTCTTGGGAGCCCTTCCCTTCATCAATTTTGTGTCACCTAAAATATATGAGGCTATTTCTGGTATCTGCAGGTATGGGAAATCTGGAAAAACAGATGGGACGTGCAACTTTGACCACCCTAGAAAATGTCGTGCCCATATGACAACAGGAAAATGCAAATTCCCTTCCTGTAAGCTTTTCCACCCTGAAATGTGTCCCTCTTCAGTACAGGAAAGACTGTGCTATAACTTAAATTGCCAGGCACACCATCTGAAAGGGACAAAAAGATACAAAACATCCAGGCCATGGGATAACCTGGGTAGCCACAGTCACTCAAGAGGGAGAGGTTTTTTAGTGCCAGGAAGGAAAAAAAAACTGGCAGGAAATGGAAGAAATAGTATGCCGAATCCAGTCATTTCTGGAGTGGAACCACAGTCGATTGCCTCCACTTCAAACCAACAGATACAGATACTAGTGCCGGAAAAAAGTCCCCCCCCCAATACCAAAGATGAATGTCCAATGACATTCTTTGCAAATATGCAGGGCCTAAAGCCAGCAATGAACAACAAAATACCTTTCATCCGTGAACTGCTTGCAGAGGCAAATGCAATGCTTGCAGTTTTCACAGAGACCCACATAAAGGATCACTTGGACAACGAAATATTGATCCCAGGTTACAACCTATACAGATGCGACAGAGTGAACAGGCAAAAGGGGGGGGGGATTGGCCTGTATACTGCAGAGTCACTTGTTTGCACAGAACTGCTTTATGCCTCAAATGATGTAGTGGAAGTTTTAGCAGTAAAGATCGAGAACCAGAACCTATTCATTGTAGTAGTCTACAAGCCTCCGGATGCAACGTCCCAGCAATTCCAGGAACAGCTGTTAAAAATTGACCACTGTCCAGAAAATCTTCCAGCTCCTGCCGCAAACATCTTGCTCCTGGGGGATTTCGACTAAAGGCACCTAAAATGGAGGAATATTACCAAATAATGTTGTTGCAGTGATAACACCAGGAGGCAGCTCTGACAAGAACTAACACACACACGATCTTCTAAATCTCTGCACAAAATTAAACTTAAACCAGCATATAATAGAGCCTACTAGACTGGAGAATACACTAGACCTCATCTTCACTAACAATGATGATCTGATACGAAATGTCACCATATCAAAAACAATATATTCAGATCACAACATAATCAAGGTTCAAACATGTATGCATGGAGCCCCAGACCGACAAATTGAGATTAGTCAGGAGGGAGCCTTCACCAAATTCAACTTCAATAACAAGAACATAAAGTGGGACCAAGTAAACCAAGTCCTAAATGATATAAGCTGGGAAGATAGGCTAAGCAACACAGACCCCAACATATGCCTAGAACAAATTAACTTGGTGGCAATAGATGTATGCTCAAGGTTTATTCCTTTAGCAAAAAGGAGGAGTAGATGTTAAATAGAAAGAGACAGGCGCTCCCTTTACAGGCGATGGAAAAGAATAACAGAGCGGCTAAATGAGGCCAATATATCTGAAATGCGTAGGGTGTCACTGTCAGAGAAATAGCAAACACCGAACTTAAGCTAAAGGAATCTTATAGGACCCAGGAATCATAGGAAGAACTAATAGCCATAAATGAAATCGAAAGAAACCCAAAGCATTTCTTTTATGCCAAATCAAAGTCGAGAACAACATACAGTACTGGGCCCCTACTTAAACAAGATGGGTCCTACAGAGATGATAGCAAGGAAATGAGTGAGCTACTCAAGTCCTAATATGACTCAGTTTTTAGCAAGCCGCTAACCAGACTGAGAGTCGAAGATCAAAATTATCTTTTTTATGAGAGAGCCACAGAATTTGGTTAACACAAGCCTATCTTATGTTATCTTGATGCCAAATGGCTTCGAACAGGCGATAAATGACATGCCCATGCACTGTGCTCCAGGGCCAGACTCATGGAACTCCGTGTTTAACAAGAACTGCCAGAAGCCCATATCACGA
>NC_069429.1:27111215-27168954 GCF_026875155.1 Cherax quadricarinatus
TCTCCATTTAATAACTCTCCTCCCTTTTTTTTAACTGAAAATCCATTTGTTCTCTAGGTTTTCTTAACTTGTTATTCACTCCAAAACTTTTTTTTTTTTCAAAAAAATTTGTTGTAACATCTCACCCTCTCTCATTTGTCTCTTTTTAATTGCTTCCCCACTCTTAACCTCTCTTTTTTCCCCATTACTTTCCCTCCTTGCATCCTTCTACTTTTAAAATTCCCCTATGTAACTTTTCCCCCTTTACTACCTCTTTACTATCTTCACCAACGCCCCTCCCCCTCCTGCACCACTTTCCTGAAACCCAACTTCTGCTAAACCCTCTAACACTACATTTTAATCCTACCCCATACCTTTCGACCCCATTGCCTATGCTTCATTACCCCTTTTTCCCCCAATAGCTGTTTATATCTTCCCCTAAGCCTCCTTTTTTTAGTTTATAAACCTTCACCTCTCTTTTCCCCTGTGCTTCTATTCTCCTTGTATCCCACCCCAATCATATTTCTCACCCCCTTTATAAAGGCTTGGCCTGGGAGCTTTTTTGGGGAGCCATGGTAGTTATTTAGCGCTTAAATAATTTGGCAACCTAAAATAATAAATATTATAAAAACATTTCATGGGACATGAGGGGACCGTCGCTCACTGGAAAACAATGGCCTCTGGGGGAAGGAAAGGCTGAGGGGGTTTTGGGGCCCGCTCGCCCATGTAGGGTCTGGGACGAAGGATTTTAGCGAGTTACCAGCCATGTCGACCCCATATTTTCGAAAAAACAGGACTAATTCCGAAATGGAGACTTTCGGGCCAGACGTTTTTGAGGGGGCACTGTATAAAAAAGGGGTAGGTCTGTACGTGCCTGCAGCGTGTTCCCCTGTTCATTGCCCTGTTCGTAAACATGCCCAGGGAACCCAACAAAAAAATTTTCTTTATGCTTGGTAAAGATGTGGGGTGCCCAAAGTTAGATACGGGGCCAGGGGGGGGTGTATCAAAAATTTTGTATAGCCTGTAAAGCGTAAAAGAGTCTGAGAAACCACAAAAGTGAACAGGCATAGATGCAATACTAATAAGTACTGCAAGGATGCATAAATTCGCAGTAAAAAATACTAGCGAAAATAGTAAATGCCTCGTTGACCCTTTCCGGAAACACGCTGCGAATCCTACGCCCCCAGAAAAACTTAGAGCCCTCTGTGTACACGCAATGGCATGAGAATGAGAGTGGAAGTGGTCAAGAAAAAGAGAGTGGGAAGCGACCATAGACAGTTGGGCTTTCGAGCAAGGGAGAGAGAAAGAACAGACTCGAACAGCTGGAACTTCCCAGGGGGGTAGGGAAAAGTGAGATGCTACATGAACATAGAAAGGTGGTAATTGAAGAGAAGACAAGAGCGAATGAAAGCAAAGAGAGAAGGGGCGGAGTAAACAGGCGCGGAGTAAACAGGGGCGGAGAAAAAATGAAGAATGTCTATTAATATCAGTGACCATTCTATAAATGGAAGGATTGCAGAGATCATGAGAGCGTACATAGTAGTGAAGGCAATGGGCATCATGGCGATCGGATAAGGATGGAACGTTCGCTTCTGCATAGAGGCTCTCAACAGGGAAAGAGCGAAAACCACCAAGGCATAAACGTAATCCTTGGTGATGAATGGGGTTAAGGCTAGAGAGAGTAGCAGGAGATGCCGCTGAATAGATCTGGTCACCATAATCAAGTTTCAATAAAATGAGGGTGGAATGAAGGCAAAGGAGGGTTCGACGATCAGCTCCCCATGAAAGATGAGCAAGGGTTTTAAGAAGGTTCAGCCGGCTGTGACAAGTTGCCTTCAGAGAGGTAATGTGAGGTTTCCAGGATAACCAACGGTCAAAGAGGAGGCCCAGAAACTTGACTGTATCACATACAGGGATATGGGAGCCATAGAGGTGCAAAGGATGATCGGAGATGACTGAGCGTCTAGTGAAAGTAATTTGGTGGGTTTTATTGCTGGAAAATTTAAACCCATGTGTTGTGGCCAATTGGAAAAACACGGTCGACTGCATGCTGGAGAGAATTGTAATGAGGTGACAGTCAGCGCCTGCACAGGCAATAGCGAAGTCATCAACATAGAGTGATGACCAAATATTTGATGAAGACTAGGGGGCCAAATCATTAATAGCAAGGAGAAAAAGTGTTGTGCTCAGAACACATCCCTGGGGGACACCTTCAGCTTGGAAAAAAGTCCGGGGAGAGCACTTTTATTAACCCGAACACGGAAATGTCTATCAGTTTAAAAAAGTTCTTAAGGAAGGATGGTTTACCTGGAGTTTACCTGGAGAGAGTTTCGGGGAGTCAACGCCCCCGCGGCCCGGGTCTGTGACCAGGCCTCCTGGTGGTCAGCGCCTGATAAACCAGGCTGTTGCTGCTGGCTGCAGGGAAAACCCAAACGTACGAGCCACAGCCCGGCTGATCAGGAACTGACTTTATGTGCTTGTCCAGTGCCAGCTTGAAGATGCCAGGGTCTGTTGGTAATCCCCCTTATGTGTGCTGGGAGGCAGTTGAACAGTCTCGGGCCCCCTGACACTTATTGTATGGTCTTTTAAACGTGCTAGTGACACCCTGCTTTTCATTGGGGGGATGGTGCATCGTCTGCCAAGTCTTTTGCTTTCGTAGTGAGTGATTTTCGTGTGCAAGTTCGGTACTAGTCCCTCTGGGTTTTCCAGGTGTATATAATCATGTATCTCTCCCCCCTGCGTTCCAGGGAATACAGGTTTAGAAACCTCAAGCGCTCCCAGTAATTGAGGTGTTTTATCTCCGTTATGCGCGCCGTGAAAGTTCTCTGTACATTTTCTAGGTCGGCAATTTCACCTGCCTTGAAAGGTGCTGTTAGAGTGCAGCAATATTCCAGCCTAGATAGAACAAGTGACCTGAAGAGTGTCATCATGGGCTTGGCCTCCCTAGTTTTGAAGGTTCTCATTATCCATCCTGTCATTTTTCTAGTAGATTGCCTCGGAGGCCCAAGGAGTGGGCTTGGGCCAAAATATTATACCTCCAAGATGTGTCATATGCCTTCTCAAGGTCAAAAAATATGGCAATAACTGAGTGGTTATTAGCACAGGCATTACGAACATACGTATCCAAGCATAGTAAGGGGTCTATGGTAGAACGTCCCTTACGAAAACCATATTGACGAGTGGAGAGACTGTTGTGTGTCTCTAAATACCACACTAAACGTCTATTTACCAGGCGTTCCATCACTTTGCAAACTGTAATAAAGTTGGTAGAATTACCGACAATATGTAAAGTAAAAGGACACAAGTGCAACTAATGTGACATTTATTGTGGCAACGTTTCGCTCTCCAGGAGCTTTATCAAGCCATTACAAACAATACATGGACACAGAGGGTATATAAAGGCTCAGAGTGAGGTGAATACTA
Source organism: Cherax quadricarinatus (assembly GCF_026875155.1). NCBI lineage: Eukaryota > Metazoa > Arthropoda > Malacostraca > Decapoda > Parastacidae > Cherax > Cherax quadricarinatus. The sequence continues at coordinate 27,114,618 of NC_069429.1, forward strand.
GTGAGGTACCATTTCGATGTTCACTAGTGGTAGTAGTAGTAGTAGTAGTAGTGGTAGTGACAAAAGTAATACAATATGGTAGAGCAATTAATTCGTACATGAGTAAAAGGATATAAAAGCTATTACTTGGGTAACATAAAATAGGTTGGACAAATATAAACTGGAATGAGGCAGCTTGTTTCAGTGTTCACTCTCTGTGCTTTGTGTAGTATAACAGGAAAGACTATGTGATGGCAGGGTTTACTGTTTTCAGGAGGATTCTTGCTAAGACTTCGGAGATGGTGAAGCTGCGTTTGTTTTGTTTAATTGTATTCGAAACAGCGATCAGTGCTGATTCAAGGCACTTGCGTGTGCGGAAATAAGTTTCTTTTATCACTAATTGGGCGTCTCTGAATTTCATAAGATGATTGGTGGAATTTCGGTGTTGTACACAGGCGTGTTTCGAATACAATTAAACAAAACAACGGCAGCTTCACCATCTCCGAAGTCTTAGCAAGAATCCTCCTGAAAACAGTAAACCCTGCCATCACATAGTCTCTCCTGTTATACTACACATAGCACAGAGAGTGAACACTGAAACAAGCTGCCTCATTCCAGTTTATATTTGTCCAACCTATTTTATGTTACCCAAGTAATAGCTTTTATATCCTTTTACTCATATACGAATTAATTGCTCTACCATATTGTATTACTTTTGTCACTACCACTACTACTACTACTACTACTACCACTAGTGAACATCGAAATGGTACCTCACTAGTATTCACCTCACTCTGAGCCTTTATATACCCTCTGTGTCCATGTATTGTTTGTAATGGCTTGATAAAGCTCCTGGAGAGCGAAACGTTGCCACAATAAATGTCACATTAGTTGCACTTGTGTCCTTTTACTTTACACTTTGCAAACTGCACTGGTAAGAGCAATGGGACGATAGTGGGAGGCTTCATATCCCGTAGTGCCTGGTTTGCGGAAAGGGAGAACAATGGCAGATTTCCACAGCTGTGGAAGAACTCATTTTGACCAAATAAGATTAAAAAGGCATAATAGGACTGCAAGGGGTGACTGATGTAAATGTTGTAGCATACGAAGATAAATGTCATCGGTCCAAGCTGCCGATGATCAGCAAGCTGAGAGTGTTGCCTCCAGTTCTTGAAGTGTAAAAGGCACATTATACTGTTCTTCTCTGAGAGAAGAAAAGTGCAAGGGTTCTAACTCTCTGGCAGACTTTGAGGAAAGAAACTTTGAGGGACATAGATGGAGCCCCTGAGAAATACGGACCAGATGATTGCCAATTTCATTGGCAACATCTAGTGGGTTTGCTATATCAACACCGGTAACCCGCAGAACAGGAGCCGGGTCAGGAGAATATTTACCACTCAGTTTTAGTACTTTTTACCAGACTGCACATAGAGGAAGCAGAGGTGAAGGTGGAGTCATAATCTCACCAGCAAGTGTGTTTAGCGTCACGGATGACACGGCGAGCGATCGCACGTTCTACTTAAAATCAAGAAGCCTCTCCGTGGTTCTATTGTACTGGTACCTGCTCCATGCAGCGCATTTCAAACGTGCTGAATGAGCACAAGCAGGAGACCACCAAGGCACGCATTTCTGAGAATGCCTGCCCGAAATTTGGGGTATAGAATGAGAAGCTGCGGTTAAAACGGAGGACGAGAAGAAGTGTAAAAGCTCATCAATGGAGGACGAAGAAGGAACCTCACTAAAAACAGTTAGTTGTGAGTAAAGGTTCCAATTTGCCTTATCAAATTGCCAGCGTGGGATACGAAGAGGTGGTGAATTTGAAGGGGAAGTAAGAATGATGGGGAAATGATCGCTGTCATGTAAATCCAGGAGAACAGACCAGGTGAAGTCTAATGCAGCGGAGGAAGAGCAGACTGAGAGATCGATGCAAGAGAGAGTGTGAGTCCGAGGATCAAAATGGGAGTGAGTATCTGTATTTAAAACATGGAGGGGGTTGGTGGCAAGAAAAGCCTCTAACTGAATGCCACGGGAATCACAGTGAGACCCCCCAGAGGAAATGATGGGCATTAAAATCACCAAGTAACAGAATCGGTGGAGGTAATGACGAAACACGAAAGGCAATATCCGGAATAGATAATGCCCGAGAAAGAGAGAGATATAAAGAACGGACCATGTACCACCTATGCAAGTGGATACGGGCTGCTGTGTAATGCAGCGAAGTACGAACAAATAGCTGATGGTACGGAATATCAGTGCATAGAAGAAGGGCACTTTTATTAAAGGTCCCATCAAGAAAAGGATCTGAAGAATACAATAAATTATAGCCTGAGATGGGAGAGATAACAGCAGAGTGTAATTTTGGTTCCTGTAAGCAAACACCAACAGGGGAAAACTGGGAGAGTAACATCTGAAGCTCACCCCGATTACCCCTGAGGCCGCGTATATTCCACTGTAAATAGGCCATGATTGGCAATGATAAAGATATTGAAATCCGCAGGTAAGGGTTCCTACGTACTGGAGGGGTTAGAAAAGTCCACATGTGGAGGCAGCAGTAAACGTTCAAGCAGCGAAGGAACGGTGCGCTGTGAAGAAAGGAGTTGTGCAGATGGAGGAGAGGAGAGAGAAGGAACAGAGGGTGGATCAGTGTCCATTGATGGTTTGGTCTCTGCAATATATTCAGAGATTGCTTCAAGTGTTTCGGAATTCAGAGATGTCGTATGGGAGACAATATTGGAGATGGTAGGGGAGGATGAGTAAAGATTGGAACTGCAATGGACTGTACCAAGGTAGGGGGGGGGCGAAAGGGTGGAGGGAACTGGAGAAGAGGCAGAAACTTGGGAGGTGGCAGAAGAGGAAGAAACTTGGGAGGGAACAGGGGAGGTAGGTATAGTACGAGGAGGAGGATGAACCTCTACACTTGTAACAGAGCCAGTGAGAGGGGAAGAAACCGGTACAGAGACAGGGAAGGTAAAATGAGGAGGTGGAAGAAAGAAAGATTAGATTTTGCCACCGAAGTGGCTAGTTTATTGTGCACCCCATATCCATCCTGTGGACGGTAGCGCGAGAGCATGTGGATACACAAAAGGCCTAGGAACTAGGCCCCAAAGGGTTAACAGGAATACATATGGATTTATATCTACATATCTATAGTTCACTTATCTGTTACAAGCAAATTTAGGAAATTTGCTTAGTATATCTGGTATCTTATTTTCATTAATAAGATATCTTGACATGTCACATAGGTTATTATACTGTCTGTCTCTGTATTCCTCAATAAGTGGACAATTAAGCACATAATGTTCAAGAGAGTGACCATATGCCTGATCACATAATTTACATTTAGTTTGATCATCATCTGTGTGTCTCCCAAACTGCCAGAAGTACTTGTAACCAAGCCTAAGCCTGGCCACTACAACATCAGTCAGTCTGTTCACATTGCAAGTTGCTCCATAAACATACTTATCTACGTTCATGTTATCATAGTGGGTTTATAGATCTACTCAGGCTTCTAACTGCATTCCTATAACAATCTTTTCATTATTTACTTCTCTCCTAATATTATTCCTAATTATAGATGAATGGTTCAGAGAACAATTAGTTATACCAAAGTTATACTAAAAGTTATATTCTACGTTCTCCTTCTGGATACTCTTCTTGGCTAACATATCAACTTTATCAAGAAGGAGTAATCCAATGTGTGATGGGATCCATAGCAATTGTACATTAATTCCTTTGCCCCTAATTTTTGAGTATCTATCCCTCCCTTTCCCCAATGGCATGTTGTTGGAGTCTTTATATGAGCAAAGCCTTCAATGATGACATAGAATCAGTAATGATGATGAGTAAGCTCGTTTAGGTTAGCTTTGGCCTTAGGATTGCAAAAAATTCGTTTGCGTGTGACGCCATTTGTTAATTCTTATGCCAAAATAAACAATTTTTTATGTTTTAATGGGGAGGTGGAAAAAAAGAGAGATGCACCCCTTGCCAGAAGACTCCCGTTTAGATCCTCGTGTATATAAATTGTTAACTTATTACTACCGCTAGGCGAAAAATTTCTTTTTGAGCGTTGCTCTAAAAGAGATTTTAAAGGAAAGGGGTTACTAGCAATGAGCTTCTTGGGGGGACTTGTAGGTATGTGATTTTAAAATAAAACACATCTTCCATGGAGGGGTGAAATGCTCTTGTTCCCTTACGTGTACAGTTCATGCAGGTTTAAAACTTAAAGAAATTTTGCCGTTTTAAAAAACCCTTTAGATCTGTGGTATTTACCTTTAGAAATTGGTAAGATTCACTGTGCCCGTGTCGGGTTCCGTTTCTAACATTTAATACCGAGTACAGTGTTAATTTAAAACAATCCTGTCACTGTTTCTAAAAATTTACCAAGCCCCTTTTCCTCATTTTAAAAAAACTTTTGAAAGACTGGGACACCCAAGAATTGTCCTGGAGTTCATTTTGCTTAACTCCAAGGGTCGGGGGGAACCCTTTCTCTAGCTTTTTAATCAACAGGGGGAGCGGGCATAATAAATTTAAAGGGGACCAAAACATGGCTATGTACATCTTCTCCCGTTTTCTCAAAAATTTTAAAGGCCCCCCCCCTTAGTTGGGATTTTAGCAGCAACAGTTTTGGAGCTTTTACCCTTTGCTTTAATTTCTTGTTTGGGTTGGGGTATAGTGGATTTGTTAAAGGGTACATTACCCCAAGATACTGAAATTTTTTAACGGAAGAAAAAAAAGGAGGGGTTTAAAGGCCCTTTTTTTGACTTCTGAGAAGTGGGGGGGATTTTTTGGGGGGGAAAGGTTTCGTAGGGAGGTTCGTCGATATGAGGCTTGTGGGGGAAAGAACACGAAGAAAGCGAGAAAGATGGGGCCCATTGAATTTGGGGATGTTGATTTTGGACAGCAAAAGAATTAGATATTGAGGGGCTTGGGAGAGGTAACCCAGAGGGGGTTTTTGCAGAAGGATGGGACCCAGAAGTAGGGGGACGTTTTAAAACCCGGGGAATAAAACATGAGGTAGTTTCCCTTGGAGGCGGGGGATAAAGAAGGGGGGCCCTTTGGATAAGGGAGACCTTCTGCCCTTTTTGAGGGGGAAAGGGTTTCCCCCCTCATTTAAGTAGAAATTGGGAAATGGCGAGAGTACGAAGGGTGAGCCTCATGAAAAAAAGGCAAGAGGGAGGTCGATTGCAAGCGTATTAAAAAAAGTCTTTGGCATCACAGACTGGGCATTCGGCTATGGATCTGCAAATTTCGCTGGATGGCCAAATTGCCAGCAATTTCTACACTTTTGGGCAGTGTAGGGATCACCTTTCGAACTTGCAACTGAAGTCCTTCTACATTAATGAGGATGGGAGTTTCACGGCTGTCAAAGTTAAACAAGCCACATTGCTAGGGTATCGTCTCTGCCCATGGGCGGGAAGAACATAAGTGAGTACCTTGAGGATTGGGAGATTTTGGGATTTCCCAAGCTGTTCAACAATGTCATTGCCACATGTCTGGAAAATTTTGTTGAACTATGGTATGGGGCTGAATGACGGTACCACTACAAGAATTGAGGGAATGTGATTTTCAATAGTGACAGGAACGTATCTATATGGGAAAGAAGAGAAAGATCATGAGCTTGGGTAGCATTCTGTACCAGGGATGATGCACGTACCGCTCTTAAGAGCATAAAAGAAATATCTTTACCAACATGGCGTAGGAGTGCCTTGCCAATACTCTGGTCGGAAAGATAGGCGGTAGAGGAAGTCGGTCATAAAGGGTGAAGAATTTTATTTCCATTGTGGCATCTAAAACTGAGCGTGGAAAGGGAGTCAGGATGTGTCGATCTTTTCTGAGAAGAATGAGAAGGTGGAGAAGTATCATCAGCAGGTAATTGTCGTTGGCGTTTAGGCGTGGGACCAGATTTGGGTTTCCGACGTGGATGGGCCAGGATTCGAAAATTGCCACACCGTAGAGGGAGAGGCCGGAAGCATAGTCAAAGGAGAGTGGAGGTCAGATAAATCAAAGGAGTCAGTCGAGACCTCAGTACATGAAGCGGGTGAGGAAACAGCACCGGCAAGAGGTACAGAGGCATGAGGAGTGCCCGAAGAGTGGTTCAAAGATGAGGCGGGGTCAGAACGGGATGCAGTATCAAGAAGGGGCCCGGGGGTACCAGGTTCATCGATTTGGTTCTCAATGGTTAGGTTACTTCTTTCTTTTTGTTTTTAAGAAAAAAAAAGAAGAAAAGAAAATAAAAATAAAAAAGAATAAAAAAAAGAGGGGACTGGGGAGGGATAGTTCCTAGGATTAATGAAAGGGCCAGAAATCTCCCTCCATGCCCAAGAGGACCTCAGCACCACAAGTAGCGTAGATGCAGCATGGAACCCGTGCCCTACCCTACCCATCATGCCAGTAAACCAGCAATCCGGGATAGCAAGGAAATGAGTGAGCTACTCAAGTCCCAATATGACTCAGTTTTTAGCAAGCCGCTAACCAGACTGAGAGTCGAAGATCAAAAATAATTTTTTATGAGAGAGCCACAAAATTTGATTAACACAAGCCTATCCGATGTTATCCTGACGCCAAATGACTTCGAACAGGCGATAAATGACATGCCCATGCACTCTGCCCCAGGGCCAGACTCATGGAACTCTGTGTTCATCAAGAACTGCAAGAAGCCCCTATCACGAGCCTTTTCCATCCTATGGAGAGGGAGCATGGACACGGGGGTCGTCCCACAGTTACTAAAAACAACAGACATAGCCCCACTCCACAAAGGGGGGCAGTAAAGCAACAGCAAAGAACTACAGACCAATAGCACTAACATCCCATATCAAAAAAATTTCTTAAAAGGGTCCTAAGAAGAAAGATCACCCCCCATCTAGAAACCATCAGTTACACAACCCAGGGCAACATGGGTTTAGAACAGGTCGCCCCTGTCTGTCTCAACTATTGGATCACTACGACAAGGTCCTAAATGCACTAGAAGACAAAAAGAATGCAGATGTAATTTTATACAGATTTTGGGCAAAAGCCTTCGACAAGTGTGCCATGGCGTAATAGCGCACAAAATGCGTGTAAAGGAATAAACAGGAAAAGTCGGTCGATGGATCTATAATTTCCTCACTAACAGAACACAGAGAGTAGTCGTAAAACAGAGTAAAGTCCGAGGCAGCTACGGTTGAAAAGCTCTGTTCCCAAGGCACAGAAATCGCTCCCATCTTGTTCCTCATCCTCATATCCGACATAGACAGGATGTCAGCCACAGCACCGTGTCTTCCTTTGCAGATGACACCCGAATCTGCATGACAATGTCTTCCATTGCAGACACTGCAAAGCTCCAGGCGGACATCAACCAAATCTTTCAGGGGCTGCAGAAAACAATATGAAGTTCAATGATGAGAAATTTCAATTACTCAGATATGGTAACATGAGGAAATTAAATCTTCATCAGAGTACAAAACAAATTCTGGCCACAAAAATAGAGCGAAACCCCAAACGTCAAAGACCGGGGAGTGATCATGTCGGAGGATCTCACCTTCAAGGACCATAACATTTTATCAATTGCATCTGCTAGAAAAATGACAGGATGGATAATGAGAACCTTCAAAACTAGGGAGGCCAAGCCCATGATGACACTCTTCAGGTCACTTGTTCTATCTAGGCGGGAATATTGCTGCACACTAACAGCCCCTTTCAAGGCAGTTGAAATTGCCGACCTAGAAAATGTACAGAGAACTTTCACGGCGCGCATAACGGAGATAAAACACCTCAATTATTGGGAGCGCTTGAGGTTCCTAAACATGTATTCCCTGGAACGCAGGAGGGAGAGATACATGATTATAAAACACCGGGAAAATCCTAGAGGGACTAGTACCGAACTTGCACACGAAAATCACTCACTACGAAAGCAAAAGACTTGGCAGACGATGCACCATCCCCCCAATGAAAAGCAGGGGTGTCACTAGCACGTTAAGAGACCATACAATAAGTGTCAGGGGCCCGAGACTGTTCAACTGCCTCCCAGCACACATAAGGGGGATTACCAACAGACCCCTGGCAGTCTTCAAGCTGGCACTGGACAAGCACCTAAAGTCAGTTCCGGATCAGCCGGGCTGTGGCTCGTACGTTGGTTTGCGTGCAGCCAGCAGCAACAGCCTGGTTGATCAGGCTCTGATCCACCAGGAGGCCTGGTCACAGACCGGGCCGCGGGGGCGTTGACCCCCGGAACTCTCTCCAGGTAAACTCCAGGTAAACTCCAGCAACCTCACATCTGTCGAGCTACCTCGGTGGACAAAAGAGAGGGCGGCCGGATATCCGCCCCAAAGCATACCTCCATCGGTCACCACCCCCGAAATCCGAAAGGTGGCTTCCAGAGATACACCCATCACCCGAAAGACACTCTCCGGGATACCGGAGAGTGATTGGGACATCCCCAGGTGATCCAGATTCCACGGCAAACTACGCCACCACCAAGAACCTCAACGGAATGGAATGGAGTCCAGTACCCTTTCCCCTACCTAGGAACTAGCGTGCCTGTGGGAAAAACCCCAAAGGCCAAAAAGAGGAATGGCAAAAGGGTGGGGTGGGGAGGGAGAGGAGAAAAGGAAAAAGGGGAGGATGGGATAGGGAAGGGGGTATTGGGGGGGTAATTGAGTTCGGTCTGAGGAAGGAGACCGACAGGTCTAATTCCTCAGGCCAAGAGCCTCTTCACCACGCCAAGGAGCCCCTTTTGAAGAGGTGTGCAGCTGGTAGTGCTGCTGTTGTATTACACTGGTGCAGCTTGGTGTGTGCTGTTTTCATAAACTCTGCAGCTGGTCATTGCTGTTTTGTCGTACACTGCGTGCAGCTGGTAGTGTGCTGTTGTTACACTGGTGCAGCTGGTTGTGTGCTGTTGTCATAAATGGTGCAGCTGGTTTAGTGCAGCTGTTGTCATACAATGGTGCAGTGGTAGTGCTGCTGTTCGTCCAAAACACTGGGCAGCTGGCAGTGTGCTGATTGACATACAGAGTGATGGCTTCTCATAAAGAAATTAGGGCACTGTACTCCATAACTGGGCCTCTTACACTTCAATACCAAAACTTATTTGCCATTACTCCTTGTGGCTCAAAATGCCGTCCATGATATTGGTTGACACTTTAATTGTAACTGATTGTTGACATACATAACATGCTCTAAACTATTAAGTATAATTTGTGGCATGCTTGTGTCAGAGCCAGGACACGGGTATGGTAAGATTGTGGACAGTGGAGTCAGAGTGTAATGGCTGTGGATTCCTTCTCACCATTGGTCTTCAGATCATGATAGAATGGATAAATTGGCTATGCTTATGCTTTCAAAGAGGGGTACTCTCTGGAATGCAGGCGGGAGAGATACATGATTATATACAACGGGGAAAATCTAGAGGGGACTAGTACGAACTTGCACAAGAAAATCACTCACAACGAAGCAAAAGACTTGGCAAACGATGCAAATCCCCCAATGAAAAGCAGGAGTGGTCACTAGCACGTTATAGAGACAATACAATAAGTGTCAGGGGCCCAAGACTGTTCAAACTGCCCTACCGCATACATAAGGGGGATCACAATAGACAATGGCAGTCTTCTAGTGGCACTGGACAAGGCACTAAAGTCGATACCGGACCTGTTGGGCTGTGGCTCTTACATTGGTTTGCGTGCAGCCAGCAGTAACGCCTGGTTGATTAGGCTATGATTTCACAGGTGGCCTGGGTCACAGACCGGGCTGCGGTGGGCGTTGACCCCCGGAATTCTCTCCAGTGTAAACTTACGGTAATCTTGGGTTGTCAGTTAGGCAGTTTGAGAACAATAATATGAAAGAACTTCAACTGAACTTAATTGACTTAAGACTTAGTGAAATTGACACAAGTCAGTCCATCTATCATCATTCAATCATGCACGGAGGAGCCACATGTCTATGGTGCATCCCACACAAATTAAGGCAGATTCTTGGATGTCACTACGCCTGGCTCCGGCTGGGTTTACATGTATCTATGGAAGGTTTTAAATACCACACACAGATGTTAAACCAAAACGAAATGTAAACTTTACCAGCATGGACTATTGTCAGACCCCGCTTATTATGTACTGGAGTGCTTCACACCTTGCATCATTATGTACTGGAGTGCGATAAAATTAATGAATTTAGAAACATACGCACTCAGAAATGTTCAAGAATGGCAAGTATTTTATCCATGTTGCTATATTACAGTCCATTCTGGAGAAATTCCATTGTCTTGGCTAGCTGTAAATAAAAATTACCACGTGATGTGTGTTATGCGTGCTTAGGGTGTAGATATATTTGTACGCTCGTGTGCATGGTTTCTGTGATGCTCATCGTGTGTGTATGTGTGTGCACGCACTCGTGTGGGTTTATGACCCACTTAATATTTGTATTCTATAACTCTTACAATTGTGCACCTGGTGTGGAAGTGTCAGTGGGTATTACTTTGTTATTTTGTTCATGTTTGTAACAATATATAGGGAGGAGGCTGAGTCATTCTTTACTTCTGTAAAACTTGCCATGATTTGTGACAGATCTACCTGGAGTTCTTAACTTTGTAACTTGTTCATGCTTATAAATAACTTGGGGTCCAGTCCCTGGTCCCATTATGTACCTTAATTATTTTGTCTACCGCCCGCAGGATGGGTAAGGGGGTACATAAATAAAGATATTAAACATAACCAATGCTATAGTTACTTTTACTCTTCCACTTTGAAAAGATCAGGTGGTGGCAGCATACTTCCAAGAGAATAGAGCGCTACTGTAGGTGTTCTGGTCTTGTGGGGGAGCAGCAGCAGGATTAATATGCCACCACCTCCGGGGCCTTATCAACAACAACTGCTGGTGTGTGTCATGGGTGCATATACACGTGGTGCTGTGGTTTATCTCTCTTTCTCTTATTCAACAATGTTAGGGATGAAGTTTACATGGTGAGTTTTAATATCATTGGCCGTAGTTTATAAATTTTCTCTTGACATATTGCCAAGACATGATCTTTCCTGCAGCAGTGGTTATTAGTTGTACTAGTCATTATATTTTGTTGTTGCAGAAGTATATGAAGAATTCTATGTTCATTAAAGCTAGAGGCTAAGGCCTGTGTTTCGACCTCAAACAAATTATGGAACATAGAATCCCTGGGTACCTGATGGTGATCCTGAGCTAGACTACATAACAACAGAGGAGGTTAACTGATACAATGAGAGAGGCTAGACTGTGGACCCAATTATCACCGGCTCCTCAGGAATGGGAAAGAGCACTGGTTTAGACTTTCGAGGAACTCTCTTGGGAGGAGCCCTTCCCCTCATACAATTTTGTGTCACCTAAAATTAATATGGGACACATTTCTGGTTTCTGCAGGTATGGGAAATCTGGAAAAACAGTGGGACGTGCAACTTTTGACCACCCTAGAAAATGTCGTGACCCCATTATTGACAACTGGAAATTGCAAATTCCATTCCTGTAAGCTTTTCCACCCTGAAATGTGTCCATCTTCAGTACAGGAATGGACTGTTGCTATAACTTAAATTTGCCAGGCACACCATTGAAAGGGAACAAAAAGATAACAAAACATCTGGACATGGGATAACCTGGGTAGCCACCAGTCATTAAGAGGGAGAGGTTTTTTAGTGCAGGAAGGAAAAAAAAAATGGCAGGATATGGAAGAAATAGTATGCCGAATCAGTCCATTTCTGGAGTGGAACCACAGTCGATTGCCTCCACTTCAAACCAACAGATACAGATACTAGTGCCGGAAATAAAAGTCCACCCCCAATACCAAAGATGATGTCAATGGGGGGGGGGGTACATTCTTGGCAAATATGCAGGGCCTAAGCCAGCAATGAACAACAGAATACCGTCCTCGTGGACTGATTTGCAGAGGCAAATGCAAATCGCTTGCAGTTTTTCACAGAGACCCACTAATGGATCTCTTGGAAACGAAATATTGATCCCAGGGTTACAACCTATACTGATGCGACAGAAAAGTGAACAGGCAAAAGGGGGGGGGGATTGGCCTGTATTACTGCAGAGTCCTCTTGTTTGCACAGAACTGCTTCATGCCTCAACATGATGTAGTGGAAGTTTTAGCTGTAAAATGATCGAGAACCAAGAACCTATTCTTGTAGTAAGTCTACAAGCTCGGATGCTACGTACCAGCATTCCAGAACAGCTGTTAAAAATTGACCATTGTCCAGAAAAATCTTCCAGCTCCTGACCGCAAACATCTTGCTCTGGGGGGATTTCGACTAAGGCACCTAAAATGGAGGAATAGTACCAAATAATGTTGTTGCAGTGATAACACCAGGAGCAGCTCTGACAAGAACTAACACACACAACGATATTCTAATTCTCTGACACAAAATTAAACTTAATCCAGCATTTAATAGAGCCTAATAGACTGGTGAATACACTAGACCCTCATGTCAATAACAAGATCGATTCTAATCGAAATGTCACCATATCTAAAACATATACTTCTGATCACAAAATATCAGGTTGAGGACATGTAGCATGGAGACCAGACGACAAAATTGAGATTAGTCAGGAGGGAGCCTTCACCCAAATTCAACTTCAATAACAAGAACATAAAGTGAGGACCAAGGTAAACCAAGTCTAAATGATATAAGATGGGAAGATAGGTAAGCAACACAGGACCCTCTACATATGCCTAGAACAAATTAACTTGGTGGGCATAGATGTATGCTCAGAGGTTTATTCCTTTAGCAAACAAGGAGGAGTAGATGTTAAATGAAAAGAGACAGGCGCTCCCTTTCAGGCGATGGAAAAGAAATAACAGGATCGGCCTAAATGAGGCCAATATATTGAAATGCCGTTAGGGTGTCACTGTCAGAGAAATTGGCAAACACCGAACTTAAGCTAATAGGAATCTTATAGGAGCCAGGAATCCATAGGAAGAACTATTAGCATAAATGAAATCGAAAGAAACCAAAAGCATTTCTTTTATGCCAAATCAAAGTCCGAGACAAACATACGTACTGGGCCCCTACTTTAACAAGATGGTCTACAGAGATGATAGGCAAGGAATATGAGTGAGCTACTCAAGTACTATATGACTCAGTTTTTAGCAAGCCGCTAACCAGACTGAGAGTCGAAGATCAAAATTATTTTTTTTATGAGAGAGCCACAGAATTTGGTTAACACAAGCCTATCTTATGTTATCTTGATGCCAAATGGCTTCGAACAGGCGATAAATGACATGCCCATGCACTGTGCTCCGGCAGACTATGGAACTCCGTGTTTAACAAGAACTGCAAGAAGCCCATATCACGAGCTTTTATCATCCAATGGAGAGAAAGCATGTACATGGGGGTCATCCCATAGTTACTAAAAACAACAGACATAGCTCCGCTCCACAAAGGGGGCAGTAAAGAAATAGCAAAGAACTAGAGACTGATAGCACTAACATCCCATATATAAAAAATCTTTTTGAAAGGTTAACATTCCTAAGAAGCAAGATCGCCATTCATCTAGAAACCCATCAATTACACAACCCAGGGCAACATGGGTTTAGAGCAGGTCGCTCCTGTCTGTCTCAACTACTGGGTCACTACGACAAGGTCCCAGATGCACTAGAAGACAAAAGAATGCAGATGTAATTTATATCAGACTTTGCAAAAGCCTTGACAGTGACCATGGCATAAAATAGCGCACAAAATGCATGCTAAGGAATAACAGAAAGTTGGTAGATGGATCCTTTACATTTGTTCACCTAACAGAACACAAAGAGTTGTAGTCAACAGAATAAAAGGCTGAGGCAGCTACGGTGAAAAGCCTGTTACACAAGGCACAGTACTAGCTCTTAGTTGTTTCTCATCCTCATAGACAAGGATTGTCAGCACAGGCACCGTGTCTTCCTTTGCAGATGACACCGAATCTGAATGAGAATGTCTTCACATTGCGACACTTGCAAGGCTCCAGGCAAGGCATCAACCATATCTTTTCAGTGGGCTGCCAGGAAAACAATATGAAGTTCACGAGAGATATTTCAATTTCTCCGATATGGTAAACATGAGGGAAATCAAACACTTCATCAGAGTACAAATCAAATTCCTTCCACAAAATATATAGCGAAAACCAATCGTCTAAGACCTGGGAGCGTAGTGATCATGTAGGAGGATCTCACTTCAAGGGCGCACCATAAACATTGTTTCACATCGCATTTGCTAGAAAAATGACACTATGGATAATGGATCCTCCAAAACTAGGGATGCCAAAAGACCATGATGGACACTCAGGTAACTTGTTCTATTAGGCTGGAATATTTGTGCCCCACTAACAGGCCTTCTTCAAGCAGGTGGTAATGATGACTAGAAAATGTACAGAGAACCTCACGGCGGCAATAACGGAGATAAAACACATCAATTAACAGGCGAGCGCTTGAAGTTCTGAACTGTATTCCTGGGAATGTCAGGCGGGAGAGATACATTGGGGATATTTATATACTCCTGGAAAATCCTAGATGGACTAGTACGAGAAACTTGCCACATGAAAATCACTTGCAACAAAGCAAAAAGATTTGCAGACGATGACAAATCCCCCCAATGAAATGCAGGGGTGTCACTAGCACGTTAAGAGACAACACAATAAGTGTCAGGGGCCCGAAGACTGTTCAACTGCTCCAAGCATTCATAAGGGAGGTTTCAAGCCCCTGGCAGTCTTCAAGCAGGCACTGGACAAGCAACCTAAGCGACATGTCATCTAATTTTCTGCACACTCAAAAAAAAAAAATAAAAAACAAAAATTTATGGAAATTGAGTTATCATATAAGAAAAATAGCTTAACTCTTGGCCAATACAATGATGCAACAATAATCAATGTTCTATGATGTTTATACAAGAAATTATAGGTATTTAATCAGGTATGGTGGCCGGACGATGTGGGTAGCCGCGTTGCTCACAGCCCCATATATTATTGGGAATTTTTTCTTGTTTTTTTTATCACCTTTTCATGCATTATTCTTCATAATATAATAATTGAATATTGGATCATATAAAGAGTTGGGGAGCTTATCAGTAGGGTGCCAGCTATCAGGAAACAATATAGAAACATCGGCAGTATTCCTGCCTCATGACAGGCAGGAGAAATCACTTAATTATTATGCTTTTATATCACTCTACGGCTTATCTTATCTATCATAATTGTGTAATATGATATAATATACACTATAAATATCATACAATACTGGTTATATACTCTAGACTGAATAAAATAGGCCCTAATATGGACGAGGAGTCTCCACCAGAAATATTTGGATATAATTATGTTACTACTCTCCTAGTCGTTCTTTGAGTAGGACACTGTACTTTGAGAGGGTAACTGCACTAGAACGTACACTTTTACTTAAGAAATACACCGAAATAAAACGCGGATTTTTGCGATTTTTTTTTTTTTCAAGACGGGCGGGCCGGCCAGCGTTCCAGGCCAATATCTCATAAGAACTTATTTCATTTATTTTCTAAGGTACGCCTTTATGATTTTAATTAAGTGGAATAATATTCAGAGAAAATGTGTAAAATAATGATTTCTCTAATTAATTTCGAGGGAAATTTTTGGAAATTTCAAATACTTTGGGATTTATGTGGGAATAAAGGGAAGATTTTTTCAACATTCCCAAAGAACTAAAAATCTTTATTTTTTAGTGAAATAAAGATAAGTTACTTTAGAGGGAAAGGCTTGAGGAAAATTAGTATTAGCAATGTTGTCTGGGCACCAAGTTGCTCCAAACAACTTTAAGTGTCCATTTAGGATCACCTTCCTGCTTAAAGGGGCATTTTCTGTAAATTCAGTCCATTTCCAGGTCTTTTCTTAGTTGTTGTTTGAGGTTTATTTTTTGATTTTATTTATAAGAATTGAAAGAAACATTCGTTTGTGCACCAAAACTGAAGGAAATTTGAAAGTAAAAACAAAAAGCCAACAATTAATTGGATGACAGGCCCCTGTTATTATTAATAAAAAAAATATATTCTTACTCTAAGTATCTGTAATCATCTCATATGTTAATTCTTCAATTGTGTCTGCCTTAAGGATGAAGCTCATTGCTAGTAATCCCTTCCTTAAATCTCTTGTTAGAGCAACTGCTCAAGAAGAAAATTCTCACCTAGCTTGGAAGTAACATGTTATACAAGTTATATACACTGATGGATCTAAACAGGAGTCTTCTGGCAGGGCTGCATCTGCTCTTGTTTCCACCTCCCTAGTTAAGAACGATAATAAATTTGTTGAGTTAGGCATAAGAATTAACAACTGGGCGTCTACACTGCAAACTGAATTGTTTGCAATCCTAATGGCGCTAAAGCTAACCTTTCGACCACCTGAGCTTGACTCTATAATCATTACTGATTATATGTCATCATTGAAAGGGGCTCTTGGCCTCATCATAATGACTCCTCCAACAACATGCCATTGGGGCAAGCCAGGTATGATACTCATAAATTAGGGACAAAGGAATTAAATGTACAATTGATATGGTTCCCATCACACATGGATTATCCTTCATGATAAAGTGATATGTTAGCAGAAGAGTATCCAGAAGGAGCACGTAGAAATATAAACTTTAGGTAATAACTGTGTCTTGCATTGGAATAATATTAGGAGAGAAGTAAATAATGAAATGATTGTTATAGAAATGCAAGTTTAGAAGCCTCTGAGTAGATCTATAACCACTATGATAAACATGACGTAGCTAAGTTATGTAACCCCCCCGAGCAACTTGCAATGTGAACAGAACTGACTCATGTTGTAGTGGCCAGCTTAGCTTGGTTACAAGTACTTCTGGCTGTTTGGGAGACAACATGATTAGATCAAATAATGTAATTTATGTGATCAGGGCATATTTGTCACTCTCTTGACACTGTGGCTTAATTGCTCCATTATTGAGAATACAGAGACAGGACAGGTATATTAAACCTATTGACTGTCAAGATATCTTATTAATTGAAAATAAAGATACAGATATACTAACAATTTTCCTAAATTTGCTATGTAACAGATAAGTGAACTATAGATATGTAGATATTAAATCCATATGTACTTCCTGTTATCCCTTTGGACTAGTTCTGGCTTTTGGTGTATCAATATGCATCTCGCGCTTACTGCGTCCAAGGATGGATTTGGGTGTGCACGAATAAACTAGCCACTCTCGGTGCAAAATCTATCTAAGGATGAAGGATTTAGGATTTTTTTCTTTGCATAGTTTAGTGCCAGGAGGAAAAAACTGGCAGGAATGGCCAGAAATTGCAACAACAAATTCCAGTTCATTCCTGGAGTGGAACCCAGTCGATGGCTCCACTCCAAACACAAATACAGATACTTATGCGAAAAAATAAATCCGTCCCAGTACCAACAATACCACCCAGTCCCAATGACAATCTCTTTGCCAATATACAGGGTCTAAGCCAGCACATGCAACAAACGATTCCTTTTCTATCTGTGGGTCCTGATTGCGAGGCAGAATGCTTGTTCACGGCTTTCTAACACGAGACCCACATAAAAGGATCACTTGGACACGAAATAAGGATCCAGGTTACACCTATTACAGTTGCGACAGAATGAACATTGCAAAGGGGGGGGGGGGGTTGGCCTGTACATTGTCCAGTCACTTTCTTTGCACAGAACTTGCTTATGCCTCAAATGATGTTAGTTCAAGTTTTACAAAGCAACAAAGATTCGAGAACCAAAACCTAGTAATTGCGTGGTAATCTACAAGCCTCCGGATGCAACATCCCAGAAGTTCGGAACAGCTGTTAAAAATTGACCACTGTCTGGAAAATCTGCCAGCTCAAACCCCCAAATCTTGCTCTGGGGGATTTCAATTAAGGCACCTATAAATGGAGGAATATACGACATAATGTTGTTGCATAATTGCACCAGGAGGCAGCTTGATGAGAACTCACACACACGAGCATTTTTAATACTCGACACAAATTCAATTTAAACCAGCAAATTTTAGAGCCTACTTGACTGGAGAAAACACTTGACCTCATCTTCACTATGTGATCCCTTGATATGAAAATGTCACCATATCAAAACAATTATACTCAGATCACAACATAATTGAGGTTCAGACTTGTATGTGTGGAGCCCCAGACCGACATAATGAGATTAGTCACGAAAGGAGCATTACCAATTCAACTTCAAAAACAAAAAACATAAAGTTGAGACCAAGTAAACCAAGTCATAACCGATATAAGTGGGAAGACAGACTCTAAGCAACACTGACACCTACTTATGCCTAGAAAAGATTAAACTCGGTGGCATCGATGTATGCACACAGGCTTAATTCCTCTAAGAAAAAGAGAAGGAGTATATGTAAAATAGCAAGAGACAGGTGTCCCTGTTAAAGGCGACAGAAAAGAATAACAGAGCGGGCAAAAGAGGTCAATATATTGAAATGCGTAGGGTGTCCACTGATCAGAAAAAATTGCAAGTTCGAAATTAAGCTAAAGGAATCTTTTAGGAGTCAAGGATTGCGGAAAGAACTAAAAGCCTAAATGAAATCGAAAGGAAACCCAAAGTTTTCTTCTACTATGCCAATCAAAGTCGAGAACAATGGTCCAGTTTGGGCACTACATTAAAACAATATAGGTTCCTACACAGATGACAGCAAGGAAATGAGTGAGCTACTCAAGTCCCAAATATGACTCACTGTTTTGCAAGTCGCCTAACCAGACTGAGGTCGAAGATCAAAATTATTTTTATGAGGGGCACAGATTTGGTTACACAAGCCAATCTGATTGTTATCCTGAAGCCAAATGACTTCGGACAGGCGATAAATGACATGCCATGCACTTGCCCCAGGGCCCAGACTCATGGGAACTCCGTGTCATCAGAACTGCAAAAAAGCCTCTATCACGAGCTTTTACCTTCCTTGGAGAGGGGAGCAGGGACACGGGGTATTTCCACAGTTTACTAAAATCAACAGACATAGCCTCCAACTCCCACAATCGGGGCAGGTAAAGTAAAGCAAACAGCAAAGAACTACAGACCAATAGCACTAACATCCCTATCATAAAATCTTTGACAAGGGTCTAAGAAGCAAGATCACCACCCATATAGAAAACCATCAATTACACAACCCAAGGCAACATGGGTTTAGAACAGGTCTCTCTGTCTGTCTCAACTATTGGATCCACTACGACAAGGTCCTAGATGCACTAGAAGACAAAAGAAACTGCAGATGTAATATATACAGAATTTGCAAAAAGCCTTCGACAAGTGTGACCATGGCATATTGCACTCAAAATGCGTGCCTAAAGGAATAACAGGAAAATAGTCGGTCGATGGATCTATAATTTTCCTCCTAACCAGAAACAGAGAGAGTAGTAGTCAACAGGTAATAGTCGAGGCAGCTACGGTGAAAAGCTCTGTCACAAGGCACAGTACTCGCCTCCATCTTGTTCCTCATCC
This sequence comes from Cherax quadricarinatus, assembly GCF_026875155.1. NCBI lineage: Eukaryota > Metazoa > Arthropoda > Malacostraca > Decapoda > Parastacidae > Cherax > Cherax quadricarinatus. The sequence goes on from NC_069429.1 coordinate 27,134,019, forward strand.
TCATATTGACATTAGACATGGATGTCTTTCACAGCACCATGGGTCTTCCTTTGCAGTTGACTTCCGAATCTGCATCATGACATGTTCTTCCATTGCAGACAATGCAAGGTCCAGGCGGACATAACCAAATCTTTCAGTGGGCTGTAGAAAACAAAATGAAGTCAACGATGAGAAATTTCAATTACTCAGATATGGTAAACACTAGGAAATTAACATCTTCATCAGACTACAAAACAAATTCTGGCCACAAAATAGAGCAAAACACCAATATCAAAGACCTGGGAGTGATCATGTCGGAGGATCTCGCCTTAAAGGACCATAACATTGTATCAATCGCATCTTCTAGAAAAATGGCAGGATGGATAATGAGAACCTTCAAAACTAGGGATGCTAAGCCCATGATGACACTCTTCAGGTTATTTGTTCTATTTAGGCTGGAATATTGCTGCTCACTAACAGCACCTTTCAAGGCAGGTGAAATTGCTGACGTAGAAAATGTACAGAGAACCTTCACAGCACGCATAACAGAGATAAAACACCTCAATTACTGGGGGCATTTGAGGCTCCTGAACCTGTATTCCCTGGAATGCAGGGGGAGTGATACGTGATTATATACACCTGGAAAATCCTAGAGGGACAAGTACCAAACTTGCACACGAAAATCACTGGCAACGAAAGCAAAAGACTTGGCAGACGATGCAACATCCCCCCAATGAAAAGCAGGGGTGTCACTAGCACGTTAAGAGACCATACAATAAGTGTCAGGGGCCCAAGACTGTTCAACTGCCTCCCCGCACACATAAGGGGGATTACCAACAGACCCCTGGCAGTCTTCAAACTGGCACTGGACAAGCACCTAAATTCGGTTCCTGACCAGCCGGGTTGTGGCTCGTACGTTGGTTTGCGTGCAGCCAGCAGCAACAGCCTGGTTGATCAGGCTCTGATCCACCAGGAGGCCTGGTCACAGATCGGGCCGCGGGGGCGTTGACCCCCGGAACTCTCTCCAGGTAAACTCCAGGTAAACAATGTGTAATTACAATTTTGATTTGCTAAGTACAAAGAAAGTCATTATCATGCTGGGGCATTTTGGACAGACTAAACCTAATGCTTAACAGACTACTTAATACTATTTGTTATATGTGTATTGTTCCAGTCACAGTATTGCTTTTTGTTTTGTTTTTGTTATTCATATCATAGTTGGTTCAAATTGAACTTCATTTTTATATTATAACAGAGGTCGTTAATGATTTAGCAGTAATTGAATTTATAATTGAGATGAACAGATTAACAAGTTAAAGCATATATAAAATATTATAACAGAGGTAGTTAATGATTTAGCAGTAATTGAATTAACAAGTAATTGATTAACAAGTTACTGTATTATATTAAACACTATATATTTTGGCACATTTTGCATAACAAGATTTAGGTTAATAATCAAAACTGTAATTCCTCTCAACCAAACTTATTAAGCCCCTTTAAAATTCTTTCTCATATTGACGTTTCACATTGATGGATCTTAGGCTGCTGTTAGTAAGCCATGGGCAACTTAATCTTTTATTGGTGATCTGTTTAGTTTTTATAGGACAATGTTTGTTATAGTCTCTGAATTTTCTTTAGAAAAATCTCTACTCATTCATCAATACCAGCGGCATTGGAAAATTCTGTAACCAAGTCAACTGAGCACAGTTGTGCAGTTAGTTTACTTTAATGGGACATGACATTGTCATTGTTCATGTTGCCAACATGGCCTGCAACAACTTTGTCAGGGTAATGTTCATCCATAAATGTTTGCACCTCACTCCACTTTGCCCAACTGTCCTTCATCTTTGAAGAAGGCACCTTCCTCCATCTTTCTTTCTCCACCTCTGAAGCAATTTCTTGAGCTGTGGTCTATTGCTGTTGCAGATGAATGCCTTGCAGCTCTTCAGTGGTTAGCTTTTCATTGTGGTCCACCAACTCTTCCACATCCTCGCCACTCACATCCAAGCCCATGGAAGTCCTCAGTGGCACAAAACTTTCCACAACTGCCATAGGCTCGACAGGGTCAGCCCCAAACCCTTCAAAATCCCTCTCTTAGACACATTCTGGCGACAATTTTCTCAAAGCAGAGTTCAAAGTCCTGGAAATCACTCCCTCCCAAGCCTTACTTATAAGGTTTATGCAATGGAGGATACTGAAGTGATCTTTACAAAACTCTCTTAGGGTCAAGTGAGTGTCTGAGGTCACATCAAAGAACCTTTCAAACAATGCTTTGGTGTACAGTTTTTTGAAGTTTGAAATGATGTGCTGGTCCATGTGCTGGTCCATGTGCTGGTCCATGTGCTGGTCCATGTGCTGGTCCATGTGCTGGTCCATGTGCTGGTCCATGTGCTGGTCCATGTGCTGGTCCATGTGCTGGTCCATGTGCTGGTCCATGTGCTGGTCCATGTGCTGGTCCATGTGCTGGTCCATTGATAAATTGTCATTTTTGTGGAAATTGGTGTCACGCCCCTTGTGCAGATATCCCAGAACTAGCTACAAGCAGTATTAAAACAGAGAAGTGTTTTTGGGTATGCCCAAATGAGGAAAATCTGTGGACTAAAATCACAAGGGTATTAAAAGAGGACAACATCAAAGCTGCTTTCATAGAAAACCTGGAAGCTTTCTACAACAGATGGGAACATAAAAAGTCTGGGCTGAATGGTACTGCCCTTGATACTGGCCATGTAGTCACAAACTGTAAGGCTGGAGGTGATGTCCTGGTAGTCAGTAAATGTGGGGCTGATAGTGCTGTCCTGGGAGACAGTAATGGTGAAGCTGGAGGTGCTGTCCTGGGAGACAGAAATGGTGAAGCTGGAGATACTGTCCTGGGAGACAGTAATGGTGAAGCTGGAGATTTTGTTCAGGTAGTCGGGAATTATACGCATTAAGGAATACATATAAATGACCTCATAGGGACAGGAGCCATAGTAGGGAAACAAGTGTAGTCAAAGATAAGATAAAACCAATATTGCAAACTAGAAATACCGCAGGAAATAGCAAACAAGAGGACTCCAATAGCAATAGTGAGGATAAATTACCAAAAACAACTGGTGGGAGCTCCATTGTTGGTGCTAGGGAGGATAGAAGTAAGACAGGGAAACATGCACCAACAGGGAATACAGTCACAGAAACCCAAGGCAAGCGGAAACCAAGCCTGTGCACATACTATGCACTTGGTATCTGCTGGCATGGGAAATCTGGATAAACAGATGGGACATGTAACTATGACCACCCTAGAAAATGCCATGCCCATATGACAACAGGAAAATGCAAACTCCCTTCCTGTAAGCTTTTTCACCCTGAAATGTGTACCTCTTCAGTACAGGAAAGACTGTGCTATAACTTAAATTGCCAGGCATACCATCTAAAGGGGACAAAAAGATACAAAACATCCAGGCCATGGGAAAACCTGGGTAGCCACAGCCACTCAAGAGGGAGAGGTTTTTTTAGTGCCAGGAAGGAAAAAAAACTGGCAGGAAATGGCAGAAATCGTACACCAAATCCAGTCATTCCTGGAGTGGAACCACAGTTGATGGCCTCCACTCCAAACCAACAGATACAGATATGAATGCCGGAAAAAAAATCCCCCCCCAGTACCAACAATACCACCAGTCCGATAACATTCTTCTTGGCAAATATACAGGGTCTAAAGCCAGCAACAAACAACAAAATACCTTTCATCCGTGGACTGCTTGCAGAGGCAAAGGCAATGTTCGCGGCTTTCACTGAGACCCACATAAAGGATCACTTGGACAACGAAATATGGATCCCAGGTTACAACCTATACAGATGTGACAGAGTGAACAGGCAAAAGGGGGGGGTTGGCCTGTACATTGCAGAGTCACTTGTTTGCACAGAACTGCTTAATGCCTCAAATGACGTAGTGGAAGTTTTAGCAGTAAAGGTCGAGAACCAAAACCTAGTCATTGTGGGAGTCTACAAGCCTCGGGATACAACATCCCAGCAATTCCAGGAACAGCTGTTAAAAATTGACCACTGTCTGGAAAATCTTCCAGCTCCTGCCACCCAACATCTTGCTTCTGGGGGATTTCAATTTAAAAGGGGCACCTAAAATGGAGGAATATAGCAAATAATATTGTTTGCAGTAATAACACCAGGGGGGCAGCTCTGATGAAAACTCACACTCACACGAGCTTTTAAAAATCTCTGCACAAAATTCAATTTAAACCAGCAAATAATAGAGCCTACTAGACTGGAGAATACACTAGACCTCATCTTAAACAAAACAATGATAAATCTGATAAGAATGTCACCATATCAAAAACAATATACTCAGATCACAACATAATTAAAGGTTCAGACATGTATGCGTGGAGCCCCAGACCGACAAAATGAACTAGTCACGAGGGAGCATTCACCAAATTCAACTTCAATAACAAAAACATAAAGTGGGACCAAGTAAACCAAGTCATAACCGATATAACTGGGAAGATATACCAAGCAACACAGACCCAAACTTATCCCTAGAACAGATTAACTCGTGGCACTCGATGTATGCACAAGGCTTATTCCTCTAAGAAAAAGGAGGAGTAGATGTAAAATAGAAAGAGACAGGCGCCCCCTTTACGGGCAAACGGAAAAGAATAACCAGAGCGGCTAAAAGAGGTCAATATATCTGAAATGCGCAGGGAGACACTGGTCAGAGAAATAACAAGCATCGAACTTAAGCTAAAAGAATCCTTTGGGAGTCAGGAATCGCGGGAAAAACTAAAAGCCATAAATGAAATCGAAAGAAACCCAAAGTATTTCTTCTCCTATGCCAAATCAAAATCGAGAACAACGTCCAGTATTGGGCCCCTACTTAAACAAGATGGGTCCTACACAGATGACAGCAAGGAAATGAAATGAGCTACTCAAGTCCCAATATGACTCAGTTTTTAGCAAGCCGCTAACCAGACTGAGAGTCGAAGATCAAATGAATTTTTTATGAAGAGCCACAAAATTTGATTAACACAAGCCTATCCGATGTTATCCTGACGCCAAATGACTTCGAACAGGCGATAAATGACATGCCCATGACTCTGCCCCAGGGCCAGACTCATGGAACCTGGTTCATCAAGAACTGCAAGAAGCCCCTATCACGAGCCTTTTCCCCTCCTATGGAGAGGGAGCATGGACACGGGGGTCGTCCTCAGTTACTAAAAACAACAGACATAGCCCCACCCCCACAAAGGGGGCAGAAAAGCAACAGCAAAGAACTACAGACCAATAGCACTAACACCCCTATCATAAAAATCTTTGAAAGGGTCCTAAGAAGCAAGATCACCACCCATCTAGAAACCCATCAGTTACAAAACCCCCAGGGCAACATGGGTTTAGAACAGGTCGCTCCTGTCTGTCTCAACTACTGGATCACTACGACAAGGTCCTAAATGCACTAGAAGACAAAAAGAATGCAGATGTAATAATATACAGACTTTGCAAAAGCCTTCGACAAGTGTGACCATGGCGTAATAGCGCACAAATGCGCGCTAAAGGAACAACAGGAAAAGTCGGTCGATGGATCTAAAATTTTCCCCTCACTAACAGAACACAGAGATAGTCGTCAACAGAGTAAAGTCCGAGGCAGCTACGGTGAAAAGCTCTGTTCCACAAGCACGTACTAGCTCCCATCTTGTTCCCTCATCCTCATATCCGACATAGACAAGGGTGTCACCACAGCACCGTGTCTTCCTTTGGCAGATGACACCCGAATCTGCATGACAGTGTCTTCCATTGCAGGGCACTGCAAGGCTCCGGCGGACATCAACCAAATCTTTCAGTGGGGTGCAGAAAACAATATGAAGTTCAACGATGAGAAATTTCAATTACTCAGATATGGTAAACATGAAGGAAATTAAATCCTTTATCAGATTACAAAACAAAATTTTGGCCACAAAATAGAGCGAAACACCAACGCAAAGACCTGGGGGTGATTATGTCGGGGATCTCACCTTCAAGGACCATAACATTGTATCAATCGCATCTGCTAGAAAAATGACAGGATGGATAATGAGAACCTTCAAAACTAGGGAGGCCAAGCCCATGATGACACTCTTCAGGTCACTTGTTTATCTAGGCTGGAATATTGCTGCACTCTAACAGCACCTTTCAAGGCAGGTGAAATTGCCGACCTAGAAAATGTACAGGGGAACTTTCACGGCGCGCATAACGGAGATAAAACACCTCAATTACTGGGAGCGCCCTTTAGGTTTCTAAACCTGTATTCCCTGGAACGCAGGAGGGAGAGATACAAGATTATTTAACCTGGAAAATCCCAGAGGGACTAGTAACCGACTCTTGCCACGACGAAAATCACTCACTACGAAAGCAAAAGACTTGGCAGACGATCACCATCCCCCAATGAAAACAGCAGGGGTGGTCACTAGCACGTTAAGAGACCATACAATAATGCCAGGGGCCCGAGAAAGTTCAACTGCCTCCCAGCACACATAAGGGGGATTACCAACAGACCCCTGGCAGTCTTCAAGCTGGCACTGGACAAGCACCTAAAGTCAGTTCCTGATCAGCCGGGCTGTGGCTCGTACGTTGGTTTGCGTGCAGCAGCAGCAATCAGCCGGTTGATCAGCGCTGATCCACCAGGAGGCCTGGTCGACAGCCGGGCCTCGTGTGGGCGTTACCCCCGAAACTCTCTCCAGGTAAACTCCAGGTATGTGCTGGTCCATGTGCTGGTCCATGTGCTGGTCCATGTGCTGGTCCATGTGCTGGCCCATGTGCTGGTCCATGTGCTGGTCCATGTGCTGGTCCATCGGCTGGTCCAATGTGGCTGTTCCATGTGCTGTCCATGTGCTGGTCCATGTGCTGGGCCATGTGCTGGTCCATGTGCCTGGTCCCCATGTGCTGGTCCATGTGCTGGTCCATGTGCTTGGTCCAGTGCTGGATGAGAGAGTGGTGTTGAACACTCACACATTCACCACTATCCTCACCTATGGAATTTGTGCATCGCAGACCATTAATTCCCCAACAAAAGGCTCAGTCAGAATGAATAACAAATTCCCACTACTTACAGCACACTCCACCAATATTCAAAACTCTAAACCTACTCACAATAACAAAACATCCTATTTATACTGCACCTATTACATTACAAGAACACATAACTCGATATAACCCCTCCGCCTCAAACATCTCCTTACCAACCTCAACAGAAACACATGATGCATAAACACAAGACATCAGATCACTCATGATGTTTCCTCGTATCCATCTCACACTATTGTAAAAACTCAATGCACATAAAAGGGCCAAAAATCTGAATTCATTACCTTGGAATATACAAGAAATGCTATCTGTTTAACAATCAAGACTCTCTTAAAAAACACTTACTCACTCCCAACTAAATAAATACTTGAACAACGTGTATCTCATAAAAGTATAAACCTGTGACCCTATCCAAACAAATATTTTTTAATTACATTACCTAAATTTAAAACAACATTCTCTTGGAATGCTCAGTAAACCTCATCAAATAACCATATGACCTATTTCCTGCACTACAAATCTTGAATTTATTTCGATATTGACCGGATTGTAATTATGAATTATTGCTACAAATTTGTACAACAATAAAGCTTCTTATTGAAATACTCATTTGAACTTCAAGTTGTAATTTGTTTTACTGTAATTTTTAACCCACTGAGTTTATCATTGCTTAGTTAATCTTAAGTTAGATTTTAAAGCCTGCCCATAATGCTCTGCATAAAAGGGCTTTTGGCTTGTAACATTCAACAACTGTATTCCTTTTATACAACTATGTATCACATGTCCAAATATATAAAAAAAAATTAAAATAAATAGATCAATAAATAAATAAGGAGAAATCCAATGTGTGATGGGATCCCAATAGCAATTTGTACATTAATACCTTTGTCTCTGATATTAAAAATCTATAACCTGCTTCTCCAGTGAACATGTTGTTGGAGTCATTAATGAGTTAAGAGCATTCAGTTAGGACATAGAATCAGTAATGATGATAGAGTCAAGCTCAGTGTCATAAGTTAATTTAGCCCAAGATTGCAGACAGTTAAGCTCACCTTTGCAAAGTAGATTCCCATTGTTATTCTTATGTTTAACTCAACAAAATTTATTTATCATTCTTAAACTAGGGAGGTGTCAACAAGAGCAGATGCAGCCACTGCCAGAAGACTCATGTTTAGATCCATCAGTGTATTATAACTTGTGATAACTTATTACTACCAGCTAGGTGAGAAATTTTCTTCTTGAGCAGTGGCTTTAACAAGTAATTTAAGGATGGGATTACTTGCAGGTATGTGCATCAATGAACACCCCTTCCATGGTGGGTGAAATGCTCATTGTTGTCTACAGGATACAGTTTATGCAGGTTATAAAACTTAAAGCAATTGCACGTTTTCATAATCCATTTAGATCTGTGTGTATTTACTTCGAAGACAGTAAGATTCATGTGACAGTTTTGGTTCATTTCTTAACATTTAAAAATGAGCACATTTTATTCAAAAAATCTCGCAATCAGTAGTACGGGACCTCCCCCTTCGAACGCTCGTGTTACGTTAAATTGCCATACAAACCCATTTGAATGCAAAATTTTGCTCGCCTCACGTTTAAAATACTCGTAATTTGATTCACCCGGGACGTGTCCCGCGTGGTATCAGTCCCCTGTGCGTGCCATATTTACAAGCCACCCAGTGCAGTCACATTAGCATACTTTCGGACTTTCATTTTACAGTTTTTTTTAGTGTTTGTGTGCAAAAAAAAGTCACCTGGGCCCCAGGAAAGTTTTAATGCCACCCTGGGGTAAAAAAGGGGAAAATTACTATGGAAATGAAGAAAAGGAATAATGTAAGACGAAAGTGGAATGGTGTCTCGGAGCGGCCCTGGATGTTACCATACCCTACCAACAATCTTACATTTTGGCCAACAAAACGGAAATCAAGGAAGTGTTTTTGCAAAAGGTTGTAGTTTGTTTTCGAAAAGAGCTCGAAAGTGAAGAAGATTTTGAGAGACTGTTTTGGTGTGGATTATGAAAAACAGATAAACAGGGGGGACAGAATTCTCAAGCGTCATATTTGAAAAGGTGGGAATTCATGGGATTTAATTGAAAAACCCGCAATAGGGTGATTGAGTGAATTAAGGAAGCAAAGGTTGGTTTTGGGGTTTTTAGAATCGTAGTGGTTTTACACAGTGTGATAAGGCGGGTGGGCTCCCAGTTGGGCCCAAAAAAGCGGCTGAAAAATTGTGAAGGAATTCAAGGTTACGTAGACAGTGAAGAATTGCAACCGAAAAGTTTTTAATTGCGATGAAACAGGCCCTGTTTTGGAAAAAAAAATCCCAAAGCAGGCCCAAATTTACCAGGAAAAAAAGGACTCCCAGGCAAAAGCCTATGAAAGACAGGCTTACTCTTTGTGTGTGCTATGCAGGGGTTTGATTGCAAAGTAAAGCCTTTTTGGTGTATCACTCTAAAAACTCCCAGGCGTTCAGGCAAAAAATTGTGTGTGATGGGGGGCAACAGTAAGCATGGGCCCCTGGGGACTTTTTTGTGACTGTTGACCCCCCCAGTTTTGCCCCACGTAAAAAATTTACCAAATGGAAAAGAAATTGGACCTTAAGTACCCCTGGTATTGACAATGCCCCTGGTCTACTTTCTAGGGCATGAGCTTTTTTAAGGTAAATTTTTGCCCCCTTTCCATCCTCTCCTGCAGCCCTGGGCCAGCGGTCTTTTTCAAACTTAAAAAAAACTTACAAAAAAGCTATGTTTCAAAAGTGCTTTAAAAGGACCTCAGACACTCAACTGACTCTAAGGAGTTTTGGAAAGATCATTTTGGCCCCTCAGTTGTGTAAAACATTTTTGGAAAGGGCTTGGGGGGAGAGTGACTAAGGGCCCCTTGAATCTGTTGGAAGAAATGTGGTCACAATTTATAGAAGAAAGGGGGTTTTTTTTTGGGGGGTTTGGGGCTAACCCTCAGGAGCCTATGCAATTTGTGGAACTATTTGGCTTTGGGGAAAGTCCTTGGGGTTGGAGGTTAGGGGGAGGAGGGGAAAGAGTTGGTGGAAGGGACAATAAAGAACAAACCACGGGAAGAGCTGCAAGATCTCTTAAACAGAAAGTGGCCAGCCCTGAGGAAACTTTTAAGAGGGGGGGGAGAGAGAAAATTGGAAGCTGCCTACTTCAAAGTTTAAAGGGGAAAATGATGCAAGTGAGTTGAGTGAAAATTTTGTTTAAGGAAGGGAGGTCAGAGCTTATGGACAGATTTTTTGTGCGACAGGGTCCAGTGACCCCAAAGCTGGTCCTGTGGCAAAAAAAGAAAAAAGGGAGTCCCCCCAGAAAAGGCTTGAACCCTCAAGTCCTAATTTGAAGGGGACCCCCTTCAAACAATAAAACTTCCACACTCTCCCCCTCCCCCCCATCAATCATCACCGATCTTCAATGAAGGAAAAGTGTCATGTATTCTATTTTAGAAGAGTAGTAATTGTGCATGCTTCTTCAGTTTGGTGTAAAAAAATTAATGTTTCTGAGGTAAAAAATTTTTTTTTTCATATTTGGGGGGTGCGGAAAATGGATTTTTTGTTTTCCCATTTTTTCTTTGAGGAAATTAATTCGCCTTACGTTAATTTTGGCTTACATGAGCTCTAGGAACGGATTAATTCGTAAGGTGGGGGTCCACTGTACTGTATTAAGCCTCTTATTTAGTTTATATGTGACTAGTTATTTTCCTGCCCAACCTTAGAATTTTGCATTTGTCTTTTTAAAACTGCATCTGCCACTTCTCTAACATTCATCAGTCCATTCAAAATCCCCTGGGTGCTATAGTTCCTCATTTAGAGTGTTGGCGGGCCCTTTTTGGTGTCATCAGCATTTGTCGTTTTTTATTCCTCATCTATGTGTTTATGTAAATTGGAAAAACAAACAGGCCAACCTGCCCCCTGCAGAACACTGTTGTGAGTGCCCTTTTCTGTTTTCCCCCCTTTTATGCAACTTTCTGCTGCCTATTTTCAGCCATCCCTTCCCCGGGAAAAAAAATTTCTCCCCTTTTCCAGTCCCTAAAGTTCTCAATAGCCTCTTATGTGGAACTCTATCAAAACCCTTTTCAGAAGTCTTTACACAATATCTATTCACCCCCTGATCTACTACTAAACACCTATAAAATGGCTATGAATCCCTCAGAAATTATTGTTCCTTTAAATTTTTCCCCACTTGGAGGAAAGGCTTATTGGTCTCATTTTGAAGTAAGGACCTTTACCTGCTTTTGGTAAAGGGGTTTTAATTTGCCTTTTTTCCACTTTCGGGCCCTATCCCAGTTTGTAGTGATTTTTAAAAAAAGTTAGCAAAGGTTGCTAAGGTTCCTCTTTAATTTTTTTAAAACCCCCCTTGCAAACAGTTCTCGGCCCTGGGGTTTGTTAGGTTTTTAATTTCTCTATCTGTTGGGGCCATGTCACTAGTTACCAAAATTCATTTATTTCGCCCTGTTCTACAAAATTTTATTCTGGGAATTTTGTAGTTTTTTCCGGGTAAAAAACTGGAGAAAGTAAAAGTATTGAAAATTTCACACAATCCTTGCCCTGCGTGATCGCCCTGAGTCATTCTTAAGTGGGCCCTATCTTGTCCCTAATCTTACTTTGTATTCTGAAAGAACCTTTTTTGGGTTAGTCTTTGAACCCCTTGTGCCCCTAGCCTCTAATCCCTTTTTGATTTCTTTTTATCTTTTTGTCTCTTTAATTGAATAATTTAAATTTTTTAAATGCCCATCCCCCTCTTTTGTACACCCTTATGCCTCACTTTTTATCAAGAGATGTTTAATCTACTGTTCATCCTTTTTTTATCATTTTTGTTAAATCTAATTTCCTTTTCAGAACAAAAATTGATGGGCAGCTAGAAAAATTTCCTTTAAAATGTCTTTTTGGCAAACCCAAAATCACCTCCCCGCACTAGTCAGGTCATCTCAATTTTCACACCAGGTAATTTTCGTCGATGAAATCACGAAAAAAGAAGTTGGGACAGAGATTTGATTGCGTTATTTGGGTAATTCCAGATATATTTAAATAAGTGATTTTTGATCATTTTTACCAAGCCATCATTAACCTCGTTGGGAAAAAACCAAATCAAGCAGTTGTCTCGCTGTTGTTCGCACAAAACTGTCCAAAAAAACAATCATGCCATATCAAGAAAGTACTGGACTCATGATTTTTTGTCATATTAAATCAAATAAATTTGTTAAGTTTTAAAAACTCCCCATTTAACACAAATTTTCATGTCCGATGCCTTTTGAATTTCGTCCCCTAAAAAACTTCTGCTCTCCCTAAAAAGGTTTATGGGCCTTTTAAAACACGCACAAAATTAATTTTGGGACGACCCTCGAGAAAAATGTAGCCAAAAAGATTCGGTCCCATGTTTTAATCTTTTATCTGTTAAGACCCGGGTTATCGGGTTACCAAAAACTGGGTTTTCCTGTTTACTAACATCTGGGTTTTCCGGGTTACCCAAACGAGTTATCCGGGTTTTAACACTTGGGTTTCCTGGGTTACTAACACTGGGTTATCCTTTGGGTTTCAAAAACTCGTGTTATCCTGGGTTCTAATCTGGGTTAGCCTGGGGTTTCTAACATGGGTTTTCCGTGTTCTAACATCTGGGTTTTTCCTGGGTTACTAACACTGGGTTTCCTGGGTTACTAACATGGGGTTTTCTGGGTTTTAAAAACTGGGTTACCTGGGGGTTTTAAACCCCGGGTTTCCTGGGCTACTAACACTGGGTTACCCGGGTTACCAACAAAGGGTTAACTGGGTTTTAACACGGGTTATCCTGGGTTTTAACTCTGGTTACCTGGGTTACTAAAACTGGGTTACCTGTGTTATTAACACTTGGTTTACCCGGGTTAATAACAGGGGGGTTTCCCGGGTTACTAAACTGGGTTTATCCTGGGTTTAAAAAAAAAGGGTTTTCCTGGGACTAAAACGGGTTATCCTGGGTTACTAATTGGGTTATCCTGGGTTACACATGGGTTTTCCTGGGTTAAACATGGGTTATCCCCGGGTTTCAACACTGGGTTATCTGGGTTACTAACACTGGGTTATCCTGGGTTTCTAACACTGGGTTATCCTGGGTTTATAAATGGGGTTTCCGGGTTACTAACCTTTGGGTTATCCCGGGTTTCTAACCTGGGTTATCCGGGTTACTAACTGGGTTATCCCGGGTTACTAAATTGGGTTTCCGGGGGTTCTAAATGGGTTATCCCGGGTTCTACCTGGGTTATCCCGGGTTACTAACCGGGGTTTTCCTGGGTTATAACACGGGGTTTTCCGGGTTCTAACCTGGGTTTCCTGGGTTCTAAACTGGGGATCCTGGGGTTTTAACATGGGGTTTTCCCGGGGTTTCTAACCGGGGTTTTTCCGGGTTCTAACACTGGTTTTTCCTGGGTTATAAACGGGGTTTCCCGGGTTATAAAAACTTTGTTATTTCCCGGGTTCACATGGGTTATCTGGGTTTCAACCGTTATCCCGGGGACAACACGGTTTCCGGGGTTTTCCAACTGGGTTATTTAGGGTTACCAACCTGGGTTATCCTGGGTTACCAAAAACTGGGTTATCCGGGTTTAAATGGGGTTTTCCTGGGTACCCCAAAACGGGTTTCCTGGGTTACCCAAAAAATGGGTTATCCCGGGGTTAAAACACTGGGTTATCTGGGTACCAACCTGGGTTTTCCTGGGTTTAAAAAATGGGTTTTCCTGGGTTAAAACACTGGGTTATCCGGGTTACTAAATGGGTTTTTCCTGGGTTACCCAAATTTTCCTGGGGTTTTAAAATGGGGTTATCTGGGGTTTTTAAAAAAAAGGGGTTTAAAATAAAACTTGGGAAATAAATTATATAAAATGTGTGGGTTTAATTATTAGTTACCTTTGGGGAAATTTTTAATTAAGTTTTAATTTTGGATGTTATATTTTTGGAAAAAGTAAGTATAAAAATAAGTAAGTAATTTAATAATTTGTAGTAATTATTAATAAAAGTTTTTAGGTTCCCCAAATTTAGTTAAATGGAATTTTCAAAAATTTTCGCATTTGTGAGGAAACTGGCGGGAAGGATTATTTTTTTTTATTACTTTTGCTTTCTTTACACAAATAAATTTTTATTTTATAGTTTTTCCTCTTAATTTTAAATAATCTTCCCTGATATTTATAACTTTTTAATCCCAAAGGGATTTTAGTTTTTTTCAAGTGGCTAGTTTATTTCAATTTTTTCCATCCTGTGGCGGGAAAGGGGGAGAGTATGGAACCAAAAACTAGGCTGGCCCCAAAGGGGAAAAGGTTAATTGGGGGTTTTAAAATTATTTTCATTTCTGTTAAAAATTTAGGAAATTTGCTTATAAAAATTTATTTATTTTCTTAAAAAATTTCTTGCTGCACATAGGGTTTTTTAGTTTCTCTGTTTCCTCTTGGACAATAACACATAGGTTTAAGGGTGACCCCTAGCCCTGTACATAATTTTTTATTTATATCTTTGGTTCCCCAAATGCCAGGTACTTTAACCAAGCCTAAAAATGGCCCCTAAAATCAAGTGTTTCACATTTTCAAGTTGCCCCATAATTTTTTCCTTTTTAGTTTCAAATGGGGAGAACCAGTTTAATCTTTTCCCAACAAAAATTTTTTTTATTTTTTCTTTAAAAAAATTTCCAAATGCTGGGGCCGTTAACCAAAGTTTATATTTAGTTTTTCTGGAAATCTTCTTGGCTCAAACAAAATTTAAGAAAGGGGGTAATCAATGTTTGGGATATTTGATTTTTTCAAATTCCTTTTTTTATTTTTTATATCATCCTTTGGTTCCCCCGAGCTTTTTTGGATCAAAAGCCAAGGAGCCCAAGTTACAAGAATCATATGTTAATCAACTTTTATAGGGTTCTTTGCGCCATTAGGATTGCCTTCGTTTCTGGAACCCTTTTTTCTTATGATAACTCAACAAATTTTTTTGTTCTTAACTAGGAGGGGCAAAAAGAGCAGATGCACCCCTGCCAGGGGACCCTTTTTGATCCATCGGTATAAACTTGTGATAACTTGTTACTACCAGCTAGGTGAAAAAATTTCTTCTTGAGCATTTGCTCTAAAAGAGATTTAAAGAAGGGATTTAGCAATGAGCTTCTTGGGATTAGATTAGTTTTTGCCACCGAAGTGGTGTTTATTTGCACCATTTTCCATCCTGTGGAGGGTAGCACGAGGTGGGTACAAAAAGGGCCCTAGGAACTGGGCCCCCAAGGGGTAACAGGAAAAATAGGGATTTATTCCATATTATGTTCATTTATCGGTTACAAGAAAAATTTGGGAAAAATTTGCTTAGTTATTGGTATTTATTTTCTTTAAAAAAGTTCTTAAATTCACATAGGTTTTTACTGTCTGTTTGTATTCCCAATAAGTGGAAAATTAAGCAATTAGTGTTCAAGAGGTGACCATATGCCTGATCAATAATTTAATTTTTTTGTCATCATCTGTGTGTCCCCCAAAACTGCCAGAAGTACTTGTAACCAAGCTAAGCCGGGCCCACTACCATCGCGTCTGTTCCATTGCAAGTTGCTCCATAAACATACTTTTCTAGTTTTTTTCATGGGGTTTTAGATCTACTCAGGCTTCAAAACTGCTTTCCCTAAAAACAATCTCTTCATTATTTACTTCTCCCCTAAATTTTTCCAAATTGCAAACAAGTTATCAAAGTTATATTCTCGTTCTCCTTCTGGATACTCTTTTGGCAACATATAAAACTTTATCATAAAGGAGTAATCCAATGTGTGTGGGCCCATGCAATTGTCTTAACCCCTTTGTCCCAAATTTTTGGGTATCATCCCTGGTTTCCCCCATGAGCCTGTTGTTGGAGTTTATAGGGCCCAAGAGCCTTCAAGATGAATAGAATCAGTAATGATGATAGGTCAAGCTCAGTATATAGGTTAGCTTTAGTGCCTTAGGATTGCAAAAATTCAGTTTGCGTGTAGCGCCCATTTGTTAATTTTATGCCTAATCAACAAATTTATTATCGTTTTAAAACTAGGGAGGTGGCAACAAGAGCAGATGCGCCCTCCCAAAAGACCCCTGTTTAGTCCATCAGTGTATTTTAAATTTGTGATAACTTATTCTCCCAGCTTGGCAAAAAAATTTTTTCTCGAGCAGTTGCTTAAAAAGAGATTTAAGGAAGAGATTATGCAATGGCTTCTTGGGAGGGCTTGTGGGTATGGATATTAAATGAAAACATTTTCCGGGAGGGGTAAAAATGTCTTGTTCCCAAAAGTGATACAGTTTTTTCAGGTTATAAAACTTAATGCAATTGCCTTTTTTCCACCATTTAGATTGTGTGTATTTCCTCTGGCCTTTGAAGTTTCACTGTGACAGGTCTGGTTTTTTTTCTCAAATTTTTTACCGAGAAACAGTTTTAAATTTCAAACAACCCCCTTCAGATACTAAAATCAAGCTCTTCCGTGTTAAGAATTTTGAAATTTGGGGGACCCAAGAATAGTCCTGGAGCTTCATTTTGCATTAACTCCAAGGGTCGGAGGGAACTTTCCTAGCTAATATCAACATGGGGCAGTAATAAATTTAAAGGACCTAACATGGTATGTACATCATTTCCGTTTCCATTAGGAAATAGTTGGGATTGTAGCCAGCAAAGCTTTGAGAGCTTTTACCCTGCTTTCATTTCTTGTTTGTTGTGGTAAGGGATTTGTGGGAGGGATTTGTAGGTATGTGTATAAATAAAACACATTTCCATGGAGGGGTGAAGCTTTTTTCCCTCGTGATACAGTTCATGCGGGTTATAAAACTTAAAGCAATTGCCGTTTTACAATCAATTTTAGATCTGTTTTATTTACCTCTAGACACTTGGAAAGTTCACTGGACAGTGTCGGTTCGTTTCTCAAATTCTAATACCGATTTCAGTTTTTTTTCAACAATCCTATCACTGATACTAAAAATACCAAGCTCCTTCCTCATGTTAAAATTTTGTGTCTGGGACAGCCAAAAAATAATCCTGAGGCTTCTTTTGGGCTTTCTCCAGGGTCGGAGAGAACTTTCTTAGCTAAAATAACATGGGGCGTAAAATTAAGGCCCTAACATAGGCTATTACTCATTTCACGATTTCACATTTGCCCCATTTTGGGATTGAGCCGCAACAGTTTTGGAGCATTAGCTGCTTTTACATTTTTTGTTTAGTTGTGGATAGGGGATTTGTTAAAGGGAATTCCCACCAAGATATTGAAATTTTTAACGTAGCTAATTTTTTCACCCTGCAAATGAGGGGTTGGGGGATGTCGTTTGCTTGTTAATATTTTAGTTTTAGGGGAAAAGTATTATGGGGCCCTAGTCGATTACAATTGCTTGAACTTCTTAAGAATGGTATTCCTTTTATCCCCTGTTGTAGGATCATGATACATAGCATGTTTATGCTATATGTTTAGGGAGGCGGGGAAAAAGCATTTGGAGGCTTTAATCAGAATTTTAAAAATGCATGGGACTAAGAACCCCTCCCGGGGGTGTCCTAAGACTTTCTTTAGAATCACTTCTAAAAGCCTTGGTAAAGGACAGAGGATATTATTGCGGTTCCTATTTCCAGCAGAGTAAAATACCACCAATATTATTTTGGTGTTATGTAGTATAAGGTTCTGTTCGCAAATAAAAATTGCAGTTTTTTGACGGTTTTTAAAACTAGTAGGGGTTGTGTGCAGTGGAAAGGTGGAAAAAGTTCTGCACATTTTACCTTTCTTGAACCCTGAGGTGGGGAAGATGTTGTCGATTCGTGTAAAGTCTTTTAAAGCTATTCTTTCAAAAGTTTTACAAAGACAACTTTTAAGGAGACGGCCTAAATTTCAGGCTTTTGGGGGCTTAGGGATGGCAAAATGAGACTATTGGTCCAGGAAGAGGAAGAACCCCCTAAATGTAACTGAGTTATACGGGCCCAAAAAGGGTTATCGGGCCGTGCCTTAGATTTCTGAAATATCATAGGTTATACCACCCTCTCCAGGAGCAGTTGATCGACTTTGGTTAAGATTATCTAATTTTCTGGTAAACGGAAATCATCTATCAATATTTTGGTCTAAAATTAATCAGTTTCAACTTTCTTCAGAAGTACTCTCTAAATTTTTTTTAATATGGAGGAAGGCTTTTCATGCCTGAATGTTTTGGACCATCTTTATGAGGTATTTGCTTTTTCAAGAGGAAAGGGGAATGAGCAACTTGCCAGTTTTTTTCCCTGGTTATTTTATTTATACCTTTCAAAGCCAACTCAAAGGGGTGGCCCTATTTAATCCCAAAAAAAACTGTTCCTTCCTGTTGCCTAGTTCCCCTTCTATTCCTTGCATTTGTTGTGCAGTTGGAAATTTCTGAGCAGGTCGGGGGTTCTACATTCCCGGTGTGCTTTACCAAACCCTCCTAGCGCATGTGTTAGATTGGCAGCTGTGGATCATATAGTATTTACATTGGTTTTTATTGTTATTTATAGTGGAGGGTTTTTGTTTCCTTTTCCCTCCCCCATTGATCTGTGAAAAACACTCTCAATAGGGTATAAAATCACTTTAAATTTTTTGGTGCCAATGGGCTCGTAATTCTTATCCATTGATCCAAGTGGTTAAAAAAGTTGTCTCTGTGTTTGGTTTGAGAATAAGTTTCCCCCTTTTTATTTAGCTCTTGATTGTGGAGATGTGAAAAGTTTGACATTTGTTAGTTTTGGGGAAGGATAGATAGAAGATCATAACTATGACAGATCGCATGGATATGATGTATTAAACCCCAAGACACAGATCTAGTATGCCACCATTATGTGAGTAGGCCGTAGTCCCCCAAAATTCGAACTTATCTGCTCATTCAGGCAATCTCACTAGTTTAGTTCCATTGGTATTGTAATAGACCACCATATTTTTTTTTGGGCTTTAAAATTCCCCAAGAATGTGGTACCTGGGGGTTTCCTGGAGAGGTTTCCCGGGGGTCAACGCCCCGGGGCCCCGGTCTGAGCCGGGCCCCTCCTGGTGGATCAGACCCGGATAAAACCGGTGTTGCTGCGGCTGCACGCAAAACCAACGTAGACCCACAGCCGGGTCGGAAAATGATTTTTGGGTGCTTGTCCGTCCCGCTTGAAGATTCCCAGGGGTCTGTTGGTAACCCCCTTATGTTGCTGGGAGGCAGTTGAACAGTCTGGGGCCCCCTGCCCTTTATTGTTGGTTCTTAACGTGCTGTGCACCCTGCTTTTTCATTGGGGGGGGGCTGCTTCGTCTGCCAGTTTTTTTGTTTTTCGAGGAGGATTTTCGTGTGAAATTTGGTATAGCCCCTCTAGGATTTTCCGGTGTATATAATCATGTATCTCTCCTCCTGCTTTCCCAGGGAAAAAGGGTTTAGGCCTAAAGCGTCCCAAAAAATTGAGGTGTTTTTCCGTTATGCGCCCCGTGAAAGTTCTCTGTACATTTCTAGGTCGGCAATTTCCCTGCCTTGAAAGGTGCTGTTAGTGTGGCAATATTCCACCTAGTAGAACAAGTACCTGAAAGAGTGTCTCATGGGTTTGGGCCCCTCCCTAGTTTTGAAGGTTTATTATCCCCCCCTGTCATTTTTTCTAGCAGAGCGTTTGATACAATGTTATGGTCCTTAAAGGTGGTTCCCCCAAACATGATACTCCCAGGTCTTTGACGTTGGTGTTTCGCTCTATTTTGTGGCCAGAATTTTTTTTTGTTTGATGAAGTTTTAAATTTTCTATGTTACCTATTGGTAAATTTAAATTTTCATCGTTGAAATTATATTGTTTTCTGCAGCCCCCTGAAAGATTTGGTTGATGTTGCCTGGAGGGCTGATGCGATTGGTAAGCATAGGTCGAAGCTGGTTCGTGGGGCAAGAGATTAAAAATATTTATGGAAAAATCGCCCGATATACTTTGACACCCGATACTGCATGTTAACTGCTTGAAGGAAAGAAGTGAAATTTGGGAAGTTCTTTCTGACTAATCACCAAACGTTTGGGTTTCCTTAGGTTATAAGCTGCATATAGGCAAGTTTGGTGGGGTGCTCATTTTCAAACTACATTCCGCAAACAGAAAGACATCAATATTTTGGTTGCATAATAGAGAATTCGGCAACCCTTCCTGTGGAAGCAATGTTCCATGAAAAGATTTGTATGTATCCATTGTTGTGAGTTTTACAATCTCTTTGCTATAAGATGGTTTAAAATATTTGCTTCGATACGTGTGCGTTTTAAAAGAAATAGCATAGTTTGACGTTTTATCTTCAGGACCTTTTTTTTTAAGCATTTTTCGGGATTTTGGCGCAGTATAAGGGAAGTCTCGAGGCAAAGGTTATGGGCTTTTTTCCTTTAACAAAATTGCTGCACTTTTTACATCTCACCATGCTCAAGGCTCATCCCGATACATATATTTTTTTAACTTGTAGGTTGTTTTAAGATGCTCATTTTTTTTCTGGAAAAAATTGTTTAATAGAGGAAAGGGTTAAAGAATCCAAAATTTGGGGTTTTCCGTAAGTCTTTTTGGCTTGTGAAAAATGCTACTTGGTGAGGGATGGGTCCAGCAAGGGGGGTATCCAAAGATTATTTATGACCCCTTTTTTAAAATGGTGGTGTTGATTTGGGTCGGGCAGCTTTTCCCCATAAGGTGTACAGAATCATTGATCGTCTTTTTTTTTTTCCCCAAAAAAAACCCCCCCAAAGTTGTGTGTGTTTTTTTCCCAAATTTGGGTCCTTTAGTTGGATGCTTGTTTCGCTTTCCTTTGCCTGCAACTTGCAGGCGGGGGTGTTGTCAGGGAAAATTCACTTAACACATTTTCTTTGAAGAAAGATTCTTGCAGCCTCTGTGCACCAAAGGGGTTTAGTTCACATTGTGTACGAGTCAAGTGAGTTGACTACGTCGCGCTCTAGCCTTTCTACTTTTTTCTTTTGTTTCTTTTAAAAGGGCTGGAAGCTATCATCTTTCCATCCCCTGCAGAAAAAAGGTTCCCCTTGACAGTTTCCATGTTTGCCGTGTGTATCTGGGGTAAGACCACAAACAAGAATTTCCTCGCTTATTTTCCCCTTTAGCTTATGCAAGGCAAAAAATTCACTACAAAGTCAGGAGTCCAAAAGATCCCGACACAATGTCAAGTTCAATGAACACCTCCAACCAACTCAAAACCCCGACCCCCCACTCAATACGACACAACCCCCCAAAAACACCGGGACCTCTTGTATGTGTGTTTAATAATTGGGAATATAATGATATAATGGGGGTACAGGCGGGTCTTACACCTATCACAAATTACGAAGATGAAAGAGAGAGAGAGAGAGAGGAAGGAAAAGAGGAAGAGGGGGAGAGGGTTGAGGGGAGAGGAGGGAGAGAGGGGAGAAAAGGGGAGGGGGAGAGAGAGGGGGAGGAAAGAGAGAGAGAAAATGAGAGGAGAGAGAGAGAGAGGAGGAGGGGGGAAAAAGGAGAGAGAAGAGAGAGGAGGAGAGAGAGGGGGGAGACAAAGTAGGTAATATTTAGATAAAATTAGAATTCGAAACATCCCATTAAAATGAGGGTTAAATTCAATGTAATTTTCCCCTTGAGTTTGTTCAGGCTACTGCCCCCTAATGTACCTCACTGAAATAATAATATAGCAGACATCACAATGAAACTGAAGACAACCTTTTACCCCAAACCTCATTTTAAATAATTTACTAAAAAAAAAAAAAAAAAAAAAAAAAAAAACGGTAACTAGGAATTTACAGTGACAATGGATGAATCACTTTGGGCCGGTTCCCTTTGGGCCATCCTGGGAACCACACGTTACTTGTTATAATGTATGCAAGCATAAGTGTGCATGTAGATGAGAACCAAAATACCTAAAAAACACTTTCACAGCGTTACTATGTAGACAAATTTTACCAAGTACCCAAGTGTACACTTATACTTAGAATACACTTTTGTTGATGTAAATAAAAGGTGAGAGTGGGACACTTGGTCGTAATAAACCAAAATGAACTTCCAAAAGGGCACACACTAGGCCGCTTTGGAAGTTACCAGGTTTTAAGTGTTTTTTATGTGTCAGTGCGTGCTGCAGTTTTAAAATTTAGGTGATAGAAATTAAACACTACAATCCAGTTTATCAAATGTCTAAAACAATTTACACAATGTTAAAATAGAAAATTAAGACTGCAAATTGTTACTATCAAATTTTAAAATAGGCGTAGACCCACAGATGCGAGGCAAGGGAAAATAGGTTAAAAGGGTGACTCTTGCTTAACCAGTTGAAAAGGGAACGAATACTCAAGTAAGAAAAATTCGAAATGAACATTATGCGGGGTAAGTTGTTAAGTAAAAATACAAAGATAAGTTACACACCCCCCAAGATGAAAATGCAATTTGAATATTAGGGGAAATTTTGCAGTAAATTTCAGTCTGAACGAGAAAAAGTATTTGAAAACAAACAAAGAACTAGGACGCCAAAATTTTTATGTAACGTATTTAAAAGTTCAGTTACACTGGCGGATGTATTACCTGATTTATCAAATGTAAGGAGTAAAAACACTGAAGTACACCTAGCTTTTTTTTAAATCTTAATACGGCTAACAAATGACAATTAAATGTTGGGGAAAACAGACTTAAAGTTCTGCACAAAATAGCAGATGAAGTTCATGTGTCAAGCCCAAAACCAAGTTATATGTTTATAAGTGAATCTGGAAAGTCCCCCCCCCCCCCCAAATATCAGCATGCAATGTCGTCCAAAATTTTTCTAAACCACTAAGGAAACACTGGTTGCCGCAAAACCCTGCGAACGTATACAGAATGCTGGGTTTGGACGCTATAAAGCGGCTGCCTTAGCTTGTTGTGGCTGCTTTTAGTGCTGCCCTCAAGCTTGCTTGCTGTGCTCGCCAAGCCCCACCGCCCACCGGCACCCCCTTACGCAGGCGGCAGGCAACAGGAGGGCATCGCAAAATGAGCGGGGGCGGCACAGAGGACCAGGGATCAAAACCCCATGTGGGCTGGCAAAAAAGCCTTAGACCACAAAACAAATAGAGGCGAACGGTGAGTTCCAAATGAGGAAGGAGAAAGGGCAAGGAAAAGGGTATTTACCTCGCTAGACACAGGCAATAGGGTTTTTGTGGCCTGAAAGGTCGCAGTGCATTTTTTAAGGTCATTCATGGGCTCCAGTGTCTCGAGAGTTACCAACCCCTTTCTATGTTAATTACTCCAAACCCGCAGCATTAACACATCTGCACCGTGCTTTGGAATGACAACAAATTTTCACTACATAAGAAAATGTTCTCACAACACCGAAGGGACGGCCGGAACATGTAAACGTTCACAAAGGCATTCTGGGATTTAGAACAGATGGCCTTGGGCCCTTTATGGCTGGCTTGAAGCGCTTTTTTTGGCCTGGATCAGCTAAACTCCCCTTATCCCATTGTAGAATGGCGACAAGTTAAGGGTTACTTGAATAGGAAAATCGAGGAAGGGACATTCACCCCACTAGACAATGCGTATGGGTGTAAATGGCATGGGGGCTTTTAGTGCCATTTTCAAGGCACCCCGAGGCAGACTTCCCCACCATTTTAAAACCTAGTAGGTTCTGTGGTAGCACAAAGTCCTAAGCGTAATCCACTCATGCAAATAGTTACAACAAAAAGCAGCACTTTCGGAACTCAGAGGTCGAGTCCAGTGGGGCAGCAAATAACCCCCTACTGACGTCGTTGATAGAGGCGAACGGCGAGTTTAAAGGGGAGGTTGGGGTACGGAGAAAAAGCGGGGTAACGGGCAGCACATTTACCTTTCTTCACAAGTCAATAGGGCGAAAAAACTAGGCAGGTGATGCAGTGCCTCGTCAAAGGGCACGGTGGGCCGACTTCTCAAGTTACCAAATGCAACTCGTACAGATTGTTATCACTCTCAAAATTGCAGAACTTCAGCAACGGTCTTGGAGTGAAAGACGAATTTTGAGTGTGTGCACACCTGGGTTTCCAAACTCACGTAGGCCCCGCCATCTCGATTCCCCAGGTTGGTAAAGCGTGATTTGTGGCATTTGAGAGGCCGAGTAGCAGTGGACTAGCAAAATTCGCCTCTACACTGTATGTTGATAGAGGCGAAAGGCTGAGGTCAAATGAAAGGCAGAGGGGAAGCAGAGGCCTGTGAGGGCCTTTGCAAAAAGGAAAACTATTTCCAGTGTTTGACTAGGTATATCCTTAGTCACAGCTCGCACATACGAGTTCTCACAACACTGAAGCTGTCTTCCAACAGTAGGAGTTTTAATGATGACTTATCAGTCGGGAGAAATGGGTAGGCCTGCAAATTAGTAGGTCCAGATCCCCAGCACACGTCTACTCCCCTCAACCACTCAGCCGAGACTGAACTCACAATTGACAAAAATGTACAATAATTTCCCTCCTACGTCGCCACTTTGTTTTTGTTCTTTGTTGGGTTTATAAGGGCCACTGACACCATGAGCCGTATCAAGCCTGGCCGTCCAGTGCTACCAGAGGGAACCTGAGAAGTGTAAGAATGTTTGACTAATAACTGTGTATTATATGTCCCTGGTACGTCCTGAAGTCACCAGGAAGAAGCAGGTACAGTCTAATATCTCCTGACGGTCCAGAGGACGAAACTGCTCCCGTTGAGAAGGAAAGGTAGAGTAAAAGTGTGCACCAGAAGTGTGCACAAGGCTGCACGGAGAGTCTTCCAAGTAGAGTGGAAACTCTTTGCTGGGTTTATAAGGGCCACTTACACCATGAGCCGGAGTATCGAACCCGACCTCTCTATGACACCATGAGCCGCAGTATCCAACTCGACCTCTCTATGACACCAGGAGCCGTATCTAACCCGACCTCTCCATGACACCATGAGCCGGAGTATCGAACCCGACCTCTCTATGACACCATGAGCCGGAGTATCGAACCCGGTTTCCTAATGGTACAAGAAACTGTTGCTCAAGACTGGACGATGAGAGAAAAGGTACAAAATTCCCTTGTATATATAGATAGAAACTTGAAGTTCCAAATCAGTTCTGGTGGACGCCCTTGCCAAGCCACACCAGAGAGGAATGCCCTAGCCAAGCCCCAGCAGAGAGGGATGCCCATGCCAAGCACCAGCAGAGAGGGACGCCCTTGCCAAGCCCAAGCAGAGAGGGACGCCCTTGTCAAGCCCCAGAAGAGAGGGACGCCCTTTCCAAGCCCCAGCAGAGAGGGACGCCCTTGTCAAGCCCCAGAAGAGAGGGACGCCCTTTCCAAGCCCCAGCAGGGAGGGACGCCCTTGCCAAGCCCCAGCAGAGAGGGACGCCCTTGCCAAGCCCCAGCAGAGAGGGACGCCCTTGCCAAGCCCCAGCAGAGAGGGACGCCCTTGCCAAGCCCCAGCAGAGAGGGACGCCATTGCCAAGCCCCAGAAGAGAGTGATGCCCTTGCGTAGCCACAGCGCAAGATGGACGCCTTTGTCTAACCCCAGCAGAGAGGAGCGCCCTTGCCAACCCCAAGCAGAGGGACGCCCTTGCCAAGCCCCAGAAGAGAGAGACGCCCTTGCCAAGCCCCAGAAGAGAGGGACGCCCTTCCCAAGCCCCAGAAGAGAGGGACGCCCTTGCCAAGCAAGGACGCCAGCCAGCAGAGAGGGACGCTCTTGCCAAGCCCCAGCAGAGAGGTACGCCCTTGCCAAGCCCCAGCAGAGAGGGACGCCCTTGCCAAGCCCCAGCAGAGAGGGACGCCATTGCCAAGCCCCAGAAGAGAGGGACGCCCTTGCCAAGCCCCAGAAGAGAGTGACGCCCTTGCGTAGCCCCAGCACAAGAGGGACGCCTTTGTCAAGCCCCAGCAGAGAGGAGCACCCTTGACTAGCCCCAGAAAAAAGGGACGCCCTTACAAAGCCCCAGAAGAGAGGGATGCCCTTGCCAAGCCCCAGCAGAGAGGGACGCCCTTGCCAAGCCCCAGCAGAGAGGGATGCCCTTGCCAAGCCCCATAAAGAGAGTGACGCCCTTGCGTAGCCCCAGCACTAGAGGGACGCTTTTGTCAAGCCCCAGCAGAGAGGAGCACCCTTGACTAGCCCAAGCAGAGGGACGCCAATGCCAACCCAGAAGATAGAGACGCCTTTGCCAAGCCCCAGAAGAGAGGGACGCCCTTGCCAAGCCCCAGAAGAGAGGGACGCCCTTACCAATCCCCAGAAGAGAGGGACGGCCTTACCAAGCCCCAGCAGAGAGGGACGCCTTGCCAAGCCCCAGCAGAGAGAGACGCCCTTGCCAAGCCCCAGAAGAGATGGACGCCCTTGCCAAGCCCAAGCAGAGAGTGATGCCCTTGCCAAGCCCCAGCAGAGAGGGACGCCCTTGCCAAGCCCCTGCAGAGAGGAACGCCCTTGCCAATCCTCAGCAGAGAGGAACACCCTTGCCAAGCCCCAGAAGAGAGGGACGCCCTTGCCAAGCCCCAGAAGAGAAAGACGCCCTTGCCAAGCCCCAAAAGAGAGGGACGCCCTTGCCAGGCCCGAGAAGAGAGGGACGCCGTTTCCAAGCCCCAGAAGAGAGGGACGCCATTGCCAAGCCCCAGAAGAGAGGGACTCCCTTACCAAGCCCAAGCAGAGAGGGATGCTGTTGCCAAGCCCCAGAAGAGAGGAATGCCCTTACCAAGCCCAAGCAGAGAGGGATGCCATTGCCAAGCCCTGGAAGAGAGGGACGCCCTTGCCAAGCCCCAGCAGAGAGGGATGCCTTGAGTTTACCTGGAGAGAGTTCAGGGGGTCAACGCCCCCGCGGCCCTTTCTGTGACCAGACCTCCTGGTGGATCAGAGCCTGATCAACCAGGCTGTTACTGCTGGCTGCATGCAATCAAACGTACGAGCCAGAGCCCGGCTGGATAGGTATCGACTTTAGGTGCTTGTCCAGTGCCAGCTTGAAGACTGCCAGGTGTCTTTTGGTAATCCCCCTTATGTATGCTGGGAGGCAGTTGAACAGTCTCGTGCCCCTAATATTTATTGTATTTTCTCTTAACCTGCTAGTGACACCCCTGCTTTTCATTGGGTGCTTATTGCATCGTCTGCCAAGTCTTTTGCTTTCGTTGTGAGTGATTTTCGTGTGCAAATTCGGTACTAGTCCTTCTAGGATTTTCAAGGTGTATATAATCATGTATCTCTCCTGCCTGCATTCCAGGGAATACAGGTTCAAGAACTTCAAGCGCTCCCAGTAATTGAGGTGTTTTATCTCCGTTATGCGCACCGTGAAGGTTCTCTGTACATTTTCTAGGTCAGCAATTTCACCTGCCTTGAAAGGTGCTGTTAGTGTGCAGCAATATTCCAGCCTAGATAGAACAAGTGACCTGAAGAGTGTCATCATGGGCTTGGCATCCCTAGTTTTGAAAGTTCTCATTATCCATCCTGTCATTTTCCTAGCAGCTGTGATTGATACAATGTTATGGTCCTTGTAGGTGAGATCCTCCGACATGATCACTCCCATGTCTTTGACGTTTGTTTCTCGCTCTATTTTGTGGCTCTTGCTAAGTCCCAGCATAGAGGGACACCCTTGCTAAGTCCCAGCAGAGAGTGATGCCCTTGCCAAGTCCCAGCATAGAGGGACGCCCTTGCCAAGCCCCAGCAGAGGGGGACATCCTTGCCAAGCCCAAGAAGAGAGGGACGCCCTTGCCAAGCCCCAGCAGAGAGTGATGCCCTTGCCAAACCCCAGTGTAGAGGGATGCCCTTGCAAAGCCCCAGCAGAGAGAGACGCCCTTGCCAAGCCCCAGCAGAGGGGGACGTCCTTGCCAAGCCCCAGAAGAGAGGGACGCCCTTGCCAAGCCCCAGCAAAGAGGGACACCAACACTCCCACCAAAGTTCAGTAACCGGCTTCCCACCAAAGACCGTTGAGAATTTTCCGCAGAACGAAAAAAAATGGAACTGGCTAAAGTAAGGCGATGTACAGGTACTCTTCCTGTGGAGTGCTCGGCGGGCTAAATATATGAGGACAAGCTTCCCAGTGTGTTACGCAGAGGTGCCATTATGATGAATGTATCTTCCATATTTGTTCATCTTTCTAATATTAAATTGCGATTACCATCGTTAAATGCTAAAACGAGAGTAATCAGCTTTATAATATTAGATATTCATTTTCATCTTTCCCATTTTTCATTGTGTATACATTTATTCTGGTAACTACCAATTTGTTTGTTTGGCCTCACCTATACTCAACTCGCCTGAAGCGAGCTGACGTCAGGTGTGAGTGGGGTAGAAGGTCCTTTCTACTTACTCGTTTACTTTGTGTGGAAATTTATTTGGTCCCTAAAGTTCCACAGGCGATACGGGTAAAAAAGGGGTCCCATCATCCCCCGTAATGGAAGGCTGAGCTGGGTGGCCTTAAACCCACCCAAAAAAAAGGTTCTCCCCGAGTTGGCTGGAGGTAGCACTTATTAATTTATGATTTTCCCCTTCAGGGAAGAAGTAGGTATTTTTATTTGTACAAATATTAGGCTTATTGGGGCAATGTAGATAATAATAATGTAGCCCAAAGACCTTAAATAGGTAGAAATAGGCTAAAAAATTAGGCAAAAATTTGGTTAAGTTGTAGGGAAAACTGCCCCCAGGTTTTGAATACGAGGCGCGGGTCTCAAAGACAAAATAGGTCCTTCTATTCCCATACACCACCGGGCAAGCGGCCGTGATAGTGACGGCCCCCCCCCACGTGTTTAAAATTGAGACCGGGGGAAAAAAATTGGTAGAGGCCCCTCGATGTACCGTAGATGCCCTCCCCTCAGGCCCATACGTAAGACAAAACCTCCATTTTCTCTTGGTTTTGGCCGTTTTTGGGGAAAAAAAATTGTGAGTTGATCTGGGGGCCCCTGTTAGCGTGGGTGCATGTCCAGTACGTCCCAGGTTTTTTGTCAGTTAAAAGCTAGTTTTCCATGTTGCTAGTTGTATAGGGGATACACACCCTCTTGCTATAGGAATTTTGGGTTTTTACAGGAGGTCACTAATAACGATTGAATATTGCGGGAATTTTAAGGCCCCCTTTTTGCTGTGGTTTCTGAGGGGGGGGTTTTTAAAGGGGGTAAGGCTAAGCTTAGGGGAGATGAAAAAATCAGGGTATATGCTGCAACACCAAGTAAGTTAGTCCTTTATACGTGCATGCGGCGGTTTCTTTCAACATCAATCATTTGTGAAAATTGTCCTATAAGCCCCTTGTGAGGCTGAGGTTCCACCTCAGAGCTCGGTGTCAAAAAGTTTGCCGTGTAGGGACTCACTTTTAGGAAATCCAAAAAATTTTCACAAAGTGGTCCTTCGAAAACCATGATGGGAATAGCTAGGTTAAAATTTACATAGCTAGGCCCCATTTAGGAAAAAAGTTTAACAGGTTAGGTTAAGTTTGCACCCTAGGCCCAGGTTTTCACAGGGCTAGGCCAAATGAATACACGAAATTTTATTTGCAGTAATTTACAGGCAGGCCCGGTTTGGCTACAGAAGTTGTGAAATTTTAAATTTTTTACGTATTACAAGTAATCAAAAGGGAGGAGATGTGTTTAATTTCTTACAGTGGTTTGAAAGGGAGCCCCGTTAGGTAGTCTTGTGCAATATTTACAACAGGTATAGTAGCTAGGACAGATTTTACCTAGTTATTATTTACAGGGAGTTCTAAAAGCCAGTTTAAGTTATAGCACACTAGTTAGGTTAGGATTTACTTTATCCAACCATCCACGCTAGACTGAGTAAACTGGGCAGTTAGGCCAAGCTGTTTACATACATTATTCATTTACTGTTTCACAAGTTGAATTGTTGAATTTATTTGTGTTAACCAAGTGATTTTAATTTGTATACTGCATCTTTTATTGTGTGATTTTCATCGCTTTTGACTCATTTTAATGTGGGATTTGTGAATTTTACCTGAGACTAGGTTAAGTCCTGTAATTATTTGCTGACATTGTACAGGAAATTGCTAGGTTAAGCTTTCACATCGATACACATTTCCATTGGGATTTGAGAGCTAACTGTGTACATTTTTGATTCAGAGTAGAGTCAGTATTATAAAGGGAGTTGTCAAGCTTGTTGAGAAGCCTTGAGACTCGTTCATTCTTGCCTAATACCGTTCGTGCTGTGGGGTGGGCTAATTGAAGTACAAATTAGGACCGTGATCTTAACTAAACCGCAACTATGGTAGGTGAAGATCAAGTACCAGCTGTCCCAGCTCTAAGTCAATTAAAGCGGTCTATGGGAGCCTATAAGGGACGCCTAAGCAAAGCATGTGAGGAGTGTCATATGGTCAGGCAAGATTAGGACGTAGACTGGGAGGAACTAGAAGTTGCCTGAAACCTTTGGAGCAAAGGCTGGAGGCTTTTGAGAGATCATTTATCCTTTATGAGACAGAGGCCTATACTACAGGTGAGTCCGAATATACAGTCGAAGTAGCATGGACGGACTATGACGAACGAAGGGCAGAGTGTAAAGCAGAGATGAGACTCTGCAGGCAGTTAATAAAGACCTTGAAGGCCGGTACAGCAGGGGGAGCAAATGTTTCAAGGAACACGAACAACAGCACGCCTGTTAATGTGTTGCCCAGATTGCCCCAGTTAAATTTACCAACGTTCGACGGAACCTTAACAGAGTACATTGCTTTCTGGGATCAGTTTAAACCCCAGATAGATGACAGAGACAATTTGTCAGATGCCGTCAAATTACAATATTTACGTTCACAGCTCAAGGGTAAAGCCTTGGACTTGGTCTGGCATTACCAAACCACCGACACCAATTACCAACATGCCAAAGACCAATTAAAGGACACGTTTGGCAACACTGAGGAGATAAAGGTTGCTATACTTTATCCGCTGTTGGATATAGAGGCCTGTCGCCATGATCGTGAGCGCCTAGAGAAGTTCCGAATCAAAGTTATGAGTTTGACGAATAGTCTTAAAGATTTACATGATTGGTGTAAGTCGGAATGGTTCATCAGTCAGGTGATTCCGAGGAAATTGGCTGGCACTACAGTGCAAGAGTTACACTTAAAATATCGGACGAATAGGTTCACGATATAACAAATTGTTGAGGGGTTGGGAGATCTCGTTTCTCATTTGAGTATAGGTGTGAGAGAAGAGTCACCACCATCGCCACATAAAAACCCAAAAAGTTACTCAAAGATCTCAGAGCATCTAAAGCTCTTTGAATAATGTGGGTGTAACTTGTAAAGAAAATGTCTAAAGGGAAGAACCTCTAATCAGAACTAGAGGCACTCATGCCAGAATATGTTGTGAAGGCGCACATGCTAGCACGAAATTGTCGGTTATAACACTGGCATAGGCAACAGAGCCCAAGGGAGTTGAGTCTTGCTTCAATGTTGTGGGGAAACACTTTGCACGGGAACTGTGGCACCCAGCTCAGTGAGTGTCAAATTGTTCGAGGGGTGGAAGGGGCACCATACTGCACTATGTCCCAATAATTTAAGGGAACCCCAGGCTAGTAGGGATATCTCTCAGGTAGAGATAGAAAGTGAGTTTGAGCCTGAAATGGTAGCCAGCGTGATTAGTGGGAGTGAAGTCTCTAATCCGATTGAGAATCACGGAGGTGCTGCCCTACCTACAGTCATGGCAAAGGTTGTGAATTACCTGGAGTTTACCTGGAGAGAGTTTCGGGGGTCAACGCCCCCGCGGCCAGGTCTGTGACCAGGCCTCCTGGTGGATCAGCGCCTGATCAACCAGGCTGTTGCTGCTGGCTGCACGCAAACCAACGTATGAGCCACAGCCCGGCTGATCAGGAACCGACTTTAGGTGCTTGTCCAGTGCCAGCTTGAAGACTGCCAGGGGTCTGTTGGTAATCCCCCTTATGTGTGCTGGGAGGCAGTTTCTGAATGGGCACAGGTCCGAAACAACCCGATTATTCTTTGATGCAGGAGCACAAGTATCCTTGATAACAAAGAAGTTGGTGGCTAAATTAAAGTTAAAGGCCACAAGGAAAGTTAGTATGATGTTGGGAGGGGCTGTAAGTCAGGCCCCACCCAAATCTTATGATGTGGTGGATGTCACAGTCAAATTAGGTGGACATCGCAGAGACATTACAGCCTTGGTGGTAGAGACATTACCCAGGGCAATTACAGTGAGAGGTCTTGATGCAGCAGCTAAGCAATTGAAAGACCTTGACGTGAAGCTGGCAGACCAGGGAATTACCACTGACACAGTCAGGAAATGTAGGTTTTCCTGGTGGGAGCCCAAACAGATAGATGACTTCCTGTCTACACGACGGACGTTTAAAGGAAGGAATTGGTTTATACAGATCCCCGTAGGATACATCATAGGCGCAGGATTCCACCTGGGAAATTTCCCTGCCATGCCAGATAGAGGAGAAGCTGTTCCCATGATAGCTGGGGGAGTAGTGATAATGAATACCAGTATACATGATGAACCGCCAGGTAAGCTGAACCAGGTAGGGAGTGATGAACACTCAGCCACCTTGGGAAAACACTTTTACAGGGTATGTAAAGAGGGCGATAGATTGCCATTAAATCCAGGGAACCTCGTATCAGTGGGAGGAAAGGCTACCAGGGCATGTGGGCCACTGGGTGGGAAAGTACGGAGCCACTCAGCTAAGGCTAGACATACGAAAGATGTTAAAGTTAAAGGAAAGGGTGCTAAGACCACTGGAACCAACAAGTTTACACCCCCCAGAGATCCACACAGGGGAAACTGGACGGTTGAAGTTAGACCGGAGTCTGCTCGACGAGAGTGGCCAGATGGCACTCGTGTCCAGGGTCTGCCGTGGGGGCTCGTGGAAGGTGAACTTGATCTAGACTTAGTGCCTACCTTCGTCGGCGGGAGGATGTGGAATTTTATTTGGTCCCTTAAGTTCCACAGGACAGTAGGGCGTACAAAGGGGTCCCAGCAAGGGCGTAATGGAACGGCTGAGCGGGTGGCCCTTAAACCCACCCCAAAAAAAAGCGTTCTCCCCCGGGTTTGGGGTGGGGTGCCTTATTAAATTTTCAGTTTTTCCCCTTTGGGAAGAAGTGGTGTTTCTGTTTACTCCCAGGGCCGACTCAGGAACTCTGTGTTCACAAAAACTGCAAAAAGCCCCTTTTCAGGCCTTTTCCTCTAGGAGAGGGGCGGACGGGGGGGCCCCAGTTTAAAAACAACAGACATGCCCCCCTCCCCAAAGGGGGCAGTAAACACAAAAAACCCCAACAATCACAACATAATCTTTAAAAATTTTTAAAGGCCAAGACCCCAAAACAAACCCATCTTAAAACCCCCGTTAAAAAAGGGGGGAAAGGGTTTTTGGGTCGCTTGGGGGGCTCCTTTGGTATTTGAAAATTAATTCATAAACGAGCAGTTAATTTTACGATTTGGGAAAAATTTTCAGTTTTAATTAAACCCAAAAGCTCAAAGGTTACAGGGAAAGCGGCAAAACTATAAATAACGAAAAACGGATGTTAACAATAAAGCCGAGGAGTTCTAAAAGTTTTCCCAAAAGGGACGTATCCTTCCAATTTTTTCTCTCCCATTTTTCCATAACGATTAGACAGGGACCGGGTCTTCCCTTTTAAAAATGACACCCGAATCTGCATGCGTGTCTTCCATTGCAGACACTGCAAGGTCCAGGTGGGCTCAACCAAAACTTTAGTGGGCTGCAGAAAACAATATGAAGTTCAACGATGAGAAATTTCAATTACTCAGATATGGTAAACATGAGGAAATTAAATTTTTCATCAGAGTACAAACAAATTCGGGCCCACAAAATAGAGCGAAACACCACGTCAAAGACCTGGGAGTGATCATGTCGGAGGATCTCATTTTCAAGGACCATAACATTGTATCAATCGCATCTGCTAGAAAAATGACAGGATGGATAATGAGAACCTTAAAAAACTAGGGAGGCCAACCCCATGATGACACTCTTCAGGTCACTTGTTTATCAGGCTGGAATATTGTGCACACTAACAGCCCCTTTCAAGGCAGGTGAAATTGACGACTGAAATGTACAGAGAACTTTCATGGCGCGCTTAACGGAGATAAAACACCTCAATTATCGGAGCGCTTGGGTTCCTAACCTTATTCCCTGGAACGCAGGAGGGAGAGATACATGATTATGTAAAACCCTGGAAAATCCTAGAGGGGACTAGTACCGAACTTGCACACGAAAATCACTCACTATGAAGCAAAAGACTTGGCAGACGATGCACCATCCCCAAATGAAAAGCAAGGGTGTCACTAGCACGTTAAGAGACCATACAATAAGTGTCAGGGGCCCGAGACTGTTCAACTGCTCCCAGCACACATAAGGGGGATTACCAACAGACCCCTGGCAGTCTTGAAGCTGGCACTGGACAAGCACCTAAAGTCAGTTCCTGATCAGCCGGGCTGTGGCTCGTACGTTGGTTTGCGTGCAGCCAGCAGCAACAGCCTGGTTGATTAGGCTCTGATCCACCAGGAGGCCTGGTCACAGACCGGGCCGCGGGGGCGTTGACCCCCGGAACTCTCTCCAGGTAAACTCCAGGTAAACACTAATACTAGGATTATTGAGGCAACTGAAGATAATATTAATGTAGACCTAAGACCTTAACATAGGAAGTAATAGGCCGATAATGTAAGCAAACACTACGTTAAGTTAGCTAGGGAGAACTGGCAGCCCTAGTTTGAACTACGAGGCGCGGGTCTCAAGGACACAAAAGCGTCCTTCTATGACCATACACCACCTGGACAAGACGTGCCATGATCAGCAGACGGCGCCCCCCACGTGTCTTCACATATGAGACCTGGGGAAATCTGGTAGAGGCACCTCGATGTACCATACATGACCTGCTCCGTCAGGCCCATACAGTAAGACAAAACCTCCACTTTCTCTTAGGATTTCTGGCCAGTGTCTTGGGAAAAATTGTGAGTTGATCTGTGGGCCTGTATGCAGCTGGCAGTGCATGTCCAGTACATACCAGTGTCTCTTGTCAGTCTAGAAGCTAGTGTCCCTGTCTGCATAGTTGTATTGGGGTACACACCCTCTTGGTATAGGAATTTCTGAGGTGCGGAGGTCACCTAAT
>NC_069429.1:27169454-27193120 GCF_026875155.1 Cherax quadricarinatus
GGGAAATTTTTCCAATTTGAACCTGGTTTGAAAAAATTGTCGCCGAATGTTTTAAAGAGAGGGTTTTTGACCCTGTCGAGCCTATGGCAGTTGTGGAAAGTTTTGTGCCACTTGAGGACTTCCATGGGCTTGGATGGAGTGGCGAGGATGTGGAAGAGTTGGTGGACCACAATGAAAGCTAACCACTGAAGAGTTGCAAGGCATTCATCTGCAACAGCAATAGACCACAGCTCAAGAAATTGCTTCAGAGGTGGAGGAAAAAAGATGGAGGAAGGTGCCTTCTTCAAAGATGAAGGACAGTTGGGCAAAGGGAGTGAGGTGCAAACATTTATGGATGAACATTACCCTGACAAAGTTGTTTGCAGGCCATGTTGGCACTGAACAATGACAATGTCATGTCCCATTAAAGAAAAACTAACTGCACAACTGTGCTCAGTTAAATTGGTTACAGAATTTTCCAATGCCGCTGGTATTGATGAATGGGTAGAGATTTTTCTAAAGAAAATTCAAACTATAACAAACGTTTGTCCTATAAAAACTAAACAGATCACCATTAAAGATTAAGTTGCCCATGGCTTACTAACAGCCAGCCAAAGATCCATAAATGTGAAACATCAATATGAGAAAGAATTTTAAAGGGGCTTAATAAAGTTTGGTGGAGAGGAATTACAGTTTTGATTATTAACCTAAATCTCGTTATGCAAATGTGCCAAAATACAGTAACTTGTTAATCAATTACTTGTTAATTCAATTTAAATGCTAAATCTTTAAAACTACCTCTGTTATAATATTTTATATATGCTTTAACTTGTTAATCTGTTCATCTCAATTTATAATTCAATTACTGTTTAAATTCATTTACGACCTCTGTTATATAAAAAAATGAATTTCAATTTGAACCAACTATGATAAAAATAAACAAAACAAAACAAAAAGCAATACTATGACTGGAACAATACACATATAAAAAATTAGTATTAAGTAGTTTTTTTTAAAGCATTAGGTTTAGTCTGTAAAAAATGTCCCAGCATGATAATGACTTTCTTTGTACTTAGCAAATCAAAATTGTAATTACACATTGTTTACCTGGAGTTTACCTGGAGAGAGTTCCGAGTGTCAATGCCCCCGCGGCCCGATCTGTGACCAGGCCTCCTGGTGGATCAGAGCCTGATCAACCAGGCTGTTGCTGCTGGCTGCACGCAAACCAATACGAGCCACAGCCGGCTGGTCAGGAACTGACTTTAGGTGCTTGTCCAGTGCCAGCTTGAAGACTGCCAGGGGTCTGTTGGTAATCCCCCTTATGTGTGCTGGGAGGCAGTTGAACAGTCTCGGGCCCCTGACACTTATTGTATGGTCTCTTAACGTGCTAGTGACACTCCTGCTTTTCATTGGGGGGGTGTTTCATCGTCTGCAAGTCTTTTGCTTTCGTTGCCAGTGATTTTCCGTGTGCAAGTTTAGTACTTTTCCCTCTAGGATTTTCCAGGTTTTATATAATCAAAGTATCACTCCCCCCTGCATTCCAGGGAATACAGGTTCAGGAGCCTCAAATGCTCCCAGTAATTGAGGTGTTTTATCTCTGTTATGCGTGCTGTGAAGGTTCTCTGTACATTTTTCCCACGTCAGCAATTTCACTGCCTTGAAAAGGGGCTGTTAGTGAGCAGCAATATTCCAGCCTAAATAGAACAAATGACCTGAAGAGTGTCTTCATGGCTTAGCATCCTAGTTTTGAAGGTTCTCATTATCCATTATGTCATTTTTCTGAAAATTTCGATTGTACAATGTTATGGTCCTTTAAGGCGAGATCCTCCAACTGATCACTCCCAGGTCTTTGATATGGTGTTTTGCTCTTTTTTGTGGCCAGAATTTGTTTTGTACTCTGATGAAGATTTAATTTCCTAGTGTTTTCCATATCTGAGTAATTAAATTTTCCCAAATTTTGTTTACCTGAGGAAGGGCTTGGTACTTATCGAGTATCAGTGATACGGATTGGTGCGAAATTAACACTTTACTCAGGTATTAGAATGTTGAGATAACGAACCAGACTCTGTCACAGTGCTTGAATCTTAACAAGTCTAGAGGTAAATACACACTGAATCTAATTAGATTGTGAAAACGTCGCAATTGCATTAAGTTTTATAACCTGCATGAACTGTATCACTGTAGGCAACAAGAGCATTTCAACCTCCATGGAAGATGTGTTCATTTAATATCACATACTACAAAGTCCCTCCAAGAAAGCTCATTGCTAGTAATCCCTTCCTTAAATCTCTTGTTAGAGCAAAACTGTCAAGAAGGAAATTTTTCGCCTAGTGCGTGTAATACGTTTCACAAGTTATATTCCACTGATGGATCTAAACAGGAGCTCTTTGGCAGGGCTGCATTTCTCTCTTGTTGCACCTCCCTAGTTAAGAACGATAAAAATTTTGTTTGAGTACGGCATAGAATTAAACAACTGGGCGTCTACACTGCAAAATGAATTGTTTGCAATCCTAATGGCGCTAAAAGCTAACCTATGACACTGAGCTTGACTCTATCATCATTACTGATTATATTCTCAATTGAAGGCTCTTGCGCTCATTTACTGAGTCCAACAACATGCTATAGGGGGAAGCCAGGTATAGATACCTCAAAAAACTTAGGGACAGGGAAATAATGTACAATTGCTATGGATACCAATTCACACAATTGGTTTACTCCTTCATGATAAAGTTGATAGTTAGCCAAAAGAGTATCCAGAAGGAGAACGTGAATATAACTATAGTATAACTTTGGGTATAATAATGGTTCTATGAACATTCATCTATAAAATAGGGAATAATATTAGGGAGAGAAGTAAATAATGAAAATGATTGTTATAGGAATGCAGTTAGGAAGCTGAGTTGATCTATAACCCACTATGGATAAATTGAACGTAGATAAGTATGTTTATGAAGCAAATTGCGATGTGAACAGATACTGATGTTGTAGTGCCAGGCTTAGGGCTTGGTTTCAAGTATTCTGGCAGTTTGGGAGACACACAGATGATGATCAAAAAAACTAAATGTAAATTATGTGAACAGGCATTTGGTCACTCTCTTGAACATTATGTGCTTAATTGTCCACTTATTGAGGGAATACAGAGACAGACAGTATAATAACCTATGTGAAATTTGCCAAAGTTGTTGTGTCGAATGGATATATAATACGACAAGATGAGATTAAGACACATGTGCAAACATCTGGGTATCTTTATTGTAGACGTTTCGCCATCCAGTGGCTTTATCAATACAAATTTGGACATACTTGGAAGACGTAGAAAACTAATGCCCCCCCCCCCCTTTACAGAAGATGAGGTATCAGTCCCTAAACCTAGGAGTAGGTGCGAAGAGACCTAGTCGTGGAGATTCTGAAGCTGAGAAAGGATCCTGGCGCTTATATGCAGAGAGGGCATATTCAACGGAGGCGGGATTCCCCCAGTGGAAGTAGGGTCCTTCCCAAAGAGGATGGGTAGGTGTAGTAGGTAATTGTCGTAGTCGTGAAGGTTGTGTACATGTCCTCAGAATTAAGATTCCATGATGTTGCAGTGTCGGAAAAGTTGTGTACGAATGGGTATATATTACCGACAAGATGAGATTAAGACACATGTGCAACATCTGGGGCATCTTTATTGTAGACGTTTCGCCATCCAGTGGGCTCTTTATCAAACGAAATTCTAGGACTAACTTGAAGGGACAGTAGAACTATGTACAGAAGATAAGGTATTCCGTCCCTCAACTAGGAGTAGGTGCGAAGAAGCACCTTAGTCGTGGAGATTCTGAAGCAGAAGAAAGCGATCATGGCGCTTATATAAGCAGACGAGGGCATATTCACTGGTAGGCCGGGATTACCAATGGATGTAGGTCCTCCCAAAGAGATGGGTTAGGTGTAGTAGTAATTGTCGTAGTCGTTGAAGGTGTGATACAATGTCCACTCAGAATTAAGATTCCATGATGTTGCAGTGTCTGACAAGTGTGTACGAATGGTATATATTTCTGAGGACTTGTACACAACCTTCACGTCTAAGACAATTACTACTACAAACTAACCCATCTCTTTGCGGTAGGACTACTTCCACTGGGGAATCCCGCCTACAGTGATATGCTCATCTCCCATAAGGCCAGGATCCTTTCTTCTGCCCTCGAATTCCAAGGACTATGGTGCTTTCGCACATACTCCTAGGTTGAGGGACTGATTACCTCATCTTCTGTTCATAGTTTACTGTCTTCAAGTTATGTCCTAGATTTTGGTATTGATAAAGCCGCTGGGATGGCGGAACGTCTCAATAAAGTATAACCAGATGTTGCACATGTGTCTTAAATTTCATCTTGCGGTATTATTATACCATATCGTACACAAACTTGTCAGACACTGCATCATCATGGAATCTTAATTCTGAGGGACCTGTACCACAACCTTCACGTCTACGACAATTTATACTAAAACTAACCCATCTCTTTGGGATGGACTATTCACTGGGGAATCCCGTACCCAGTGAATATTGCCCTCGTATGCTATATAAGCGCCAGGATCCTTTTCTTCTGCTTCAGAATCTCCACGAATATGGTAATCTTCGCACCTAACTCCTAGGTTGAGGGACTGATTAAATAATCTTCTGTAATAGTTCTACTGTCTTCAAGTTATGTTCTAGATTTGTACAGATTTTGATAAAAGCACTGGATGGCGAAACGTCTACAATAAAGATACACAGATGTTGAACACATGTGTCTTTAATCTCATATGTCAAGATATATTATTAATGAAAATGAATGATACCAGATATTCTAAGCAAATTTCCTAAATTTGCTTGTAAACGATAAGTGAATATAGATTTATTTTATTTTTTTTATTATCACACTGGCCCGATTCCCACCAAGCTGGGGGGCCCGAAAAGAAATAACGTTCACCATCAATTCACTCCATCACTGTCTTGCCAGCACCGGGTGCAGTTACAACTACAGTTTTTAAACTGCAACCATTAACACCCATCTTCAGAGTTGCAGGCACTGTACTTCCTCTCCAGGTTTCAAGTCCGGGCCTGCCGGTTTCCCTGAATCCCTTCATAACTGTAACTTTGCTCACACTCCAACAGCACGTAAGTATTAAAAACCATTTGTCTCAATTCACTCCTATTCAAACACGCTCATGCATGCCTGCTGGGAAAAGTCCAAGCCCCTCGCACACCTAAAACCTCCTTTACCCCCTCCCTCCAACCTTTCCTAGGCGACCCCTACCCCGCCTTCCTTCCACTACAGACTGATACACTCTGAAGTCATTCTGTTTCGCTCCCATTCTCTTCTACTTGTCCGAACCACCTCAACAACCCTTCCTCAGCCCTCTGGACAACAGTTTTGGTAATCCGCCACCTCCTCATAACTTCCAAAACTATGAACTTCTCATGCATTATATTCTCAACACACATTGCCCTCAGACATGATCTCACTGCCTCCAGCCTTTCCTCGCCTGCAAACATTTCATCACCCCCGATTCACACCCATATAAGGGCGTTGGTAAAACTATTACTCTCATAAATTCCCTCTTTGCTCCAAGGACAAAGTTCTTTGTCTCCACAGACCTCCTAAGTGCAACACTCACTCTTTGTTCCCTCATCAATTCTATGATTCACTCATCTTTCATGGAACCATCCGATGGACACGTCCATCCCCAAATATTCTGAATACTTTCACTCCTCATTACTCTCTCCCTCCAATCTCTGAATATTCAATCTTTCATCACCTCCTAATTCTTTTTGTTATCCTATTAACCTTACTCTTTCCTGTATTACACCTTTAATTTCTTCTTTTCGACTCCCTACCAAATTCATCACCCACATCTCTGCAACTTCTCTTCAGGAATCTCACAAGAGAACAGTGTCATCAGCAATAGCAGCTGTGACAACTTCCCACTTTTGTGAGTGATTATTTACTCTTTTAACTCCACGCCTTTGCCAAGTTCACTAGCATTTCCTTTCTCTTACAAAACCCATCTGTAAATTTATTAAACAACCACAGGGTGACATCACACATCCTTGTCTAAGGCCTACTTTTACTGGGAAAAAAATTTTTTTTCCCTCTATCCTACATACTCTAACTTGAGCCTCACTATACCGTAAAAACTCTTCACTGCTTTCAGTAACCTACCTCTACACATACACTTGCAACATCTGCCACATTGCCCCCTATTTCACCCCGGTCATACGACTGTTCAATCCATAAATGCACAAAGGACCTCTTTAGCCTATCTAAATACTGTTCACTTATATGTTTCACTGAACTATAGATAGAATCAGTAATGATGATAGAGTCAAGCTCAGTGTCATAGGTTAGCTTTAGCCATTAGGATTGCAAACAATTCTGTTTGCAGTGTAGACGCCAGTTTGTGATTCATATGCCTCCTAACTCAACAATTTATTATTTTCTTAACTAGGGAGGTGGCAACAAGAGCAGATGCAGCCCTGCCAGAAGACTCCTGTTTAGATCCATCAGTGTATATAACTTGTGATAACTTATTACTACCAGCTAGGCGAAAAATTTCTTCTTGAGCAGTTGCTCTAACAAGAGATTTAAGGAAGGGATTACTAGCAATGAGCTTCATCCTTAAGGCAGACACAATTGAAGAATTAACATATGAGATGATTACAGATACTAAGAGTAAGAATATATTTTTTTTATTAATATTAACAGGGGCCTGTCATCCAATTAATTGTTGCTTTTTTGTTTACCTTCAGATTTCCTTCAGTTTTGGTGCACAAGACGAAGTGTTTTCTTCAATTCTTATAAATATTTATCAAAAAATTACCTCAAACAACAACTGAGAAAAGGATGGAAATGGAGTGATTTACAGAAAATGCCCCTTTAGCAGGAAGGTGTCCTATATGGGACCGGAAGTAAGGTTTGTCTTGGACACTTGGTGCCCAGACAACATTGCTAATACTAACTTTCTCAAGGACTTTCCTCAAATACTTATCTTTATTTCACTAAAAAATAAAGAATTTTTTGTTATTGGAAATGTTGAAAAAAAATCTTACTTTATTCCGCATAAATCCCAAAAGTATTTGGAATATTTCAAAAATTTCCCTCGAAATTAATTAGAGAATTAATTATTTTACTATATCTCTGAATATTATTTCCACTTAATTAAATCAAATAAAGGCCCGTACCTTAGCAAAATAAGTGATTAACGTTACTTATGAGATATTGGCTGGAACGCCGCCGGCCCGCGTCTTGAAAAAATAAAAATAGCAAAAATCGCGTTTATTTCGGTGTATTTCTTAGTAAATTACGTTCTCGTGCAGGTATCATCTTCAAAGTACTGTTTTCTCTTACTCAAAGGACGACATGGAGAGTAGTAACATAATTATATCGAAATATTGCTGCGTGGACTCTCGCCTTTTTATGGCCTATTTTTATTCAGTCTAGTGTATATAACATGTTTGTATGATATTTATAGTGTTTATTATATTCATATTACATCTTATTCTGATAGATAAACTAAGCCGTAGAGTTCGATATAAGCACTTAATAATTGAAGTGATTTCTCCTGCCTGTCTGGTGGGCAGGAAAATTGCCGTTGTTCCTAGATAGGTTCCTGATTTGGCTGGCACTCTACGGATATATAGCTCCGCCTATCTTATATGATGCCCAAATAGTCAATTATTTTATTAGAAATAATTAATGCAAGAAAAGGTGGGATAAAAAAACATAGGCAAAAAAATTCCTAATAATAGATGGGGCTGTGAGCAGACGCGCTACCCACAATCACCCGCACATAAACTGAATAAATGACTATAATTTCTTGTAGAAACATTTAGAACATTGATATTTTGCTCATTGTGTTGCCAAAGAGTTAAGCTATTTTTCTATATGGAATAACTCAATTTCCATAATTTTTTTATTTATTTTTTTTGAGTGTGCAACAAATTGATGACAGGGTCCTTTAGGGATGCTTGTACTGTGCCTGCTGAAGACAGCCAGCGGGGTCTATTGGAAACCTCCCTATGATTGCTGGGAGGCAGTTGAAGTTCGGGCCCCTGAACTTATTGTGGTTGTCTTTAACTGTTGCTAGTGTACACCCCCTGCTTTTCATTGGGGGGATGTTGCATCGTCTGCCAAGTTCTTGTGCTTTTGTTGCCAGTGATTGTTTGTGTTGCAAGTTCCGGTACCAGTCCATCTAGGATTTTCCTGGTGTATTTAATCATGTATCTCTCCCTCCCTGCGTTCCAGGGGATTACTGGGTTTAGGAAACCTCAAGCGTCCCAGTAATTTAGGTGTTTTATCTCCGTTATTCGTGCCTTGAAGGTTTCTCGTACATTTTCTAGGTCACCAATTTACATGCCTTGGAAAAGGTGCTGTTAGTGTGCTGCAAATATTCCAGCCTAGATAGAACAAGTTACCTGGAGGTGTCATCAATGGGACTTGGCTCCATAGTTTTGAGGTTCTCATTATCCATAGTGTCATTTTTCTAGCAAATGCGATTGATACCAATGTTATGGCCTTGAGGTGAGATCCTCCTACTGATCACTCCAGGTCTTTTGACATTGGTTTTTCGCTATATTTTGATGGAAGGTATTTGTTTAGTACTCTGATTTTTTGAAGTTTTATTTTCCTCATGTTTACCATATGGAGAAATTGAAATTTCTCATCGTTGAACTTATATTCGTTTTCTGCAGACCACTATAAGATTTGGTTGATGTCTGCCTGGAGCCTTGCAGTGTCTGCAAATGGAAGAAATCTCATGCAGATTCGGGTGTCATCTTTGCAAGGAAGACACGGTTTTGCTGTTCATGACATCCTTGTCTATGAGGCTGAGGAAACAAGTTAGAGCGAGTACTGTGCCTTGTGGAACAGAGTTTTCACCGTAGCACTGCCTCAGACTTCTATTCTTGTTGATACTACTCTTTGTGTTCTGTTTGTGAACAAATTATAGATCCATCTACTCCAACTTTTCCTGTCTTTACTTTAGGCATGCATTTTGTGCGCTATATGCCATGGTCACACTTGTTCGAAGCTTTTGCAATGTCTATATATTATTATCATCTGCATTCTTTTTGTTTTCTGTGCATCTAGGACCTTGTCGTAGTGATCCAGTAGTTGAGACAGACAGAGAGCGACCTGCTCTAATCCATGTTGCCTGGGTTGAGTAATTGAGGGTTTAGATGAATGGCCGAATCTGCCTTCTTAGGAACCTTTCAAAGATTTTTATTGTTTTGGATGTTAGGCTATCAGTCCTCTAGTTCTTTGCTTTTTCTTACTGCCCCTTTGTGGTGTGGAAGCTATGTCTGTTGATTTTTGTAACTATGGATGACCCCCGTGTACATTGCTTTCTTCCATTGGATGATAAAAAGCTCGTGATATGGGCTTACTGGCCAGTTCTTGTTAAACACGGAGTTCCATGAGTCTGGCCCTGGAGCACTGTGCTTGGGCATGTCATTATCGCCTGTTCGAAAGCATTTTGGCATCAAGATAACATAAGATGGCTTGTGTGAACCAAATATAAATAATTTTTTTTTTTCTGTGATC
This sequence comes from Cherax quadricarinatus, assembly GCF_026875155.1. Lineage (NCBI taxonomy): Eukaryota > Metazoa > Arthropoda > Malacostraca > Decapoda > Parastacidae > Cherax > Cherax quadricarinatus. Next base: position 27,178,988 of record NC_069429.1, read on the forward strand.
TCTCTAATAAAGATAATTTTGATCTTCGACTCTCAGTCTGGATAGCGGCTTGCTAAAAACTGAGCATATTGGACTTGAGTTGCTCACTCATTTCTCTTGCTATCATCTCTAGTAGGACCCATCTTGTTTAAGTAGGGGCCCAGTATGTATGTTTGTTCTCGACTTTGATTGGCATAAAAGAAATGCTTTGGGTTTTCTTTCTCGTTTTCATTTATGGCTATAGTTCTTCTATGTTTCCTGGGTCCTATAGATTCCGTTAGCTTTAAGTTCGGTGTTTGCCTATTTCTCTGACAGTGACACCCATACGCATTTCAGATATATTGGCCTCTTTAGCCGCTCTGTTATTCTTTTCCATCGCCTGTCAAGGGAGCGCCTGTCTCTTTCTATTTAACATATACTTCCTCCTTTTGTAAAGGAAAAACTTGAGAATACATCTATTGCCCACCAAGTTAATTTGTTCTAGGCATATGTTGGGTTCTGTGTTGCTTAGCCTATCTTCCCAGCTTATATCATTTAGGACTTGGTTTACTGGTTCCACTTTTTGTTTTTGTTATTGGAGTTGATTTGTGTGAAGGATCCCTCCTGTCTAATCTATTTTGTCGGTCTGGGGCTCTGGCATACATGTTGAACCTTGTTTATGGTTGTGTGTTCTGAATATATGTTTTTGATAGGTGGTACATTTCGTATCAGATCATCATTGTTAGTGAAGATGAAGGTCTAGTGTATTCTCCAGTCTAGTAGGGCTCTATTACTATGATGTTTACGTTTAATTTTGTGAAGAGATTTAGATGATCGGTATGTGTGTTAGTTCTTGTCAGAAGCTGCCCCTGGTGGTTATTCACTGCATCAACATTATTTGGTAATATTCCTCCATTTTAGGTGCTTTAGTCGAAATCCCCAGGAGCAAGATGTTTGCGGCAGGAGGAGCTGGAAGTTTTCTGGACTGTGGTCAATTTTTAAACAGCTGGTTCCTGGAATATTGCTGGGAGTTGCATCCGGAGGCTTGTAGACTACTTACAATGAATAGGTTCTGGTTCTCGATCTTTATACTGCTAAACTTCCACTACATCATTTGAGGCAATTTAAAGCAGTTCTGTGCTAACAAGTGACTCTGCAGTATACAGGCCAATCCACCCCCCCTTTTGCCTGTTCACTTGTCGTCATCTGTATATATAGGTTGTAACCTGGGATCATTATTTCGTTGTTCCAATGATCCGTTTTGTGGGTCTCTGTGAAAACTGCAAGCATTGCATTTGCCTCTGCAAGCAGTTCACGGATGAAAGGTATTTTGTGTTCATTTGCTGGGCTTTAGGCCCTGCCATATTTGCAAAGAATGTCATTGGACATTATCTTTTGTATTGGGGGGGGGCGGACTTTTTTCGGCACTAGTTCTGTATTCTGTTGGTTTGAAGTGGAGGAACGACTGTGGTTCAACTCCAGTAATGACTGGATTCGGCCATACTATTTCTTTCATTTCCTGCCAGTTTTTTTATCCTTCTGGCACTAAAAAACCTCTCCCTCTTGAGTGACTGTGGCTACCAGGTATATCAACATGGGCCTGGATGGTTTTGTCTCTTTTTTCCATTTCAGTTGGTGTTGTGCTGGCTATTTAAGTTATAGCACAGTTTTACTGTACTGAAGAGGGACACATTTCAGGGTTGTGGAAAAGCTTACAGGAAGGGAATTGCATTTTCCTGTTGTCATATGGCTACGACATTTTCTAGGGTGGTCAAAGTTGCACGTCCCATGTTTTTGCAGATTTCCATACCTGCAGATTCAGAAATGCTCATATATTTTAGGATGAACACAAAATTGATGAAGGGACAGGGCTCCATGTAGTTTTCGAAAAGTCTTTAAAACCAGTGCCTTCAATTCTGAGGAGCGTTTGATAGTGGGGTCACAGGTCTAGCTACTCTGTTTTCAGTAAATCTCCATGTAGTGATGTAGTCTAGGCAGCAGGATCACCACCAGGGAGCCCAGGATTCTATGTCAATTAATTTGTTGTGACTGAAACAAAGGCCTTATCTCTAGGCGTTATTGTACTAGATCTTCATATACTTCTGCAACAACAAATATAATGACTAGTACTTCTAATATCACTGACTGCAGGAAGATCATGTCTTGCATATGTCAAGAGAAAATTTATAATTACAGGCCACGATTTGAACTACCATGTAATCTTCATCACTAACATGTGCTGATTAAGTGAGGAGGAAGACACACCACGTGTTTGCACCATGACACACACCAAGCTGTTGTTTGTTGATAAGGGCCCAGGAGGTGTTGCAGTTATTATCCTGCTGCTGTCCCCACAGGACAGTATCTCTACAGTAGCCGCTCTATTTCTTGGAAGTATGCTGCCACCACCTGATCTTTTCTTAGTGGAAGAGGTAAAACGTAAATATAGGATTGGGTTAGTTTTTATATTTATTATGCACCACGTACCATCGCGGGCGGGTAGTCAAAATAATTAGTGCAAGGTACATATGAGACAGGGACTGGACCCCCAAAGTTATTATAGCCTGAAACTAGTTTCAAAGGTAAGGAACTCCAGGTAGATCTGGTCACAATCATGGCAAGTTACAAAGGTAATGAATGAAATCGCCTCCACTCCTTTATATTGTTACAAACATGAACAAGATTACAAATGTAATGACCACTGACACGTCCACACCTGGTCACAATTGTAAAGAGTTATAAATACAAATATTAAGTGGAGTCATAACCCAACGCAGTGCGTGCACACACATACACAACACGTGACGCATGCACAGAAACATGCACACGAGCGTACAAATATATTGCATACAGCAGAGCACGCAAACACACACACGTGGTAATTTTTTATTTAAAGCTAGCAAGACTTGGAATTTCTCCAGATTGGGTCTGTATATACAATATGGATAAAATACTTTGCCATTTCTTGAACATTTTTCTGAGTGAGTTGTCTCTAATTCATAATTTTATCGCACTCCGAGTACATATGATGCAAGGTTGATGCACTCCAGTACATAAATGAAGCGGGGTGTGTGACAATAGTCCATCTGGTAAGTTACATTTCGTTTGGTTTACATTGGTGGTGGTGATTTAACCTTCCATAGATACTTGTAACCATGCCGGAGCCGGGGCGAGTAGTGACATCCAAGAATCTGCTTATCTTGTTGGAGGCACCATAAACTGTGGCTCCTCCTGCATGATGGAATGATGATAGATGGACTGAACTGTGTCACAAATTTCACTAGTCTTAAGTCAATAATGTTCAGTTGAAGTTCTTTTACATATTATTGTTCTCAAACTGCTAACTGACAACCCAAGATTAATGAAGTTTACTGGAGGAGGAAATTTCCGGGGGTTCAACGCCACGCAGCCAGTTCTGTGACCAGGCTCCTGGTGAATCATAGCCTGATCAACCAGGTGTTACTGCTGGCTGCACGCAATCCAATGTATGGAGCACAGCCATACTGGTCAGGTATCGTTTAGGTGCTTGTCCAGTGCCAGCTTGAGGCACTGCCAATGGTCTATTGGTGATCCCCCTTATGTATGCTGGGAGGCAGTTGCAACTGTCGGTCTTGGGCCCTCACACGTATTGTATTGTCTCTTACGGGCTAGTGACACTCCTGCTTTTCATTGGGGGGAGGTTGGCATTGTTTGCCAAGTCTTTTGCTTTCGTTGATGTGTGATTTTTCTTGTGCAAGTTCGGTAATAGTCCCACTGGATTTTCAAGGTGTATTATAATCATGTATCATATCCGCTGCATTCCAGAGTGTACTCCCTCTTTGTAAAAGCATACAGACTTAGCAATTTATCAGTTCTTTCATGGATCTGAAGAACAATGTGAGATGGAATCCACAGCATGTACACTCTGGACTCCACTGTCCACAATCTTACCATACAACTGTGTCTGGCTTCTGACACAAGCATGCCACGATTTAGACTTAATGAGTTTAGAGCATTTTGGTGTCAGGACAATCAGTTACAATTCAAGAAATTGTCAACCTTATTACATGGACGGCATTTGGCACAAGGAGTATGGCAAATAGTTGGTTTGAAGTGTAGAGGCCCAGTTATGGATACATGCTCTATTTATTTATGAGAACCATCACTCTGTATGGTGAACAGCAGCACTGCCAGCTGAACAGGGTTTGACAACTCAGCACTACCACTGCTCCAGTGTATGAAAAACAGCTGCACTTACCAGCTGCAGCTGTTGTATGACAACAGCTGCAATACCAGCTGCTGCACCCCGTGTACTACAGCAGCACTACCAGCTGCACCAGTTGTACGACAATAGCAGCAACTACCAGATGCCAGAGGTGTATGACAACAGCAGCACTACTACCTGCTGCACCAGTGCATGTATGACATACAGCAGCACTACCAGCTGCACCAGTGTATGACATCAGCAGCATACCAGATGCACACTTTCAAAGGGGTCCTTGGCTTAGTGAAGCGGCTCTCTTGGCCTGAGGAATTAGAACCTGTCGGTCTCCTTCCTCTGACCGAACTCATTTACCCCCCAATACCCCTTACCTATCCCATCCTCCATTTTCCTTTCCTTCCTCTCTCCCCACCCCACCCTTTGCCTTTCCTCTTTTTTGCCTTTGGGGTTTTTCCCACAGCACTGCTAGTTCTAGGTAGGGGAAAAAGGGTACTGGACTACATTCCATTCCGTTGCGGTTCTTGGTGGTGGCGTAGTTAGTTTTGCCGTGGATTCTGGATCACCATGGGGGATGTCCCAATCACTCTCCGGTATCCCGGACGAGTGTCTTTCGGGTGCTGGGTGTATCTTGGAAGCCACCTTTCGGATTTCGGGGGAGGTGACCGATGGAGGTATGCTTTGGGGCGGATATCGGCCCGCCCTCTCTTTTAGTCCACCGAGGTTAGCTCGACGATGGTCGAGGTTGCTGGAGTTTACCTGGAGTTTACCTGGAGAGAGTTCCGGGAGGTCAACGCCCCCGCGGCCCGGTCTGTGACCAGGCCTCTGGTGTGGATGCAGAGCATGATCAACCAGGCTGTTGCTGATGGTGACGCAAACCAACGTACGAGCCCAGCCCGGCTGATCCGGAACTGACTTTAGGTGCTGGTCCAGTGCCAGCTTGAAGGATGCAAGGGAGTTGTTGTATCCCCCTTTTGTGTGATTGGAAGCAGTTGAACAGTCTCGGGACCCTGAACTTATTGTTATGGTCTCTTAACGTGCTAGTGACTCACCCCTGCTTTTCCTTGGGGGGACTGGTGCATCGTCTGCCAGTCCTTGTTGCTTTCGTAGATGAGTGTTTTCGTGTGCAAGTTCGGGGTACTAGTCCCTCTAGGATTTTCCAGGTGTATATAATCCATGTATCTCTCCCTCCTGCGTTCCAGGGAAGCAGGTTTGGAACCTCAAGCGCTTCCCATAATTGAGGTGTTTTTTATATGTTATGCATTGCCGTTTGAAGTCTCTGTACAATTTTCTAGGTAGGCTATTTCACTGCCTTGAAGGTGCTGTTAGTGTGCAGCAATATTCCAGCCTAGATGGAACAAATGAACCTGAAGAGTGTCATCATGGGTTTGGCCTCCCTTGTTTTGAAGTTCTCATTATACATCTGTCATTTTTCTAGCAGATGCGATTGATAAAAAAGTTATGGTCGTGAAGGTGAGATCCTCCGACTGATCACTCCCGGTCTGTGACGTTGGTGTTTCGCTTATTTTTTGGCCCAGATTTTGTTTTGTACTCTGATGAAGATTTAAATTTCCTCATGTTTACCATATATGAGTAATTGAAATTCTCATCGTTGAACCTTCATATTGTTTTCTGAAGCCCACTGAAAGATTTGGTTGATGGTCAGGCCTGGAGCTTTGCAGTCGTCTGCAAATGGAAGACATTGTCATGCAGATTCGGTGTCATCTGAAAAGGAAGACACGGTGCGTGGCTGACATCCTTGTCTATGTCGGATATGAGGATGAGGATCAAGGATGGAGCGAGTACTGTGCCTTGTGGAAAACAGAGCTTTTCACGTAGCTGCTCTCGGACTTTACTCTGGTCTAGCGTAGAAGAATCGACTGCTCTCTGTGTTCTGTTTTAGTGAGGAAATTATAGATCCATCGACCGACTTTTCATGTTATTCCGTTTAGCACGCATTTGTTGCGCTTTTACGCCATGGTCACACTTGTCGAAGGCTTTTGCAATAGTCTGTTATAGTACTTCGCATTCTTTTTGTCTTATAGTGCATTTTGGACCTGGTCTTGTGATCCAATAGTTGAGACAGACAGGGAGGCGACCTGGTCTATAAACACATGTTCTGCCCTGGGTTGCTAGTAAATGTCTGGGTTTCTAGTTGGGTGGTGATCTTGATTCTTAGGACCCCTTTCAAAAGATTTTTATGATATGGGATGTTAGTGCTATTGGTCTGTAGTTCTTTGCTGTTGCTTTACTGCCCCCCTTTGTGGAAAGCAGTGGTGGCTATGTTTGTTGTTTTTTAGTAACTGTGGGACGACCCCACCCGTGTCCATGCTCCTCTTCATAGGATGGAAAAAGGCTGTGATGTTAGGCGGGTTCTTGCAGTTCTTGATGGACACAGAGTTCCATGAGTTGGCCCTGGGGCCCCCCCGGCGAGTGCATGGGCATATCATTTTATCGATTGTTCGAAGTCATTTGCGTCAGGATTCAACTCGGATAGGCTTGTGTTAATCAAATTTTGTGGCTACTATCATAAAAAAATTCATTTTGATCTTCGAACTCTCATGTCTGGTAGCGGCTTGCTAAAAACTGAGTCATATTGGGGACTTGAGTAGCTCAATCATTTCCTTGCTTATCCAGGATGATGGTTTACTGGCATGATGGGTAAGGTATGGCGGGTTCCATGCTGCATCTACGCTACTTGTGGTGCTGAGGTCTCCTATTGGGAAACGGAGGGAGATTTCTGGACCCCCTTTCTTTATATTCACTAGGGTACTTCCCTCCCAGGTCCCCTCTTTTTTTTATTCTTTTTTATTTTTTATTTTCTCTTTTCTTCTTTTTTTCTTAAAACAAAAAGAAAGAAGTAACCTAACCATTGAGAACCCAATCGATGAACCTGTATACCCCCGGGCCCTTCTTGAATTACTGCATCAGTTCTGACCCGCCTATCTTTGAACCACTCTTCGGGCACTCCTCATGCCTCTGTACCTCTGCCGGTGCTAGTTTCCTCACACGCTTCAGACTGAGGTCTCGACTGACTCCTTTGATTTATCTGACCTCCACTCTACTTTGACTATGCTTCCGGCCTGGTTTTTTTTTTCCCCCCGCTTTTTTTTAAAGGTGCGGCAATTTTCGAATCGTGGCCCATTCCACGTCGGGACTCAATTGGTCCCACGCCCTAAACGACAACGGACAATTACCTGCTGAAGATAATTCTCCACCATTCTTCATTTTCTCAGAAAAGTCGACACATCCTGCACCCCTTTCCACGCTCTGTTTTCAGACTGCACAATGGACTAAATTCTTCACTTTTGAACGACTCCTCTACCGCATATCTTTCGACCAGCGTATTGGAAAGCAGTCTACGCCTGTTCGGTAAAGATATTTCTTTTCATGCTCTTAAGAGCGGTTTCGTCGCTTCCTCATGGTACCAGAATGTACCCAAGCTCATGATCTTTCTATTCTTTCCCATATAGATTAGTGTTCTGTCACTATTGAAAATCATCATTTCCTCAATTCTTGGTAGTGGTCGTCCATTCTGCCCCATACATAGTTCAACCAAATTTCCAGGGCACAGTGGCACTAGACATTGTTGAAACCTGCTGGAAACTCCAAGATCTCCCAATCCTCATAGGTATCATTATGTTCTTCCTGCCCCATGGGCAGAGACGATACCCTAGCAATGTGGATTGTTTAACTTTTGAACGCCGTGAATCCATCCTCAGTTTATGTAGAAGGACTTTCAGTTGCATGTTCGAAAAGGTGTCCTACACTGCACAGGTAGAAATTGTGGCAATTTGGCCATCAAGCGAAATTATTGCACAGATCCTTAGCGAATGGCCCAGTCTGTGTTGCAATCAATGACTATTCTAATACGTCTTGCAATCGGACCTCCCTCTTGCCTTAATTGTCATGAGGCTCACCCTTCGTACTCTCGCCGTTGCCAAGCTCTACTTAAATTTGAGCGAGTAATCCAGTTACCTCAAAGAGGCAAGAAGGTCTCCCTTATGCCATGCAGATGCTCATCTCCACCACCCAGGGAGACTACCTCGGTTTTCTTATTACCTGTTCAAAAACGGCCCCCTACTTCTGAAGTCCCTCGTATGCAACCTCCTCTGTGGTTACCTCTCCCATAGTCACTCATATATCTAATTCTTTTGCTGTCCTAGGATCAGACATCTCTACTTCAATGCCTCAGTCTGTTCTCGCTTCTTTGTGTTCTCCCTCACAAGCCTCAGTATCGACGGGACCTTGTACGAAACCTCCTCCAAATCATCCCTGTACTTCTCAGAAGTCAAAAAAAGGTCCTTTAACCCCTCCTTTCTTTCTTCCGTTAAAACTTACAGATATCTTGGTGTAGATGTACCCTTTAACAAATCCACTATACCACAACTAAACAAGAAATGTAAAGCTAGGCTAAATGCTCTCAAAGCTGTTGCTGGCTACAATCCCAACTATGGTGCTAATGTGAGAATGTGAGAATGATAGTACTTAGCTTGTTAGGGTCCTTAATGTGAGTATGCTGAATCCATGTTGATATTAGCTAGACAAAGTTCCCTCCGACCCTTGGAGTTAATGCAAAATGAAGCTCTCAGGACTATTCTTGGCTTGTCCCAGATTCTACAAAAGTTCTTAAACCTGAGGAAGGGCTTGGTACTTATCGAGTATCAGTGATACGGATTGGTGCGAAATTAACACTTTACTCAGGTATTAGAATGTTGAGATAACGAACCAGACTCTGTCACAGTGCTTGAATCTTAACAAGTCTAGAGGTAAATACACACTGAATCTAATTAGATTGTGAAAACGTCGCAATTGCATTAAGTTTTATAACCTGCATGAACTGTATCACTGTAGGCAACAAGAGCATTTCAACCTCCATGGAAGATGTGTTCATTTAATATCACATACTACAAAGTCCCTCCAAGAAAGCTCATTGCTAGTAATCCCTTCCTTAAATCTCTTGTTAGAGCAAAACTGTCAAGAAGGAAATTTTTCGCCTAGTGCGTGTAATACGTTTCACAAGTTATATTCCACTGATGGATCTAAACAGGAGCTCTTTGGCAGGGCTGCATTTCTCTCTTGTTGCACCTCCCTAGTTAAGAACGATAAAAATTTTGTTTGAGTACGGCATAGAATTAAACAACTGGGCGTCTACACTGCAAAATGAATTGTTTGCAATCCTAATGGCGCTAAAAGCTAACCTATGACACTGAGCTTGACTCTATCATCATTACTGATTATATTCTCAATTGAAGGCTCTTGCGCTCATTTACTGAGTCCAACAACATGCTATAGGGGGAAGCCAGGTATAGATACCTCAAAAAACTTAGGGACAGGGAAATAATGTACAATTGCTATGGATACCAATTCACACAATTGGTTTACTCCTTCATGATAAAGTTGATAGTTAGCCAAAAGAGTATCCAGAAGGAGAACGTGAATATAACTATAGTATAACTTTGGGTATAATAATGGTTCTATGAACATTCATCTATAAAATAGGGAATAATATTAGGGAGAGAAGTAAATAATGAAAATGATTGTTATAGGAATGCAGTTAGGAAGCTGAGTTGATCTATAACCCACTATGGATAAATTGAACGTAGATAAGTATGTTTATGAAGCAAATTGCGATGTGAACAGATACTGATGTTGTAGTGCCAGGCTTAGGGCTTGGTTTCAAGTATTCTGGCAGTTTGGGAGACACACAGATGATGATCAAAAAAACTAAATGTAAATTATGTGAACAGGCATTTGGTCACTCTCTTGAACATTATGTGCTTAATTGTCCACTTATTGAGGGAATACAGAGACAGACAGTATAATAACCTATGTGAAATTTGCCAAAGTTGTTGTGTCGAATGGATATATAATACGACAAGATGAGATTAAGACACATGTGCAAACATCTGGGTATCTTTATTGTAGACGTTTCGCCATCCAGTGGCTTTATCAATACAAATTTGGACATACTTGGAAGACGTAGAAAACTAATGCCCCCCCCCCCCTTTACAGAAGATGAGGTATCAGTCCCTAAACCTAGGAGTAGGTGCGAAGAGACCTAGTCGTGGAGATTCTGAAGCTGAGAAAGGATCCTGGCGCTTATATGCAGAGAGGGCATATTCAACGGAGGCGGGATTCCCCCAGTGGAAGTAGGGTCCTTCCCAAAGAGGATGGGTAGGTGTAGTAGGTAATTGTCGTAGTCGTGAAGGTTGTGTACATGTCCTCAGAATTAAGATTCCATGATGTTGCAGTGTCGGAAAAGTTGTGTACGAATGGGTATATATTACCGACAAGATGAGATTAAGACACATGTGCAACATCTGGGGCATCTTTATTGTAGACGTTTCGCCATCCAGTGGGCTCTTTATCAAACGAAATTCTAGGACTAACTTGAAGGGACAGTAGAACTATGTACAGAAGATAAGGTATTCCGTCCCTCAACTAGGAGTAGGTGCGAAGAAGCACCTTAGTCGTGGAGATTCTGAAGCAGAAGAAAGCGATCATGGCGCTTATATAAGCAGACGAGGGCATATTCACTGGTAGGCCGGGATTACCAATGGATGTAGGTCCTCCCAAAGAGATGGGTTAGGTGTAGTAGTAATTGTCGTAGTCGTTGAAGGTGTGATACAATGTCCACTCAGAATTAAGATTCCATGATGTTGCAGTGTCTGACAAGTGTGTACGAATGGTATATATTTCTGAGGACTTGTACACAACCTTCACGTCTAAGACAATTACTACTACAAACTAACCCATCTCTTTGCGGTAGGACTACTTCCACTGGGGAATCCCGCCTACAGTGATATGCTCATCTCCCATAAGGCCAGGATCCTTTCTTCTGCCCTCGAATTCCAAGGACTATGGTGCTTTCGCACATACTCCTAGGTTGAGGGACTGATTACCTCATCTTCTGTTCATAGTTTACTGTCTTCAAGTTATGTCCTAGATTTTGGTATTGATAAAGCCGCTGGGATGGCGGAACGTCTCAATAAAGTATAACCAGATGTTGCACATGTGTCTTAAATTTCATCTTGCGGTATTATTATACCATATCGTACACAAACTTGTCAGACACTGCATCATCATGGAATCTTAATTCTGAGGGACCTGTACCACAACCTTCACGTCTACGACAATTTATACTAAAACTAACCCATCTCTTTGGGATGGACTATTCACTGGGGAATCCCGTACCCAGTGAATATTGCCCTCGTATGCTATATAAGCGCCAGGATCCTTTTCTTCTGCTTCAGAATCTCCACGAATATGGTAATCTTCGCACCTAACTCCTAGGTTGAGGGACTGATTAAATAATCTTCTGTAATAGTTCTACTGTCTTCAAGTTATGTTCTAGATTTGTACAGATTTTGATAAAAGCACTGGATGGCGAAACGTCTACAATAAAGATACACAGATGTTGAACACATGTGTCTTTAATCTCATATGTCAAGATATATTATTAATGAAAATGAATGATACCAGATATTCTAAGCAAATTTCCTAAATTTGCTTGTAAACGATAAGTGAATATAGATTTATTTTATTTTTTTTATTATCACACTGGCCCGATTCCCACCAAGCTGGGGGGCCCGAAAAGAAATAACGTTCACCATCAATTCACTCCATCACTGTCTTGCCAGCACCGGGTGCAGTTACAACTACAGTTTTTAAACTGCAACCATTAACACCCATCTTCAGAGTTGCAGGCACTGTACTTCCTCTCCAGGTTTCAAGTCCGGGCCTGCCGGTTTCCCTGAATCCCTTCATAACTGTAACTTTGCTCACACTCCAACAGCACGTAAGTATTAAAAACCATTTGTCTCAATTCACTCCTATTCAAACACGCTCATGCATGCCTGCTGGGAAAAGTCCAAGCCCCTCGCACACCTAAAACCTCCTTTACCCCCTCCCTCCAACCTTTCCTAGGCGACCCCTACCCCGCCTTCCTTCCACTACAGACTGATACACTCTGAAGTCATTCTGTTTCGCTCCCATTCTCTTCTACATGTCCGAACCACCTCAACAACCCTTCCTCAGCCCTCTGGACAACAGTTTTGGTAACCCCGCACCTCCTCCTAATTTCCCAAAAACTACGATTCTCTGCATTATATTCACACCACCCCATTGCCCTCAGACATGACATCTCCACTGCCTCCAGCCTTTCCTCGCTGCAACATTCATCACCCACGCTTCACACCCATATAAGAGCGTTGGTAAAACTATTACTCTCATACATTCCCCTTTTGCCTCCAAGGACAAATTTTCTTTGTCTCCACAGACTCCTAAGTGCACCACTACTCTTTTTCCCTCATCAATTCTATGATTCACTCATCTTTCATAGACCCATCCGCTGACACGTCCATCCCAAATATCTGAATCCCTTCACCTCCCCCATACTCTCTCCCTCCAATCTAAATATTCAATCTTTCATCACCTAATCTTTTTTTTAAATCCTCATAACCTTACTTTTTCCCTGTATTCACCTTTAATTTTCTTCTTTTGACACCCTACCAAATTCATCCCCCCAATCTCTGCAACTTCTCTTCAGAATCTCCCAAGAGCACAGTGTCATCAGCAAAAGCAGCTGTGACAACTCCCACTTTTGTGAGTGATTCTTTATCTTTTAACTCCACGCCTTTCCCAAGACCTCGCATTTACTTCTCTTACACCCCATCTATAAATATATTAAACAACCACGGTGACATCACACATCCTTGTCTAAGGCCTATTTTTACGGGGAAAAAAAATTTTCCCTTTTTCCCTACATACTCTAACTTGAGCCTCACTATCCTCGTAAAAACTCTTCACTGCTTTCAGAAAACCTACCTCCTACCCCATACACTTGCAACATCTGCCACATTGCCCCCCTATCCACCTGTCATACGCCTTTTCAAATCCATAAATGCCACAAAGACCTCTTTAGCCTTATCTAAATACTGTTCACTTATATGTTTTCACTGAACTATAGATATGTAGATATAAATCCATATGTATTCCTGTTAACCCTTTGGGGCCTAGTTCCTAGGCCTTTTGTGTATCCACATGCTCTTTGCGCTACCGTCCCCAGGATGGATATGGGGTGCACAATAAACTAGCCACTTCGGTGGCAAAATCTAATCTTCTTTCTTCCACCTCCCCCATTTTACCTTCCTGTCTCTGTACCCCTTTCTTCCCCTCTCACTGGCTCTGTTACAAAGTGTGAGGTTCATCCTCCCCCTCGTACTATACCTACCTCCCCTGTTCCCTCCCAAGTTTCTTCCTCTTCTGCCACCTCCCAAGTTTCTGCCTCTTCTTCCATTTCCCTCCACCCTTTCGCCCCCCCCCTACCTTGGTACAGTCCATTGCAGTTCCAATCTTATCATCCTCCCCTACCATCTCCAATATTGTCTCCCTACGACCCTCTCTGAATTCCGAAACACTTGAAGCAATCTCTGAATATATTGCAGAGACCAAACCATCAATGGACACTGATCCACCCTCTGTTCCTTCTCTCTCCTCTCCTCCATCTGCACAAAATCCTTTCTTCACAGCGCACCGTTCCTTCGCTGCTTGACGTTTTTCTGCTGCCTCCACATGTGGACTTTTTTTAAAACCCCCCCAGTACGTAGGAACCCTTACCCGCGGATTTCAATATCTTTATCATTGCCCAAACATGGCCTTTTACAGTGGAATTACGCGGCCTCAGGGGTAATCGGGGTGAGTTTCAGATGTTACTCTCCCAGTTTTCCCCCGTTGGTTTTTTGCTTACAGGAACCAAAATTACACTCTGTGTTATCTCTCCCATCTAGGCTATAATTTATTGTATTCTTTAGATCCTTTTCTTGATGGGGACCTTTAATAAAAGTGCCCTTCTTCTTGCATGATATTCCGTACCCTAGTATTTGTTCGTACTTCGCTGCTTACACGCAGCCCTTAAAAAAAACTTGCTAGGTGGTACTGCTCTGTTCTTTATATTTTCCCCCTCTTTTCCCCTT
>NC_069429.1:27193620-27215151 GCF_026875155.1 Cherax quadricarinatus
CCCCCGAGCTCGGAGAGGGCCTGCAACCCTAAAAGGGTTTAAGAAGAGACTTGAATTTAAAAACAGACTGTGTTTCTTTTATATTATATATTCACAGGTAATGAATTCCAGATTTTTGAGCCTTTTATGTGCATTGAGTTTTTGCATAGTGTGAGATGGACACGAGGAACATCAAAGAGTGATCTGTTCCTTGTGTTATGGTGATGTGTTTCTGTTGAGGTTGGTAAGGAGACGTTTGAGGGGAGGGTTTATATCGAGTTAAGTCTTCTTTGTAGTAGGTACAATAATAAGTATGGATGTTTTGTATGGTGAGTAGGTTTAGAGTTTTGAATATTTGTGGAGTGTGCTGCCTGTAATGGGAATTTGTTATCATTCTGACTGCAGCCTTTTGTTAGGTAATTAATGGTCCGAGATGGTTTATTGTTGTTGAGCGCCATGCACAAATTCCATAGGTGAGATAGGGGTAAATAAGTGAGTGATATAGGGCCAGGAGGGCTGACTGTGGAACATAATACCGTATCTCGATAGTATGCTACGGTCTTGGAAATTTGTTGTATATGTGTTTGAAATTTGAGTCTATTATCAAGGTGGATTCCCTAAGAATTTTCCCTGTTAGCTTTGTGATAGGTGATCCGTTTATCATTATGTTAAGAGGGACATCTGTAGCTCTGTTACCAAACTGAATGAAGTAGGTTTTGTCAATGTTGAGAGTAAGTTTGTTAGTCCTCATCCAGGTAGATATTTTCTGTAATTCGGTATTCACAGTATTGGCTAGCATGGTTGGGCTCGGGTGAGAGAAGACTTGTGTTGTGCCATCTGCAAATAGTGTGCGTTTGAGTAGTTGCGATGCATTTGGTAGGTCATTTATGTAAACAAGAAAAAGAAGAGGGCCAAGGGCACTTCCCTGTGGGACACCAACTGTAATTGGCTGTGCAGAACAGTTGGCTCCATTTGTGTACACATATTGACTTCTGTTGCTGAGGTATGACTTTAGGTAGTTGAGGGAGTGCCCTCTTATACCAAGTGCGACAATTTTATGCAGAGCAAGTCATGGTCAACTGTAACAAAGCTTTACGTATATCAATGAAAATCCCAAGTGGGACTTCTTTTTTTCTAGTGCAGTGTATATTTGTTCTAGCATGTGTATAATAGCATCATTCGTATTTTTGTTAGGCCTGAACCCAAACTGACAGGGGTTGAGTATGTTGTGGGAGATGAAGTGGAATAAATTTGCTTATGAATTAATTTTTTGAAGATTTTAGAGAGAGGGTGTAAGTTGGATATTGGCCTATAGTTATTCAAGTCTGTTTTTGACCCTCGCTATTTTGAGAACTGTAGGGAAGGTAGAGGATTCGATGGATTTGTTTAAAGAGTATTGCAGTGATTGGTGACAGCACTTGCGATGCTTTTTTGTATATAAAGGGTGGTAAGGTATTTAACCCGTAAACGGTCCAAGCAGATCTACGTTCATATGTGTAGTGCTACAAAAGTAGATCTAAGTTTTTTTACATATTTTCAGATATAACAAAAAAAAAGTAGATCAAAGTTTTTTTACACATTTTCAAATGTAGAAAAACAAAAAAGATCTACTTTTTTTGCATACAGTGGACCCTCGCCTAACGTTGGCATCACATAACGTTAAATCCGCCTAGCGATACATTTTAACTCAAAAATTTTGCCTCGCCTAGTGCTAAAAAACTCGCTCAACACGATTCGTCTGAGACGTGTCCATGTGCGGCTTGAGCCAGCCTACTTGTTCCGCTGGTGGCATTGTTTACAAGCCAGGGTGGCCGGGTTGCATGCATACATTCGATACATTTTGTATTATTCCATTGTTTATAGTGCTTGTAACTGCTAAATAAGCCACCATTGGCCCAAAGAAAGCTTCTAGTGCCAACCCTGTGGTAAAAAGGGTGATAAATACTATCATACCACAGTCAGGTGCTGCTGCACCATGGTCAGCTGTTGCTGGACCAGTCAGCTGTTGCGGTCAGTCAGCTGCTGCTGCACCACAGTCAGCTGCTGCTGGACCAGTCAACTGCTGCTGGACCAGTCAGCTGTTGCTGGATCAGTCAGCTGCTGCTGCACCATGGTCAGCTGTTGCTGGACCAGTCATCTGTTGCTGGATCAGTCAGCTGCTGCTGGACCAGTCAGCTGTTGCTGGATCAGTCAGCTGCTGCTGCACCATGGTCAGCTGTTGCTGGACCAGTCATCTGTTCCTGGATCAGTCAGCTGCTGCTGCACCATGGTCAGCTGTTGCTGGACCAGTCAGCTGTTGCTGGATCAGTCAGCTGCTGCTGCACCATGGTCAGCTGCTGCTGGATCAGTCAGCTGCTGCTGCACCATGGTCAGCTGTTGCTGGACCAGTCAGCTGTTGGTGGACCAGTCAGCTGTTGCTGGACCAGTCAACTGTTGCTGGATCAGTCAGGTGCTGCTGCACCACGGTCAGCTGTTGCTGGACCAGTCAGCTGTTGCTGGATCAGTCAGCTGTTGCTGAATCAGTCAGCTGCTGCTGCACCACGGTCAGCTGTTGCTGGACCAGTCAGCTGTTGCTGGACCAGTCAGCTGCTGCTGGATCAGTCAGCTGCTGCTGGACCAGTCAACTGTTGCTGGACCAGTCAGCTGTTGCTGGATCAGTCAGCTGCTGCTGCACCACAGTCAGCTGCTGCTGCACCACAGTCAGCTGTTGCTCCACCACAGTCAGCTGTTGCTGCACCACCATCAGCTGTACTACTCAAAGATGTGGAGAGAGTGTTGTTGGTGTGGCTTAACGTGAAACAATACCGAGAAAACGATTAACTCCAGAGGGCTAGCCACCCAGGATAAACCCAAGAAAATCAGTGCATCACGAGGACTGTCTAACTTATTTCTATTGGGGTCTTTAATCTTGTCCCCCAGGATGCGACCCACAAGGTCAACTAACACCCAGGTGAACAGGAAAAAATGCCTGGAACTAGTGCTCATATTGGTGAATTTAAGGCCAGCAAAGGTTGGTTTGAGAGATTTAAGAATTGTAGTGGCATATACAGTGCAATAAGGCATGGCAAAGCTGAAAAATTCATCCCCCAACAAGTGTTCAATTGTGATGAAACAGGCTGTTCTGGAAGAAAATGCCAAACAGGACCTACATTACTCAGGAGGAAAAGGCACTCCAGGACACAAGCCTATGAAAGACAGGCTAACTCTCATGTTTTGTTGTAATGCTAGTGGGGATTGCAAAGTGATGTCTTTACTGGTGTATCACTGAAAATCCCAGTGTTCAAGAAAAACAGTGTCTCATCACTCATCAATACTCTCAATAAAGGTAAGTGCCATTTCAGCATTTATTTATGTAGTTATTGTGCATGTCTTATTGTTTTCTTTGTAGGGAAATGTATATTTCATGAAAAAAAAAATTTCATACTTTTGTCTGTCTGGAACGGATTAATTGGATTTCCATTTTTCTTATGGGGAAATTAACTCGGCTAACGATGAGCTCTCAGGAACGGATTAATATCGTTAGGCGAGGGTCCACTGTACAGTGGACCCCGGTTAACAATATTTTTTCATTCCAGAAGTATGTTCAGGTGCCAGTACTGACTGAATTTGTTCCCATAAGGAATATTGTGAAGTAGATTAGTCCATTTTCAGACCCCCACACATACACATACAAACGCACTTACATAAACACACTTACATAATTGGTCGCATTGGGAGGTGATCGTTAAGCGGGGTCCACTGTACTTTCAAATGTTGAAAAAACGTATATATATGTTTGGACTGTTTACGGGTTAAATCTGTCTTGTTTTTTAGTGTGTTGATAATAACACAAAGCACAAATATGAAAAACAGTATAGAATGGGTCAAATATCTAGAGAACAGTCTAAACATTACTCGTCAGCTATTACCAGCCTGAAAAGAAGATCTAAAAAATTTATTGTGAAAACGGATTACATAACATCAAAGGTGATGTGAAAAAAATCTGGATAACTCTTTCTGAAATTCTTGGTAGTAAAAACTATCGAAAAACAAAACAATCAAACTAACAATATCGGATGAACCCCTACTCACACCAACTGAAACAGCAAACAGACTCAATGCTTTCTCTCCACCATAGGAAAAAAACTATCGAACAAAATACCAAACACAAACACCTGTCCATCAGACTATCTCATAGGTACCTACCCAAATACGCTATTCCTAGCTCCAACCAACCTAATAAAAGTTACGCTCATCATAAACACCCTTAAAAATAAGGCAGGAGACATAAACAACTTGCCTGCTTTTATATACAAACAAGCTTCTCATGTATTGTCACCAATTATTGCAAAACTCTTTAACCCTTTGAGGGTCGACAGGCCCTCTCCGAAACTCGTTCTCAGGGTCGGCCAAATTTAAAAAAAAAAATTATTTTCTCTTATGAAAAGATAGAGAATCTTTTCCGATCATAAAGACACCAAAAGTTTGAAATTTGATAGAAAACTTACGGAATTATGCTCTCGCAAAGTTAGCGGTCTCGGCGATGTTATTGCATCGGCGATTTTGCCCACTTTGAGCCCCATTTTCGGCCATTTCACTGTACTAGTCGACAAAAACATGAATATTTCGCTAGAACTCCATTTTTTTCTATCGAATGGGTGCAAGAAACCACCCATTTATGAATTCAACTATCCAGTACAGTGGTCAGAATTTGCAATTTTGCCTTTTCCCCAAAATTTAAAAAGATCCCCAATTTTCCCCGAAAAGGGTCCAAATAAACAAGAAAGATATTCCTGGCATAAAATGACTTTTTCCTCTAGCATTAGTCACGTCTCAAGGCCCTTTATATTCTTTTGCTTTCCATTTTGAATTTTTTTTCTCACAAAAAATATAAGTTTTTACTGTTAGTAGATACTGCTTTTTGTAAAAAGGGTTTTTAAAATTTATTGGTGCACTTTGAAAGAATATTAGACTCACCATTGACGTGTATGCTGTTTGGGCACGATTTGTTTACTTTTGAATTTTGGGTAAAAATCGAACATTTTGTACTTTGAGCTCAATTTTCAAGGCACCTTTCATTAAAACCATCAAAATCACTCAATTTCTGTAATATGTTTCCTTCTAAAAAAGGACCAAAAAAAACTAGAATACAACAATAAAACCTTTCGAAAATAACTGCAAAGTCGCGATTATTCCCAAAAAAAAGGGTCAAAGTTTTTTTTTTTCATTAGCACTGTGTGTGCGGTTTTTTTTTTGACTGGCACACTGCCCACATGACCCATTTTTTATATAAAGGCCTACCCTTTCCCCCACTAGTTTTTGAGGCCGCTAGAATTTGGGTGTACTAGTACGTCAAAAACCCTACCGTAAGACGTATAGTAGCCAAAACCCTCAAAGGGTTAAAAAATTTAAAAAATTTAAATTTCATAGATGGTTTATTCTCCCTTGTCTCACACACATTTTAAACCTTGTCAGTTTGGATTCAGGAATAAAAAGCCAAATGTGCTATCATACACTCTAGAACAAACAAAACCCGCACTTAAAAAAAAAAAAGTCCCGCGGGGCATTTTCATTGATTTCGAAAGCTTTGAACTTTGCCCATGAACTGCTGTCAAAAAACTAATGTCTATGGTTCAAGGGGCCCTCCCTCAATTTAAATATACCTTATTAACAGAACTCAATATGTGTATGCAAATGGGGAAAACCTTCCCCCCCAACCAACACAGTGGAGTCCCACAAGGAAGTGCCCTTTGGGCCCACCCCTCTTTCTCATTAATCATGTCTCCGAATGCAACACAGCTACTAAAACCCTATTTTATCTGCTGATACACTACATATTTTTTCCCCCCCCAAACACGTCATACAGCAAACACGTCAATGCTGAATTGCGAAAATATTTTCCCGGATATGACAGTTTAAACTTACCCGAATACTGATAAAACCTATTTTTAGTTTGGAAACAAAGCTGAAAAGATCCAATTAAATAATGTTAAACGGATCATCAGTCACAAGACTTAAGGGGAAAATTCCTTTAAACTTCCAGACAAATACAAATATCCCCAAGAAAATCTCTAAGATGTGGGATAATTATAAATAAGGTACTGCCTTTTCCCAAAATCAGTTTCCCTGGCATGACCATTCACTCTTTATCCCCTTATCTTGCATAGGGGAATTTGTTCTGGGGATCAATGACATCCAGTCCCCTAAGACCCTAAAACCGTAAAAGGCGCAAAAAGAATGATAACAAATTCCCCTCCACCAGCTACCCCACCAATTTTCAAAGTCGAACGCTCCCATTAAGAACTCCTTTTATTCATGTGCCTCTCATGTACAAAAAAATACATAAAAAAAAAACCCTTACTCAAACTTCTCCTCACCAACCTTAACAGGACACATGACAAAACACAAGACACAGATCTTTTTTTGTTTTAATCCGTGTCCATGTCCACTGGTAAAACTTGTGCACATAAAAGGGCCCCAAAATATGGAATTCTTTCCCAGAAGATATTAAAGTAACCGGCTAAAAATAAATTTAAGATTTTCTCAAAAGCCACTCAATCCCCCGATAAATATAAATACTCAGTAAAAAATAACTTCACTTATGTACCCCACAACTAATTTCAAATTATTGAACCTTTATCCTTGTTGACAGGAATATAATTGAATCTTATTTTTTCAAAAAGCATTTTTGAATGTATGAAATATCTTTTTTTAAAGGTCACTTATAATTAATAATTACTTACAACTATGAAACATTTACAATATTACTGCACAACTATGATACAACGTTATTTTTAAAGTAGGCTGTAAGCCAAAATGTTAAGTTAGCCCATAATGCCTAGAATAATAGGGGCTCTTTTTGCTTTGCAGCCCCTATTGAAATACAAAATCTAAATGAAATTTTTTTGAAAAAGACAAAAAATAAAAAAATAAAAAATAATTAAATAAGAGCTCCTATTTGGGTGAGTTTTCAGGAAAACTTAGGACTTTTTAAAGTTTAAATTTAGAGTAACTATATTGGGAAATTTTTTACATTTCAACTTTTGGGAGAGTGTAAGTGTAAAATGGGGAAATTACAGATTTTGAGAGTAAGCCTATTTGGTTTTTGGATGTGAGAAGTAAATTACCTGTATGAACTTTTGCGTTTGTGCAAGAAATTGGGTTTTAAAAAGGAAATAGGTACTTTACTTACCTTTTGTTGCATATTGAGGTATGTGGGAAAATTTTAAGGCAATTGTTACAAGAAAAGTGCCCCCTTGACACCCACTACTCTATAACATCTCCCAAACCAAACTTAATGTTAAAATTAATTTCCCCAGTGGACCCCCCCTTACAAGGGCATCGCTTACTTTAAACCCGCCATACGTACTTTTTAACCAAAAATTTTGCCTCCCCACGATAAAAAACTCGCCTTCGTGATTCGTCCAGGACGCATTCACGTGTGGCCTCGCGCCAGGTTTTCAACCCAACTAGTGGGGTCGATCTACACTAATTGGGTACATTTCACATTACCCCAGTGTTTTTAGTGCTTGTAACTGCAAAATAGGTCCCCGGGGCCCCAAAGAAACTTTAGTGCCATCCATGTGGTAAAAAGGGTGAGAATTTTTTTGGGAATTGAAGAAAGAGATTAAGGAAATGTGTGCAAAGTGGTTTTAAAGTGAAAAACCTTTTGGAGGAAAACCCACCCTTACCTGTTTTTGAAAGCATGCTGGTGACTATTAAATGACAATGTTTTGAACCATTTAGAAAATCAAAAAGGAAGAGGGGTACAGAGCTCTAGGACAATATTTGTGCGACAGAGGTCCAGTGACTCTCAAACGGTCCTAGCGGATAAACGAAGAAGGAAGTAACCCGGAAAAGGACTTGATACCTCAAGTCCAAGGGAAAGGGTTTCCCCCTTTAAACAAAACAACCTCCATTCCCCCCTCCCCATCCCATAAATCATCCCCAGATCTTAAAAAAGGAAGTGTCATGTATTCATTCTTTAGAGTATTAAGTGCATTTTTCTTCTTCAGTTTGTGTGTTTTTTAAAAATTTTTTAATATTTCATGTGGAAAAAAAAAAAATTTTATATTTTTGTGTCTTGCACAGATTAATTTGATTTCCATTATTTCTTAGGGGGAAAATTAATTCACCTTCGATAATTTTGGCATACAATGAGCTCTCAGGAACTGATTATATCGTAAGGCGGGGGGCCACGTTAATCAATAATTATGGTACTAATATTTATAGGAAAATGTTGATTGTATCTTAGGTAAGACTGATAGGGGAAGGGAAAAGGGGGGGACACAGATATATCATTTAATGAGAAAATGTTAGATATAAAACCACCACTTTTCAAAATTTTTTGGACGTTGCTAAATTGCGGGGTCAAACACAACCTGCCTATGATACAGAAAATATTAGCCAACATGAATCTATATGATAGACATTGTACTTAACTGTGGTTACTGCTCCTCTATTTTTTCCATTCCCCATTTACTTCGAAGCCCGCCAATTAACCCTTTTGGGTCGCCGGCCCCCCCCGAGATTGTTCTCAGGGTCACCCAAAATTTTAAAAAAAAAAAAAAAAATTTTTAGAAAGATAGAAATCTTTTCCTGACCATAAAACCAAAAGTTTGAAAATTTTATGGAAAAATTAAGAATTTGCTCCAGAAATTAGGGGCTCGCGTGTTTTCGCATCGGCGTTTTGCCCCCTTTGAGCCCCTTTTTTTTTGGCCAGTTCCCGTGTACTAGTCGCAAAATCATAACTCCTAGAACTCAATTTTTTCTATCAAAAAGAGTACAAGAAAACCCCCCATTTACTGATTTCAAAATATCCAATACAGTGGTCAGAATTTAGAATTTTGCCAATTTCACACAAATTTCAAAAATGCCCAAATTTTCCCAATAAGGTCCAGAATAACAAGAAAAAACATTCCTGCACTAAAATAACTTTTTTTCTGTTTATTAGTACATCCCCCCTTTTCGTAGGGGGGGAATGAAATTGGGGGGTATGGGGGGAACGGAGGGAGTTAGTAGGTATAGGGACAGGGGGCGTAGGAGGGATGGTGGGGGGTCGGTAGGTAAAGTAGGTCATGGTGACTACACCTTCACCTCTCATTATCTACCCACCACTCCACACTACTCACCCTTCACTGCTTTTTAAATAAAATAATAAAAAAATAAGAAATGGAATAGAAAACAACGGGACAGTGAATATTTCTTTACTCACACAGTTTTTTTATTTAAATCCTTGTACAATAATATATTTTGGGAAAGGAGAACATTTTGTGGTTTAGATAAAAGGGAGGGATGTTAACTGAGAAGGGGAAAACAATCCACTTGACCAAAATGAATTAACTTGCAATATGTTCAAGGGGGGAGTTCATCACAGGAAATAAACACAGGTCCCCAAAACCCACACAGCCGGTACTGGCCAAACCCGTACTCTGCCCAAAGCCCCAACAGTCTCCTAGAGACTTCCGCCTTCTCCCCAAACCTGCAACCCCCGCAGCAGCTCCGCTGGAAGTCTCTGCCGGAGCTCTGCACCCCAGCAAGCTCCGCTCGAATTCCCGTCATGCTCTCCTTGGGCTTTATGGGGTCCAAGCACCCCCCCAAACCCCGTGTACAACTGACGCCTAGGTTGACGCCTCAAAAAACAAAGACCTCAAGGTTGGCGGGCTCAGGTTTGCCCGGGGGGTGGACCATATAATTTTTAAATTGGCTCCCCCGAGACCCCACAAACCCAGCGAACTACTCACATCCCCCTTTTTTCCCCCCAAATTTAAAAAAAACTGAGACTAGGACATTTTCCTAAGTATTGACATTTTAATCCTAACCCATTAAAATTTTTACAATACAAAGACAAAAAAATTTTAATACAAAATTATTCAATACATTTGTTTCCCACAACCTTTCATCTTTCCACAAAGGGAGCGAACAGTACACCTCCAGTTGGCCCGCATAACAGTTGCTCTCTGGGGCAAAGCCTCCCTTTCCCGTATTTTCCTTAACCCTTTGAGGGACAGCCCTCTCAGAAACTTTCCCCAGGGGCGGCCAAATTTAAAAAAAAAAAAAAATTTTGTTTTGAAAAGAAGAGAATCTTTTCCCGATCTATGACACCAAATTTTTGAGATTTGTGGAAAAAATTACGGTTATTGCTTTCGCAAATTAGCGGTCTCGGGGATTTTACGCATCGGCGAATTTGCCCCCTTTGGGGCCCCCCTTTTTGGCAAATTCACTGTACTAGTCGACAAAAAAAAAAAGAATATTTCGCTTTGAAATACATTTTTTCTATTGAATGAGTGCAAGAAACCCCCCATTTACCTTTTAAATATCCAATACATGGTCAATTTTTGCAATTTTGCCAATTTTACACAAATTTCAAAAAATGCCAATTTTCGAATAGGGCCGAACAAACAAAAAATCATTCCGGCACTAAAAGACTTTTTTTCTGTTCATTAGTCACCTCAAGGCCCCCCCTTTTATTCTTTTGCTTTTTCCCCTTTGAATTTTTATTTTCCAAAATAGAAAAATTTACTGTTTTGCGACTATGCATTATATAAAAAAAAGGTATAAATCATATTGGCGATTGCAAAGAATGTTTATCACCCGTTGATTTTGTATTGGGCGCTTTGGGTATTGTTTCTTTTGAAATTTTTTAAAAATCGAAAAATTCTGCTACTTTGAGCTCAATTTTTAAGGACTTTTCATTGTAAAACCCGTCAAAATCATCTCAATTTCGTGATATGCCTTCCATTCTATAAATGAGACAAGAAAACTAGAATACAACAATAAATCCCCACGAAAATACGTGCAAAGTCGCTGTTTTATGCCAAAAAAAAAAGGGCAAAGTTCTTTTTTTTTATTATGCACTGTGTGCTGCAGGATTTTTTTTCCCCTGCAATGACCACATAGACCCATTTTTTCATATGGAGGCTACCAGCCTTTTCCCCCCAATTTGACGGCGCTAGAATTTATGTGTACTAGTATGTCAAAAACCCCAGCGGGGAAACTACAGTGGACCCCCCCCAAGCGCCCTTAATCCGTGAAGAGGGCTGGCTGTTATGCGAAATTTCGCTATGGAATGAATTTTCCCCATAAGAAATAATGGAAAACAAATTAATCCGGACAAGACACCCAAAAGTTTGAAAAAAAAAAAATTTTACCACATGAAATATAATTTTCCTAACAAAGAGAAGGATACATGCACAATAGTAAGTAGTACATGCAAATAATATTGTGGGATTACTACTTACTAAATGAAGAATAAAAGACACTTACCTTTATTTTAAGAGCAGCAATGACTGTGAGACACTGGGGTCCTGGGAGGCCTTTTCTCCTAGTATGTAGGTCCCGTTTGGTATTTTCTTTTCCCGAACAGGCCCTTTTCAACTGTTAGTCATACGATTTTAAAACTCTCAAAACCAACCTTTGCTGGCTCTAAAATTTACCCCAAAATGACAATTCGGCATTTTCCCCCTTTCACCGGGGGGGTTAGTCGACTGGTGTGGGGTTTATCCTGGGAGACAAGATAAGGACCCCAAGGAAAAAAAGTTAGACAGTCTTCGATGACATGACTTTTTTGGGCAAATTGGGGGGGCAAAAACCTCTGGGGTTAATTTTCTTGGTATTTCCAAAAAGCCACACCAACAAAGGTGGGTACAGCACAGCAGCAGCAGCTGCGATGTTTACAGCAGCAAAAGACGAGCTACGCAGAACAGACGATGCTACAGCAAAACAGCGCGATGCTACAGCAGCAGCGATGATCTACAGCAGCACAGACGGTACACGCACAGGGCAGCTGACGGTGGTACAGCAGCAGCAGCGACAGGCAGCAGCAGTGACGGGGGTCAGCAGCAGCAGCAGCTGTACCACCAAAAGTAGCGATGGTTTGGGTTGGGGTTTTATTTTACAACCCGGGCCCGCTCGGAGCACCACTCCACTTTCATATTTCAATGTCTTTTCTTCATCTCCTAGTAATTCCCCTTTTTGCTGTAGGGTTGGCACTGAAGTTTCTTGGGGCCCATGGTCACTTATTTTCCCCAAAAAATCACCAAAAACACTGTAATAATCAAAAAATTCCGTTGTATGCTTGGATGTTACCGCGGGGGCTGGTGGTTTAAAAAATGCCACCCCCCGGGAAAGTGAGCGTGGCTCAGGCCGCACATTGGCGCGTCTCGGACGGAAGGCGCTGACGGGTTTTTGGGGGCTATCGGGCAAAATTTTGCGATCAAAGCGTCCGCTTCGGATTTTCCCCTATGCGGCTCCGTTTGGGGGGTCCCTGTACTAGTACGCCCCAAAACCCCAAAGGGGGGAAACCTAATACGGGCTCCCGTGCCTTCCTACTTTCTAGAAATCCTAGCCCAAAGTAGTCACCCCCGCTCGTTTTAAACCCTTTTTGGGCCCAAAACCCCTCTGGGTTCTTTTGGGAGGAAAACTGCTCCCAAGGTTGCATTCTTTAGTAACTGCAACTGGCCCTTTCCCACCACCAAGGTGCATTTTCGGCCACACTTTTACAGCCACTACAAACATCTGAAAATGAGACGGGGGGCATCACAGCTAAAACCCTCCCCTTTTCCCCTTTCCACTATAGGTTCATGGCCTCTAAAAAAAAGGCACCGTTTAACACTGGACCGTTTTTAAGGGCACCTTATTTCACCAGGTAACACTAACATTCTGGTAAATCAAAGTAGGTGGGGGCATCTCCACTCCAATTTTCCTTTTTGGCTGTCAGGGCATCCCCGCTTACCGGTCATACAGGTCAACCAGCAAGGAGGAAAACCTCCATACCGCCCCTTGAAAACAGGCTGGGCCCCGCACTGGATTTCCCTCTCCGTGGTCCGTCCTTCCCCATCTCCGAGGATGGCAACTCCTTCATAGTTATTCTCCTGTCCTGGCCACCACCCAGAATCCATACACACCACGCAGATCCCCGCCATTCCTCTTGACCCTAGGCGATCGCGATCAAGACGGCCACAGCTATCCATCATACGCACCCGTAACGCAGCACACAGCACGGCCCCCAAAGCACGCGCCGGTACAGCTGCAGCCATCCCAGCATCACAGCACGGCCACACGTCCTCAACATCACCGCCGGCCGCGGGGCACTAAAATCACGCACAGCCGTATCCAGCAGCACACAGCAGGCCACAGCATGGCCGGTACAGCTCTCAGTAAACCGCAGCATCAAAAGCAGCCGCATCAGCAGCAGAGCGGGCTATGGGCAGATGTCGAGGTGAGATGAGGGGGGTGAGGTCATATAGGTGATTAACAGAGGGGCAGTCACCCCCTCCCCGGCAACGAGGTAACTGGGGGGTCCCTTTGGGGGTGGTCACAGGTGGGTGACGCGACAGACACCCACACAATGGATGACAGACCAAGGCAGCAAAATCTACTGGGGCAAATCAGCTGGTGACTTGGGACACAGGTGGGTAAAAATCATAGGCTCTCTTCAGGGGTGACAGTTGTGGGCTAGTCTTCCAAGGGGGGCTGGGTGACTTCCATTCCTCTGTAAAATTCAATTTGGCCATAATTACTTCCCCATCCACCCAAATAGATATTCTCCCCCTTTATTCAAAACCCAAAACCAAATCCCCCAAAAATAATATTACACCCCAAGCAATTTTCAAACCCAGTCTAAAAAAAAGGTCATTAAGGCACAGGATTATAATTCATACAATATTTTCTGTAGCTTTACCCCACACAAGAAAAAAAAAAAGGAGCTAAGTATAACCCGGGAGTCAAAAAATAAGGACGGACTGGTTCCTACTATAAAAATAAAAGAACCACCCCCGCTTAGACACCATGTCAAGGGGGGGGAATGATTGGGGGGAATATGGGGGGAAGCGGAGGGAGTTAGTAGTATAGGGACGGGGGAGGGCGTAGGAGGGATGAGTGCGGAGGCGGTAGTAGTGAGGTCATGGTGACTAAATTTACTCTCATTATCTACCCCCATCCCCACTACTCACCCTCTCACTGCTTTAACAAACATAAAAAAAAATATAAGAAATAGGGGAAAAAAAAAACGGGGACAGTGAAATTATATTCTACTCAAACACAGTTTTATTAAGTCCTTGTACAATAATATATTTGGGAAACAGGGGAACATTATTGTGGTTTAGATAAGGGAGGGAGTATAAACAGTGAGACAGGGAATACAATCCATTGACCAAAAGATGTAACTTACAATTTAGTTCAGAGGGCAGTTCATCACGGGAAAACTAAGCCACAGGTCCAAGACCTACACAGCACGAGTACTGCGCCAAGCCCTTTACTCTGCCCAATGCCTCCACAGTCTCCTCCAGAGACTTCAGCAGCCTTCTCCGAGCCTGCACCCCAGCAGCAGCTCCGCTGGAAGTCTCTGCTCAGGAGCTCTGCACCCCAGCAGCAGCTCCGCTCGAATCTCCTGATCATGCTCTTCCTTGGGCTTTTATGGTGGTCCAAGCACCCTCCACAACCATGTGTACGACCTGATGCCTAGGTCTGACGCCGTCAAGAACAAAAGACCTCAGACGTGGGCGTGGCTACAGACGTTTGCCAAGGCAAGGTTTTTTATTTTTATTTTTTTATTATCACACCGGCCGATTTCCCACCAAGGCAGGGTGGCCCGAAAAAGAAAAACTTTCACCATCATTCACTCCATCACTGTCTTGCCAGAAGGGTGCTTTACACTACAGTTTTAAACTGCAACATTGAACACCCCTCCTTCAGAGTGCAGGCACTGTACTTCCCATCTCCAGGACTCAAGTCCGGCCTGCCGGTTTCCCTGAATCCCTTCATAAATGTTACTTTGCTCACACTCCAACAGCACGTCAAGTATTAAAAACCATTTGTCTCCATTCACTCCTATCAAACCGCTCACGCATGCCTGCTGGAAGTCCAAGCCCTTGCACACAAAACCTCCTTTACCCCCTCCTCCAACCCTTCCTAGGCCGACCCCTACCCCGCCTTCCTTCCACTACAGACTGATACACTCTTGAAGTCATTCTGTTTCGCTCCATTCTCTCTACATGTCCGAACCACCTCAACAACCCTTCCTCAGCCCTCTGGACAACAGTTTTGGTAATCCCGCACCTCCTCCTAACTTCCAAACTACGAATTCTCTGCATTATATTCACACCACACATTGCCCTCAGACATGACATCTCCACTGCCTCCAGCCTTCTCCTCGCTGCAACATTCATCACCACGCTTCACACCCATATAAGAGCGTTGGTAAAACTATACTCTCATACATTCCCCTCTTTGCCTCCAGGACAAAGTTCTTTGTCTCCACAGACTCCTAAGTGCACCACTCACTCTTTTTCCCTCATCAATTCTATGATTCACCTCATCTTTCATAGACCCATCCGCTGACACGTCCACTCCCAAATATCTGAATACGTTCACCTCCTCCATTACTCTCTCCCTCCAATCTGATATTCAATCTTTCATCACCTAATCTTTTTGTTATCCTCATAACCTTACTCTTTCCTGTATTCACCTTTAATTTTCTTCTTTTGCCACCCTACCAAATTCATCCACCAATCTCTGCAACTTCTCTTCAGAATCTCCCAAGAGCACAGTGTCATCAGCAAAGAGCAGCTGTGACAACTCCCACTTTGTGTGTGATTCTTTATCTTTTAACTCCACGCCTCTTGCCAAGACCCTCGCATTTACTTCTCTTACAACCCCATCTATAAATATATTAAACAACCACGGTGACATCACACATCCTTGTCTAAGGCCTACTTTTACTGGGAAAAAAATTTCCCTCTTTCCTACATACTCTAACTTGAGCCTCATATCCTCGTAAAAACTCTTCACTGCTTTCAGTAACCTACCTCCTACACCATACACTTGCAACATCTGCCACATTGCCCCCTATCCACCCTGTCATACGCCTTTTCCAAATCCATAAAATGCCACAAAGACCTCTTTAGCCTTATCTAAATTCTGTTCATTATATGTTTCACTGTAAACACCTGGTCCACACACCCCCTACCTTTCCTAAAGCCTCCTTGTTCATCTGCTATCCTATTCTCCGTCTTACTCTTAATTCTTTCAATTATAACTCTACCATACACTTTACCAGGTACACTCAACAGACTTATCCCCCTATAATTTTTGCACTCTCTTTTATCCCCTTTGCCTTTATACAAAGGAACTATGCATGCTCTCTGCCAATCCCTAGGTACCTTACCCTCTTCCCAAGGTGTGACCATATAATTAGTTAAATTAGGTCTCCCCAGAGACCTCACAAGCCCAGCTGAACTACATCACACCATGCCCCTCTTACATTCTTTTGCTTTCTGCTTTGAATTTTTATTCTCACAAAAAATAGAAGATTTACTGTTATGCAGACTACTGCACTAATGTAGAAATGGTATAAATAATATCAGCGCACTTGTGAAAGAATATTAAACTCACCAATTGACGTGTATTGGACGCATAGCATGATTTGTTTACTTTTGAACTTTGGTAAAAATCTAACATTTCTGCTACTTTGAACTCAATTTCAAGGTATTTTTCATTGTAAAACCAGTCAAAATCATCTCAGTTTTTGTAATATGTCTTCTATTCTATAAAATGAGGCCAGGAAAACTAGAATACAAGAATAAGTACCATACAAAAATACAATGCAAAGTTGCTGTTTTAATCCAAAAACACGGTCAAAGTTTTTTTTTTTCTCATTACGCACTGTGTGATGCAGGATTTTTTTTATACTGTGCACACTGACCACATAGACCCATTCTTTCATATGTAGGCCTACCAGCTTTCTCTCACTAGATTTGAGGGCGCTAGAATTTAGGCGTACTAGTACGTCAGAAACCCTTGTGCATAAGCCGTACTAGTACGGCCAAAACCCTGAAAGGGTTAATATAGTTGCATCTTCAGCAGGATGATTTTTCCGATTTGCTTTGTTCCAGTTTGGAAGGTTGAGCCTTATTAAGCCTCCAGAACCATCAGAAAATTAACGCCAAAATTACCATGCAATTACACACTGGATTTCAGTATGGTGAACTCCTTATTTTACTGAATATCACTTTGGTTTAGTATAATTTTCACTGTTGTCTTTGCAGTTCACAGTGTAATACATTACTGCATTTTCTGTTCATCGGAGGTCAGTTCACTGTAATTTGTCCTCAATGAAGCTTGATTTAATTCGATGGGTTATTATCACCCGCATTCACACTCTCCAAGCAGGCATCTCTCTCTCTCCATCCCCGTGCAGGTGCAGATATTGTCTGTTGGTTCTCTTTTTCACTCCAAATTAATTTTTAAACCAACAGCAATACATTTATTATGCACAATTACATTATAAAATTTATACAATATAAATTTGGGAAAATTATATCATAATTTTTCACACAGCGGCCAGGCGGAGTTCGTTGATGAACGACTTAAATTGCTCTTTCCTCTAGGAGGCAGTTCCAGCCAACTCTAGCATGAATGGCTGTTCTCCTAGCAGGCCTTATTACAATTTCATCTTGCATCACTTGGTCAGCTATCTTCAATATTACTCATGTCACTTTCCCTTAGATCTTCATTTACATTTGACTGAACACCATTTAATTCCAAGGGATTTAATTTATTAATGGTACACAAACTTTCCTGACCACAACACAACACTTTGACATTCCTGACAGCACCTTGTGCATCTGGGTATAATGTTAATACCTTTCCCAGAGGCCACAATTTTTGATGTTCAGTATCAATTAACACAACATCACCTCGTTGAGTGTTCTGTTGATTTACTGCCTCTGATGCACCATAAAAGCATTCACATAATGTAAGAAGATATTCTTTATGCCTCACATGGGTCCAGTGATAGATTACTTTATTTAACATTTTAAATTTATTACCTAGAGGGATTGGTACCAAACCTGCACATGAAAATCACTCCCTATGATCCACTATGAGGCCTGGTCTCAGACCGAGCTGCAGGAGCGTTGATCCCTGAAACCCACTCCAGGTAAACTCCAGGCCTCCAGGTAGCACTGTTACATTATTATTATCATCAATTTCCTCAGGTGCAGCTTCCAACTTTTGTCCACATATTAAATGTGCAGGTGTTATACACAACTCGTACACAGAATAGAGGAGCTCACGATGACATTTTGGTCTGACTTGGACCATTTACAAAGTTACTTTTATTAGTGTGACTTTGTAAATGGTCCAAGTCAGATTAAAACATCATCGGAAACTTCTCTCTTCTATGTATGGGTTATTTGTGTATAACACCTTCACATTTAATGTGGACAAAAATTGGAAGCTGCACCTATTTATAGAGATAATCCTAAGGAAATTGATGATGATAATGTAACAGTGCTACCTGGAGGCCTGGAGTTTACCTGGAGAGGGTTTCAGGGTTCAACGCTCCTGCAGCTTGGTCTGAGACCAGGCCTCATGGTGGATCAGGGTCTGATCACCTAGGCTGTTACTGCAGGCCACATGCAAGCTGACGTATGGACCACAGCCCGGTCCATGAAGGTGTTAATATATCTGCATCAGGAATATCACTTATGTTTGAGAGAGCATGATTATTTATCCGTAAAGCCCCCCTTGTTACCGTACTTTGAGAGCAATAAATTTGCAGACACTCCCTCATTGAGTTAACAGAGATTGAACATCATTATTCTCCATTAATTCTATCAAATATTGGGGTGCTTTACACTACTGTTTATAAAACTGCAACATTAACACCCCTCCTTCAGAGTGCAGACACTGTACTTCCCATTTCCTGGACTCAAGTCCAACCTGCCGGTTTCCCTGAATCCCTTCATAAATACAGTGGTCCCTCAATAATCGTAGTTCTTGAGAATCGTAGATTTTGGAAATCATAGGGATATTTTCGTATAAACATGGGCTCGCTAATCGTAGATTGACTCGCAAATAGTAGTTCATCCGGGACAGGTACACACAACCCCGAGCCGCCTCACACTCCTTTCCCAGCCAGTGTGCCATTGAACATTAAAATGGTATAAAATACCGACAGGTTGTTAGGTAAGACACATATGCAACAGTTAGGTATCTTTATTTAGAAACGTTTCACCTACACAGTAGGCTTCTTCAGTCGAGTACAGAAAAGTTGATAGAAGCAGAAGATACTTGAAGACGATGTAATCAGTCCATCACCCTTAAAGTTTTGAGGTGGTCAGTCCCTCAGTCTGGAGAAGAGCATTGTTCCATGGAATGAAACAATATGGAGATGAAGTGACAGGATGGAGCCTTATATAGCGCCAAGAGGTGAGACGTAGGTCACTAGAAGAGGTAAGAACTCAGATGCTGGGAGGTCAGGTCCCTCTCAAATCCAGCCGTTCTCACTAGTAGAGGTTGTCTGTACCAAGATACCCTTGTGTTGCAGTGTCTGACAGATTGAACATTAAAATGGTATAAAATACCGACAGGTTGTTAGGTAAGACACATATGAGGATAGACTGAGGGGCCCTGAATCTGCACTCTCTCAAAAGGTGTAGAATTAGGGGGAATATCATTGAGGTATAAATTAGAGAACAGGAATAATTAAAGGGGATGTAAATAGCGTGCTGAAAATTTCCAGCCAAGAAAGGGCTCACAACAATGGTTTCAAGTTGGAAAAATTCAGATTCAGGAAGGATATAAAAAAGCACTTGTTTGGGAACAGAGTTGGTGGATGAGTGGAACAAACTCCCCAGTACCATCATAGAAGCTAAGACGTTGTGTAGTTTTACAAATAGGTTAGATAAATACATGAGTGAGTGTGAGTTGGACCTGACTGGCTTGTGCTACTAGGTCTGATGCTGTGCTCCTTCCTTAAGTGGAAGTGACCTGACTAGGTGGGTCATTGGGATAATCCAGAGGGGAGAACATGGACCTGCTTCTCATGGGTCAGTATGCCTACTGCAGTGTTCCTTCTTTCTCATGTTCTTATGTTATCCTTCCTGTTTTGGGGTATATGCTGTTGCATTCTTCAGATCCCTTTCCAGATAAAACTTTTAATGAGAGTGCACTACTTGTGTATATTGGTATACTGTTTCATCAGGTCTTTGTTCTCTGCTGCATTATACTGCATCCCATATTTATCTGCATAGGTGGTATACAGTTTGCTCTCCTGTGCAATCTGTATCTGATACTGCATTCTTGATCTCTGCCACTGCCCATCTTGTTATTAAGTGATTTTAATGCTCATCATCTTTGGGGAACATCCCACTGTGGCTCTCATGGTGATCAGTTGGAGATTCTAATCACTTCTCATCCTCTTCATGTTTTTTCATGAGTGCTCCGAGTCATTTTGACTCGCACTCAGTGTCTCTCTGCATTGTCTCTGCTCCTTGTCAATTGCACTTGATTATGCCTAGTATGTTCTCTTGGATTTGCATAACAGTGATCACTTTCCTATTATTCTTACTTCCACCTTGTATTCCAGCCTGCCTCTTTGCCCCCATTGGCAATTTGGGGACCCTTCTTTGTCCTCTATTGATGAGCTGGTGCACCAGTTTTCGACCTTAGTTTTGACTGCAGTGGCAAGTTCTATTCCTCATACCTCAGGCAGGCATTCTCAGACATGTGTGCCTTGATGGTCTCCAGTGTGTGGCCTGCAATGCATTTGAAACATGCTGCATGGGGCAAGGGAAGCTGCTCGCCATGTCATACGCAATGCTAAATTCACTTGTTGAAAGGCTAAGTATTAACTTTTACCTCGACTTTCCCTGTGTATGTGGTTTGGAACAAGGTATGGAAGTTGTATGACAAGTACACTCCAGACCCAGGTGTGCATGAGTGTGTGTGTGTATGAGTTTGTGTGTGTGTGCGTGTGTGTGCATGTGCGTGTGTACTCACCTAGTTGTACTCACCTAGTTGAGGTTGCGGGGGTCAAGTCCGAGCTCCTGGCCCCGCCTCTTCACTGATCGCTACTAGGTCACTCTCTGAACCATGAGTTTTATCATACCTCTGCTTAAAGCTATGTATGGATCCTGCCTCCACTACATCTGTTGAGAAATGGCATTACCAGCTAAGTTTAAAGAGTTTGTACTTAACTTAGACAGCCCATCACCTGCACAGCTGCCCCAGCAGACGAGGTCTTGAGAAGCTGTCGAAGTCATCTCTCAACTGGCTGTAAAGATTTATAATTTGTAAGATTAAAAAATTACCCCTAGGGGGTGTTATGTCAGCAAATTTCATTCACTGAGGCTGAAAAAACTTACTTGTTTGGACTCAAAAGTCCGCACCTTACTGCCAACTATAGATTGATTACAAACTCCTTGCGACAAAACTGCGCAGTCCCCCGTACTACAAGAAATTCGTAACCTACCTTGCTCTTGTAGCGTGAGCTATGGTGTTCTTCAAAACCTTCGACAGATATTGGTGACTTGATAGAAGCTGAAGTGTCCTTGGATGTCCACTTTCCTAGTCTGGAATACGCACCGGACACATTTCCACAAGATTTGTCTTTTTTTTTCACAATCTTTCACTAAAAGAAGCCCCGTCACACTTCTCTTAAGTGTTTTTTTGTGTTTTTTTAGATCTTTGTTCCCCCTAACGCCAGATCATTTTTTTGTTGGGTTTTTTTTGGGGTCAGTGTTACTCCAGTAGAGTCAAAAGTAATCTGAAGACGCCACAGCCCCCACC
>NC_069429.1:27215651-27231598 GCF_026875155.1 Cherax quadricarinatus
GAGGAAAAAAAAGGTAATACAGATATATAAAGAGTAAGTACCTAAAACAAATAAAAATTTTGAATAGGGAATCGGGGGAAGATAACACAAAAGGGGGGTCACACAAAGAACTGTGGGGACCAGGGGAAAATGAGTATAAATACACTAGGTGATAGTACAGGGTTTATTTTCAAATAATACATAACATCCTAACTAGTAAAAAATTGGGTCACTATATCAGTCAGACTCTTAATGTTTGCATCATAAGGGAAAGATTGCTAGTTCATTTTCTTTTTGTAAATAGTACACACGGCTTCTTTTGTTTTTCTTACTAAATTTGTCCACACAAAAAAGCACGGTGAATTTATCATTATTCCACGTTTCATTTTTTTCCTCATCGTACGGGGAGTTCTGTCGTTTTTCTTTGAGACCATTTATGTTTTAAATATTTTTTTTTGTTTTAAAATAGAGAAATTATTAATCATTTTTACTGTCTTGTGTGTAAATCTAAGCATAACATTTTTTTTCTTTTTGGGTTTTTCCTAGTAACCGCGATTCTTTTTTTCCGACACTTTTACAAAAACATTAGGTGGCACGTAGACGGAAGTTGTACTTTGCAGTTGGAAGGTTATTCACTGGGAAAGAGTGAGGTTATTACAACGCATCAGAAACTTTCTTGCTCTGCCTTATCATTTTGGGTTAGCAAAATAATTTTTCAATTGGGAAACCATGTTTTTTTTTTTCCAGTCCTTGACGGCATTATCAATCTTCGTGTTTGGGAAAAAAAATTATTTTTTCTGAGTGACGGGCTATGACTTTTTGGGGGGTTTTGCAAAAATCAGTCATCCCTTTTATGTTTGTTGTTGTTCAAGGTTGTTGATCTTATTCTCAAGGTGAAGTTATTTAGATTCTGTTTGGTATTGTTGCAGGGAAAGACATTTTTTCAGCATGATTTAAATTTTTCCCCGCCGTTAGGGGGTGATGTAGTGTTTTAGAGTGTCAGGATCTTTAAATCATCCCGGGCACAATAAAGCGGGGTTAAACCCATGAAGGTGAGGGGGTAGGGGGAGTCAGTCCGTCATTTTTTGTTGTAGCTTTGATTTTGATGGG
The DNA here is from genome assembly GCF_026875155.1 of Cherax quadricarinatus. Lineage (NCBI taxonomy): Eukaryota > Metazoa > Arthropoda > Malacostraca > Decapoda > Parastacidae > Cherax > Cherax quadricarinatus. The sequence continues at coordinate 27,216,741 of NC_069429.1, forward strand.
TGTTTTTGGGTAGTACCATTTTGTTTTGGTGATGCGCCCCTGGTGGTGATGGGGTGGATATGCCCGGCACCTGCTGGTCATCTTAGGAATAGTCAATTTTTTGGCCTCCCTTTTTGTCTTAGTGCGTTTTTCCTTTTTGTTGGTCTCATAGTATAAAGGATTTTTGCTGAGTTATATGAAAAAGTAAATAGTTAAACTTAAGTAGGTAGTCTCGGCAGTGGGGTTGTCTGAATTGAGGGGGCATCTTCACTTCAATCCATATTTTTTTCAGTTTTAGGGACACTGTTATTATCTTTTGGTCATGCTGGGTTCATACTTAGTGCAGTTAGGCCATCATTGAACGTTGGGAGGCTCGCAGGGGAAAAATAACAGAGCTTGCTGCCTCTCGCCGCGCTGCCGCTGCTGCTGCCGCTGCGCCCTGCGGGCCCCCGCTGCGCCGCTGCTGGGGTGCTGCTGCTGTACACAGATATGACAAACTAAAAGCAATTTTTTGGCAGGGATATGGGCACTGTCTTGAAACTATTGCTAATTTTCCCTTTTTTGGGAATACAGAGATAGACAGTAAATAACCTGTGGAAAATGTCAAGATATCTTATTTAAAGAAAATTGCACTGCACTAGGGGAAATTCATTTTGAAAAACTCAGGGCTTTCTGTAGAACATTTTTTTTAGCTTTTCAGAAAATTTTCAGCAGGGGATCCTATCCAAGATTATGATTTCAATATGCCACAATTTTTTGGGGAGGTCCCAATATTTTAAGAATTTTAAAGGGAATAAGATGTTTTAATCTCTGTTTAAACCCCAAAGAGGGGGGTTTGCAAATTTACTCTCAGAGTAGGTAGCAAGGGTGGCTTTTCGGGTAAAAATCGTCCCCCCCCATGCAAAAATGTACCCCGATGCAGATAATTAACACCTTCATAAAAAAAAAAAAAAGTGACAATACCAAACTGGAACAAAAACACAAATAATCCCATAGAAGAAGGAGCTTATGATGATTTTTTTTCGACTTGGACCTTTTAAAAAGTCACACTAACAAAAGTCTTTGTAAACATCCAAGTCAGACCAAAATTCATCATAAGCCCCTTTTCTATGAGGGGGTTTATTTGTGTATAACACCTTCCATTTAACCCTTTCGGTCCGTCCCGTAGATCTACGGTTTTAACTTCGGGGGCCCAAAAACCGTAGATCTACCCAGAGCCAGCTCACCAAAAACGTGAGTGGTACTTTGGGCCAAGATATGAGAGAAAATCTATGGGGTAGTGTGCACCACAAAAACAGATCCGCAACACACTGTTATAATGAGAGAAAAAAAAAGAAATCATGATTTTTCATTTAAAAAAGCAACTTTGCAGTGTTTTTTTCTATGTTTTTTTTTAGTTGTATTTCATTTCGCCATTTGATAGAATGGGAAAACATATAACAGAAAAAGAGGTGATTTTGATTGTTTTTTGCACTGGAAAGGCTTAAACTGACTCAAAGTTTTGCGGAAATGTTTAAATTTTTGCCGATATTTAAATAAACAAACGACCTCACCGTCTAATACACGTCAGCTGGTGGGTTTTAATATACATTCACAAAAATGTGAGATATTAAACAAATTACAGTATTGCATAACATAATCTTCATTTTTTTGGTGTGGAATAAAAACATTATGTGAATAAAAAATCAAAATGGGAATTTATTTTTTAAAACCCCAAACATAACTAATGAACAGAGGAAAGTTTGTTTAGTGCCCGGGAAAGCCTACATTGTTCTTTTGGACCCTATTTTGAAATTGGAATTTTTGAACTTTGTGTAAAATTTGGCCAAATTTTAAAAATTTCCGATCACTTTATTTTTGTTTTAAAAAATTACTTGGCGATTTCTTTTTGCTCAAACGATAGAATAAAGTAAAACTAGTGAAAAGCTAAAATTTTTGGGTTTATTGGAATAATGTAATTGGCCTAAAATGGGAGTCAAAAAGCAGCAAAATCGCCGATTTTAAAAAGCGCGACACATCAAAATTCCGAAGCATAATTTTTGTCAATTTTTTCCCCCAAATTTCGTACATTTTGTTTTATTACCTTCACAAAAAAATTCTCTACGATTTCATAAGAAAAAATAAAAAATTTTTTTTTGAAAATTCTTGGACACTGGTGCGTGACTCCAGATTTGGGCCTTGGACCCTGAAAGGGTTAATATGTGCACAAAAATTTGAAGCTGCACCTATTCATAGAGATAATCCTGAGGAAATTGATGATAATAATAATGTAACAGTGCTACCTGGAGGTGTGGAGTTTACCTAGAGAGGGTTTCAGGGGTCAATGCTCCCACGGTTCGGTCTGAGACCAGGCTTCATGGTGGATCAGGGTCTGATCAATCGGACTGTTACTGCAAGCCACACGCAAGCTGACGTATGGACCGCTGCCCAGTTGGTCAGGTACTGACTTTAGGTGCTGGGAGGCAAGTGAACGGTCTTGAACCCCAGACACTTACTGTGTTGTCTCTCAATGTACTTGTGGCACCCCTGCTTTTCATCGGAGGAATGTTGCATTTCCTGCTGAGTCTTTTGCTTTCATAGGGAGTGATTTGAATGTGCAGGTTTGGTACCAATCCCTCTAGGTAATAAATTGAAAATGTTAAATAAAGTAATCACTGGACCCATGTGTGGCATAAAGAGTATCTTCTTACACTATGTGAATGCTTTTATGGTGCGTCAGAGCAAGTAAATCGACAGAACATTCAACCAGGTGACATTGTGTTAATTGATACTGAACAACATCGAAAATTGTGACCTCTGGGCAAGGTACTGACATCATACCCAGATGCACGAGGTGCTGTCAGGAATGTCAAGGTGTTGTGTTGTGGTCAAGAAAGTTTGTACCATTAATAAATTAAATCCCTTGGAATTAAATGGTGTTCAGTCAAATGTAAATGAAGATCTAAGGGAAAGTAACATAAGTAATATTGAAGATAGCTGACCAAGTGATGCAAGATGAAATTGTAGTAAGGCCTGCTTGGAGAACAGCCATACATGCTAGAGTTGGCTGGAATTGTCTCCTAGAGGAAAGAGCAATTTAAGTCATTCATCAACAAACTGCCTGGCCGCAGTGTGAAAAATTTTGAGATAATTTTCTTAGATTTATATTGTATAGCTTTTACAATGTAAATGTGCATAATAAATGTATTGCTGTTGGTTTAAAATTAATTTGGAATGAAAAAGAGAACCAACAGACAATATCTGTGCTTGTGCAGGGGTGGAGAGAGAGATGCCTGCTTGGAGAGTGTGAATGTAGGTGATAATAACCCATTGAATTAAATCAAGCTTCATTAAGGACAAATTACAGTGAATCGACCTCCGATGAACAGAAAATGCAGTAATGCACTGCACTGTGAGCTGCAAAGAAAACAGTGAAAATTACACTAAACCAAAGTGATATTCGGTAAAATAAGGAGTTTACCATATTGAAATCCCAGTGTGAAACTGCATGGTAATTTTGGCATTAATTTTCTGATGATTCCATAGGTTTAACCCTTTGACTGTTTCAGGCCCCTTTCTGAAACTGTCATTCTATGTCGCCAAATATTCGAAAAAAAAAAAAAAATTTCTTATGAAAAATGTTAGGAATATTTTTCTGAGTGTTTTAAGCCTAAAAAAGAATTTTTGCCATCAGTACTTACCGAGATATAGAGCCGCAAAGTTTGCAGAAAGTGACATGCGTACGGCAACAGCGCGACTGCCGCCCACCCCGGTATTCTTTTATTTACTCTAATCAAAGGTTTTTTGCATTTTTCAATTATTGTCTTTTCCAAGTAACTTATGTGGCCTGTGAGACCAATGTAAGGTGCATTGTTCAAATATACACTCATTGTTTACAACACATAACTGAACAAACTTTATCACTATTAGTTTGTTTATAAAAGTTGTTTACACAAACAACAATACAAAACAATGTTTATTACTATTGTTCCATAATATATATATACATATGTACAGTCACTGAACACGTTCCTAGAACTGCTGCAGCTTGTGGAACTCTTTGAAACATGGGTATAGCAGAGGGGCACTTGACACTCCTCACACATAAAATGAGTGTCTCTGTGTGTTTTGTGGGCGTTTTGTGGTATGTGTACATACATAACACCTCTTCTGAGCATTTTTCTTGGCAGTAGTAGGAGGCAATTGTATAGGGTAGTGATCACCAGGCCGAAACGAAATGGGGGTGTGTGGGAAATTTTCGGGGGCCCCTGGTCTATTCGGGGGTTTTGCTCCCTGGTACTTGGCAAATTATTTGTCTTTTACGGGCCCAACCAAAATTCACCAATTTTTTTGGTGTTTTTTTGGGTCCTCAAAATTTTTAAATTTTTATAATTTTTTAAAGAAATAGAGATATAAAACAAGAGGGGGAAAAAAATTTTTAAATATACCACTTATAACTCTTGCATACACGTCTCCCAAACCCCCAATCTGCATGTCACATTTCCCCCACAAACCCCCATTTTTGGGGGTTTGTAGTCCATGACAGCTGCAGGCTTTAGAAGGGGGTTCATTGGTTTCTCTGTTTCCCTTTCCCACTGAGTCCCAAATTTCTTTTTGGGTGAACTGATGTCAACAATGTACACCACGTTTGTCTTCCCCCCCAAAAAATGCCATGATTTTCTTTGGGGCACAAAGGTTTTGCACCTCACTGAAATTTCCACGGGCGTAAAGGGGCTTTTTGTCCCAGCTATCAGAAAAATAACTTATGCCCTTTACCAAGATAGGGTTTTCCATCTTTTTTTAAAACCCAATCACCAGAAAATACCCTATAATTTTTTATGGTATCCTCAAAGTTTTTACTGCCAGTGTACACAGAACCCCAATACAAAAACCATTTCTGAAAATCACATTACAAATAGTTTATACCAAAGCGTTTCCTTTGCTTGGTATATATTCCCTGAAGGGAAAGTTTTTCCTTTTGAAAAAAAACCAAGGACTCTTTAAATAACAAGCTTCCTGAAGGGAAAAAAATTAACATGCAGAAACTTTTGTTTCGGGTACATAAACACTTTTTTATTTTTTAAAACCCTTTTCGCCCCCCTTGCGGGCCTGGTTTTTGCCCAAAAAAAAGTGAAACATATTTTAACCCGGGTTATCGGGAAAACGATTGGACCCCAAATTAATGTCAAAAACCCTTTGGAGCTGAAATCGGGCATTCTGTTGCCCATATGTGGTGCCCAAGTTGTGCTTATACACATTGGCATAAGCATTATTGTGGCAAAAAACAGGAACTTTCTCTGCCAATTTTGTCTCCTTCCACTTTTTGTACCCCGGGATTTTGGTGAGAAAATTTGGGTATTTGCCATGGTGAAAATTTTATAGAAATGTTTTTTTTTTTCCCTGCAATAATTTTCCATCAGGGGCTCATAAAAAACCCAAAAACTAAAAAGCGGGCCCCCAGTTCACTAGCATTTTCCCAAGTGACATGATGGCTTTATTTCCACTTTGTTTTTCATCAAAGTCAGGGGGACTGGGAAAACAAACTCATCACCCGTCCTGCCAACCCCAGATTCGGTCTGGGGGTGGGTTCTGGATATTTTTTACCGTGGTTTTTGATTGTGCAGGTTTTTTAAATTTTTGCAGGTTGTGTTTGTGCGGTTGTGGGAGTGGGGGGGTAGGGTAGGCGGGTTGTTGTGGCAAAAGGTCGGGCAGCGTTTTTAGTAGAAAGGGCCCCTACTGAGGGTCCCACATGGGCCTTTTCCCAAAACCCTCACTTCACCACCACTGCCTGCCCCCATCACTCACATCATTCAAAAACCCACGAAAAAATTTATGTCATCTTCACAACCCAGGTCGTGGTGTGGGGCCCCATGGGATGGGCCCCCAGATTTTTCTTTTCCCCCTTTGGGAAAAAACATTTTAAAACACTACCAGACCCCATGCTACTCTTTAATTCTGCCGCCTTCACGGGGGAATTTTTCCACCCTCACTGTCACTAAAAACTGTTTTTCAATAAACCTTAAAATCACTACACTATCACTTTCACGGCTAACATCTGGGTTTGTAACATACCAATATTTTTTCCTTTTTTCACCCGGTACAGGCGAACGTGAACGTGAACAACCCGGTTTCAGCCCCAAAGGGGTTTTGAAGGTTGGGGGTAAACTGGGTTTTTCACCACTAATTACTTTAAACCTGGGCATTTTTTCCGGAAAACCACTCCTTAAAAAACCCCCCGGGAATTTCACTGTCACTGACTTTTTTCATCGCTGTTAGATCTATCACTTGGGAACAAAAAAAACCCCCCAAATCTCCCGAGGAGTGGAGGAACTTTTTAAACCGAGGGGGAAATGGTGAAAATGGAAAAACAAGAGGGCCCTTCCCACAATGCCCGCGGGGGTCCCAGATTTTTTTCACAGGGGGGCACCTGCCCAAAGGAAAAACCCATTCTCTCCATTAGGTACCGGGCCTTTCTCGCTTGTTTTGGAAGCCGCTAGAATTTTTGCTTAAAAAATACTCAAAACATTGGCTCGTAAGACGTTTTTTAAGGGTTTGTAAAACATTTAAAAGGGGTTAATGGGGGCCTAAACCCTTTTTCCAAAACCCGGAACCCAAAGCAAAATCAGAAATTTTTTTTCCTGCTAAAGATCCCAAACATTTTAAATTTGGGGCCTGATTTTGAAGTGGAGGGGGGAAGGGAAAAAAATAGTGGTTTGCAGTCAACCTTTATTAAGTAAAATTGCTATTGTTAATTTATTTTTGGCTAACTTTTTCTGTACGATAGGCAGGGTTGTTATTTGATCCCAGCGACATTTAGGAAACCCTTTCCAAAAAAAAAATTTTGGAAAATGGGGGGTTTTTATTCAAAATCTTTTTTTCTCATATGATGTATATATCTGTGTCCCCCCCCTTCCTCCTTCCATCATTTTCCCCCAAAAGGGACCAATCGCCAATTTTCAGTATAAATTTTTAGTCCCCCCCAAAATTTATTAAATTATTTTTTTTTTTAATTTTTAAAACTTTATAAATTTGGTCCGGGGATGTGTATAGAGAGAAAGGTGGGGGGCCAAAGGGAGACCCCCTTTTCTTGTAAACCAGGGTGCCTTAAATTTTTCCTTTTATACCTAGTGGGCAACATAAGGAAATTTAGTGTATCACTGTTCCCCTTCTAATCATTTTAAATTGCACAAAAACTCAATGGGTTCTTACAGGAAAATTTACTTCTCCCAACATCCAAAACAAAATAACTTTCCCCTTTAAGTATCTTTTAATTCCCCCTATTTTACACTTACCCTCTCCCAAACAATTGTAAATGAAAAATTTTCCCTTAATTTACTGTACACTGGCCCCCCACCTTACAAAAACCCTCGCATTACGTTTTAAAACCGCCATCCCAAACCCCTTGAAAGCAAAAATTTTGCTTTTCCCTTTACGATAAAAAAAATCACCTTCCCCTTTATTTTGTCTGGGGTGCAATCCCAGTTGTGGCCTTAGCCCAAAATGGGTTTACAAGCCCGCCATTTCGGTTTCATCTACACCAAAATTCCCGCAAATTTTTTACATTAATTTCCCCGTGTTTTTAGTGCTTTTTTAACTGCAAAATAAAAATTCCCCCATGGACCCCAAGAAAGCTTCTAGTGCCATCCCTTGATAAAATGGGTTTAGAATTAAATATGGGAAATTGGGAAAAAAAAGAGGGTTAAGGAAAATTTTGTGGGAAAGTGGGGTTGAAAAATGCAAACCTTTACCCGATGGAAAAATTTACCCTGACACAGCTTTCTGCAAGCCGGGTTGGCAACCCCGTTCAATGACAAAATTTGGGGCCCCTTTTAGGAAAAAAGGGGTTTTTAAAGGAACGGAGGTACAGGCTCTATCGACAGATTTGTTGTGCGGGGGCAGAGGTCCACGCCCCCCAAGCTGGCCTAGGGCATTTTAAAAAAAAAAAAGGAAGTAAACCCCCCAAAAGGACTTTCTACCCCCAAATCCCAATTGGGGAAGGGGGGTTTCCCTTTTTAAACAAAAACTTCCCCCCACTCTCCCCCTCCCCCCCATCCCCCTCAATTTATCACCAATCTTCAAAAAAAAGTAAGTGTCCTTTTATTCTATTTTTTAAGGGAGAATAAATAAAAAGTGCATGTTTTTTTTCAGTTCATGTGTATTTTTAAAAATTTAAAATTTCATGTGGTAAAAATTTTTTTTTTTTTATAAATTTTGGGGGGGTCATGAACGGAAATTTAAATTTATTTCCATTATTTGTTTTGGGGAAAATTTTAAATTAAAACTAACGATGATTTTTGGGTTACGTTGGGGCTCTCACGAACGGATTAATAACGTAAAGGGGGGGGGCCACTGTATAGTTACTTTAAATTAAAACTTAAGTTGTCGTAAGTTTGCTGAAATACTCAGACATTATAGGGGCCTTAAGAAACCCGTCAAAATGCTGAGATTAAAAAAAATTCCCTTTACTAAAATTTTCTAAAAATGTAATATTGTTAAAATGTTTTGTACTAAACCCCCAAAAGATCAAAACAATAAATGGAAAACACTTATTACCCACAAACAAAAAACAAAAAGCACTGCACCCCTAACCTGTTTCCAATATAGAGTAAAATTTTGGGTCAGTCCGCCTGAAAGGGCCCAGGATGCCAGTGGTTTTTTTTTGTAATTATTTTATAATAAGTAAACCACACACTGTAAAAAATTTCAAGGAAAATTTAAAATTTTTTTTTTTTGTAAAAGGTTTCATAACAGTGGGCCCTTTAAACCCAAACCCAAAAAAAAATTAAAGGGAATAGACTTTTAAACCCCTTTGGGTCAAGAATTAAAAAAAAAAAATTGGGTTTTTTTTTTTTTAAAATTCCCTTTTACCCCAAAAAGGGGGAAAAAGGAAAAATTTTAAAGGGGACCTTTCCCTTAAAGTTAAAAAACCATTAATTTTTTATAAAACCCGTTTTGAAAAAAGCAAAAAAAAAATCTAATGAATAAAGAATAAAGAAAGGAGGAAAAATTTTGGTACAATAATTTCTAAAATAGTAGCCCAATAAAATTCCTTTTGAATTTTAATTTTTACAAATTTGGGGAAGTATCAAAAATTTTCTATTGACTGCAAAAACTAATAGTTTTATAATATCATTTGGGAAACCCTTTACCCTTTGGGGTTTAAAAATCCCTTCCAGGAAACTAGCTTTTTAACTCAGTTTACTCGAAAAATTTAAATTATTTTTTTTCATTTAAATTAACTGGGAAAAACCATTTAAATTTAATTCCCGCCCCTGGGAGAGACGAGAAAAAAAAAACTTGAATATTTAGGGGTAATGTCAACGTTTCCCTTTTTTTATCTATCCCAATTTTATCTAATATACATAATTTAAAAAAAATTAAAATTTAAAAAGAAACTGATATAAACATTGGACCCCCCCCCCATACCGTTGGCATCACCCTAACGTTTTTTAACCCCCATAGCGATACATTTCATCACTTTAAAAATTTTTCCTCGCATAGGGGTAAAAAAAATCCTCAACGCTATTTGTCTGGCGCTCTTTGGCGGCCCGAGCCAGCCTCACATGTTCTGCGGTGGGATTTTTTTACAAGCCAGCCCCGCGGTAACAACCAAGCAAAACAAACCGGGAAATTTCGTATTATTACAGCGGTTTTTTTGGGGGGGTTTTTTTCTGCAAAAAAAAGTGACCATGGGCCCCAAAAAAAGCTTTAGTGCCAACCCTTTTTGGTTTTAAAAAAAATGAGAAATATTATCGAAATACTGGGTACCATTGGTCAAATGCTGATGCAGCTGCGCTGTAAACACTGTCAGCCCGCTTGCTGCCCGCTGTAGCACCGGCAGCTGCTGCTGCTTTCTGTAGCAAACCCTCCCCCTGCTGCTGCTGCTGTAGTACCATCTGCTGCCCGCTGTAGGGACCGTCTGCTGCCCGCCGGGACACGTCAGCTGCTGCTGTACACTGTCACTGTGCTCTGGGTGCACTGTCAGCTGCTGCTGCTGCTGCTGCGTAGCACTGTTAGCTGCTCTGTTTCTGTGCACCATCAGCTGCTGCTGCTGCTGTAGCACTTCAGCCCCCGCTGCTGCTGAGTACCATCTGCTGCCCGGGTGTAGCCCCCGTCTGCTGCTGCTTAGCACTGGGCCCCTAAATGCTGCTGCTGTACCCCCGGGCAGCTGCTGCTGCTGCTGTAGTTTCCCTCTGCTGCTGCTGAAACACCCCCCTTTTTTGGCTGAGCATGTCAGCTGCTGGGTGCTGCTGCTGTACACCAAACAGCTGCTCGCTGCTGTAAACACCGTCATGGCTGCCTGCTGCCCGCTGTAGCACCGTCAAACTGCTTTCTGCTGCCCGTAGCACCATCAGCCTGCTGCTGCTGTTTTGTACCATCTGCTGCTGCCCGTAAACACCGTCTGCTGCTGGGTGTAGCACTGTCAGGGTGCTGCGTAGCACTTTTCAGCTGCTGCTGCTGCTGGCCCCGTCAAAATGCTTTCCGCTGGGTGCTGGGTGTACAAATGTCAGCTTTTCGCTGTGGGTGTAAAACACCATAGCGTTTTGGGGTGCTTTAGCCCCGTCAGGGTGCTGCTGCTGTAGTACCACGCTGTGTGTTCACCGTCCTGCTGCGGCGTAAAACCCCCTGCCCCGCTTTTCTGTTGTAGCAATGTCAGCTGCTGCTGCTTCCCGCTTTTAGCACTGTTTCCCCGCTGCTGGGGTGCTGAGCAAAAGTCAGCTGCTGGCTGCCCGCTGTACCACCGCACTGCCCGCTGCTGCCCGGGAGTTTCCGTCCCGCTGCTGCTTAGCAACCGGGCTGGGTGCTGCTGTTTGGGACTGTCCCGCTGCTGCTGCTGCTGCTGTAGCCCATTGTTGGGTGGCTTATTGAGATGGGCCAAAAAAAAAACAATTAACCCCCTAGGGGTTTGCCCCCCAGGATTTACCCAAAAAAGTTTAGTGTCATCAGAAAAACTGTCCCAACTTATTTCCATTGGGGTTTCCCTTAAACTTGTCCCCAGGGTGCAATCCACACCCGTCGACTAACCCCCCAGGTGAACAGGGAAAAATGCCTGGAAATAAATGCTCATTTGGGTGAATTTAAAGCCAGCAAAGGTTTTTTTTTGAGAGATTTAAAAAACGGAGTGGCATACAAAAGGTTTTGGGTAAAGGGGATGTTCTGGAAAAAAAATACCAAAAAAGGGGCCAAAAGTACTCAGGGGGAAAAAACACTTTCCCCGGGACACAGTGTCCCCATCAGCATTGCCCCATCTTCAATAAAGGTGTCATTTTAAAATTTTTCATTTAGGGGGGGGGGTAAATACATGCCAATATATATTGTTTCATGTACTAATTTTTTATATGGTTTAAAAAATTTTTTTTTTTTTATACTTTTGGGGATCTTGCCGGATTAATTTGATTTTCCATTATTTCTTATGGGGAAAATTCATTCGCATAATGATAATTTCACACAACAATGAGCTCTCAGGAACGGATTAATATCGTTATGCGGGGGTCCACTTTATACTCTAAAATGAATAAAATAGGCCATAATATGGTGGCAGAGGCAGCGGAAGAAGTGTCTGCCATTTCCTGTATGTATATACTGAGAGTAGCTTCCCATGCTCTTATTGTAAAAGAAAATGGAGCATTTTTGAGGCTAACTGCAGCTGATCACTAGTATTCTAAGGAAAACACTGAAAATTTTATATTTTTATTTATTTTATTATCACACCGGCCGATTCCCACCAAGGCAGGGTGGCCCGAAAAAGAAAAACTTTCACCATCATTCACTCCATCACTGTCTTGCCAGAAGGGTGCTTTACACTACAGTTTTTAAACTGCAACATTAACACCCCTCCTTCAGAGTGCAGGCACTGTACTTCCCATCTCCAGGACTCAAGTCCGGCCTGCCGGTTTCCCTGAATCCCTTCATAAATGTTACTTTGCTCACACTCCAACAGCACGTCAAGTATTAAAAACCATTTGTCTCCATTCACTCCTATCAAACACCTCACGACCATGCCTGCTGGAAGTCCAAGCCCTCGCACACAAACCTCCTTTACCCCATCCCTCCAACCCTTCCTAGGCCGACCCCTACCCCGCCTTCCTTCCACTACAGACTGATACACTCTTGAAGTCATTCTGTTTCGCTCCATTCTCTCTACATGTCCGAACCACCTCAACAACCCTTCCTCAGCCCTCTGGACAACAGTTTTGGTAATCCCACACCTCCTCCTAACTTCCAAACTACGAATTCTCTGCATTATATTCACACCACACATTGCCCTCAGACATGACATCTCCACTGCCTCCAGCCTTCTCCTCGCTGCAACATTCATCACCCACGCTTCACACCCATATAAGAGCGTTGGTAAAACTATACTCTCATACATTCCCCTCTTTGCTCCAAGGACAAAGTTCTTTGTCTCCACAGACTCCTAAGTGCACCACTCACTCTTTTTCCCTCATCAATTCTATGATTCACCTCATCTTTCATAGACCCATCCGCTGACACGTCCACTCCCAAATATCTGAATACGTTCACCTCCTCCATACTCTCTCCTCCCCAATCTGATATTCAATCTTTCATCACCTAATCTTTTTGTTATCCTCATAACCTTACTCTTTCCTGTATTCACCTTTAATTTTCTTCTTTTGCACACCCTACCAAATTCATCCACCAATCTCTGCAACTTCTCTTCAGAATCTCCCAAGAGCACAGTGTCATCAGCAAAGAGCAGCTGTGACAACTCCCACTTTGTGTGTGATTCTTTATCTTTTAACTCCACGCCTCTTGCCAAGACCCTCGCATTTACTTCTCTTACAACCCATCTATAAATATATTAAACAACCACGGTGACATCACACATCCTTGTCTAAGGCCTACTTTTACTGGGAAAAAATTTCCCTCTTTCCTACATACTCTAACTTGAGCCTCACTATCCTCGTAAAAACTCTTCACTGCTTTCAGTAACCTACCTCCTACACCATACACTTGCAACATCTGCCACATTGCCCCCCTATCCACCCTGTCATACGCCTTTTTCCAAATCCATAAATGCCACAAGACCTCTTTAGCCTTATCTAAATACTGTTCACTTATATGTTTCACTGTAAACACCTGGTCCACACACCCCCTACCTTTCCTAAAGCCTCCTTGTTCATCTGCTATCCTATTCTCCGTCTTACTCTTAATTCTTTCAATTATAACTCTACCATACACTTTACCAGGTACACTCAACAGACTTATCCCCCTATAATTTTTTGCACTCTCTTTTATCCCTTTGCCTTTATACAAAGGAACTATGCATGCTCTCTGCCCAATCCCTAGGTACCTTACCCTCTTCCATACATTTATTAAATAATTGCACCAACCACTCCAAAACTACATCCCCACTGCTTTTAACATTTCTATCTTTATCCCATCAATCCCGGCTGCCTTACCCCCTTTCATTTTACCTACTGCTCACGAACTTCCCCACACTCACAACTGGCTCTTCCTCACTCCTACAAGATGTTATTCCTCCTTGCCTATACACGAAATCACAGCTTCCCTATCTTCATCAACATTTAACAATTCCTCAAAATATTCCTTCCATCTTCCCAATACCTCTAACTCTCCATTTAATAACTCTCCTCTCCTATTTTTAACAGACAAATCCATTTGTTCTCTAGGCTTTCTTAACTTGTTAATCTCACTCCAAAACTTTTTCTTATTTTCAACAAAATTTGTTGATAACATCTCACCACTCTCTCATTTGCTCTCTTTTTACATTGCTTCACCACTCTCTTAACTTCTCTCTTTTTCTCCATATACTCTTCCCTCCTTGCATCACTTCACTTTGTAAAAATTTCTCATATGCTAACTTTTTCTCCCTTACTACTCTCTTTACATCATCATTCCACCAATCGCTCTCTTCCCTCCTGCACCCACTTCCTGTAACCACAAACTTCTGCTGAACACTCTAACACTAACATTTTTTAAACCTACCCCATACCTCTTCGACCCCATTTGCCTATGCTCTCATTAGCCCATCTATCTCCCAATAGCTGTTTATATCTTACCTAACTGCCTCCTCTTTTAGTTTATAAACCTTTACCTCTCTCTTCCCTGATGCTTCTATTCTCCTTGTATCCCATCTACCTTTTACTCTCAGTGTAGCTACAACTAGAAAGTGATCTGATATATCTGTGGCCCCTCTATAAACATGTACATCCTGAAGTCTACTCAACAGTCTTTTATCTACCAATACATAATCCAACAAACTACTGTCATTTCGCCCTACATCATATCGTGTATACTTATTTATCCTCTTTTTTCTTAAAATATGTATTACCTATAACTAAACCCCTTTCTATACAAAGTTCAATCAAAGGGCTCCCATTATCATTTACACCTGGCACCCCAAAACTTAACCTACCACACCCTCTCTAAAAGTTTCTCCTACTTTAGCATTCAAGTCCCTACCACAATTACTCTCTCACTTGGTTCAAAGGCTCCTATACATTCACTTAACATCTCCCAAAATCTCTCTCTCTCCTCTGCATTCCTCTCTTCTCCAGGTGCATACACGCTTATTATGACCCACTTCTCGCATCCAACCTTTACTTTAATCCACATAATTCTTGAATTTACACATTCATATTCTCTTTTCTCCTTCCATAACTGATCATTTAACATTACTGCTACCCCTTCCTTTGACTCTAACTCTCTCAGATACTCCAGATTTTAATCCCATTTATTTTCCCCCCCACTGAAAATCTCCTACCCCCTTCAGCTTTGTTTCCTTAGGGGCCCGGACACCAAATTTTTTTCATTCAAACACAGCAATCTTGTTTTTGTCATCCGCACTAAATCCCGCACATTAAGCAACCCCGTTTTATAAAGTTTTTTTCTTCTTTTTTTAGTAATTGAAACGG